>JAJIBD010021913.1:0-81554 GCA_021461705.1 Cryptotis parvus | reverse complement strand
GTAATTCCTGAGGATGCAGAGCTAGGAATAACCCCTGAGCATTGCTGGTGTGACTCAAAAGCAAAAAATAAATACATACAATCAAAATCTGTTTTTTAATTTTAGTCACCTGTTGAAATGCCAAATGAGTGGGTTTCAGCATGCAACGTTTCAACACCAACCCCTTCACCAGTGTTATTTGCTGCCCACCCACCAATCTGCCTCAGTGAGAGGCTTTTCCTGCTAAGTTTTTTGTGTGTGGTAACATTTTTTTTTGGGTCACACCCAGCAATGCTCAGGGGTTTCTCCTGGCTCTGCACTCAGGAATTACTCTTGGCGGTGCTCGGGGACCATATGGGATGCCGGGGATCGAACCCGGCCCGGCACAAGCCGGCCGGCATGCAAGGCAAACGCCCTACCCGCTGGACTATGGCTCCGGTCCCATTTTTTTAAGCATTTAAAAGAAACCAATTATTATACAGCCAGGTTTCCCCTGTTACTGTGTTTCCCTGTTGTCATGTTTCTCTTGAGTTTTCCCAGTTACTGCTCTGAGTATCCTGAGAAGCATATTCCCAGTTGCAGCATTACGGGGATGCACCCGTCTGGGGAAGAAACACCCGCCTCCCACCAACTTTCTGGACACAGGGGAACACTTTCACGAATTCATTCTACAGCGTCAATAGTGACCTTTAGCGCTGATACCAAAGTGAAACAAAAATAAACGAGAAAACTGTAGACCTATTTCCCTCATGAAAATGCACAAATATCTCTAAGCAAATCTTAGGAAGTGGAACCCAGCAACATATAAAAAAATCATACACGAAAGCAGGTAGAGTTGTCCCAGGAGTGCAGTTAGCTTAATATCTAAATCAATTCAATTTCTGTAATACACAGTGCACTACATTCACTGAATAAAAAGACGAAAATCACATGAGCTGCTCAACAGAAGCATAAAAAGCATTCAGTAAAATTTAATACCCACTCCAGATCAGAATTCTTAAAGTTTGGGGGGTTACTCAACCTAATAAATGGCATCTGTGAATTCAAAACCTCAGCAGGGGGGCTAAGTGATAGCACAATGAGTGAGGCACTTCCTTGTATATTGTCAGTGGACCTGGGTTCAATCCCTGGCATCCCATATGATCCTCTGAACCCTATCAAGAGTGATTCCTGAGCACAGAGCCAGGAGTGAACCCTGAGCACCGCTGGGTGTAGGCCAAAAACAAAAACCTCAGCCAGGGCCAGAGTGATGGTACAGCAGGTAGAGCATTTGCCTTGCACACGGCTGGCCTGCATTCAATCCCCAGCATCCCATATGGTCCCTAAGCACGGCCAGGGAGTAATTCCTGAGTATAGAGCCAGGAACCCCTGAGCATCGCTGGGTGTCACCCAAAAAAGCAAAGAAACAAAACCAAACCTCAGCCAGCAGACTTAATGGTGGTGGACAGAACTTCCCCTCCAAGGTCAGCAGAAGGCCGGGATGTCCCCTACTTCTCCTACTCAGTAATGTAACAGTACAACATGCTAGGTGACTAAGGACTACAGCCTTGCACATCATAAAGAAATCATTCTTAAAGTTGTCTTCATTAACATACTTTTTTTGGGTCTTTTTTGGGTCACACTCAGCAATTACTCAAAGGTTACTCCTGGCTCTGCACTCAGAATTACTTCTGGCAGGGCTCAGGGGACCATAAGGAATGCCAGGGATCAAACCCAGGTACAAGGCAAATGCCCTACCTGCTGGACTACCGCTCTGGTTCCCAGATAAATTAATACCGTGTGAGAAAACCACTTCAGAAAAACTAGAGTGTTTGGTAAAGTCACAGAGCAGATGATCAGTCTACTTGTGGGCCAGAGGCTGGCTCAAAGTGCTGGCGTGCAGGCTCTGTATGTGAGAGGCTGGATTCAACCCCCAGCTCCACATGGCCCCCAGCACTGCTGGGAGACAGCCCCCATAAGCAGTTTACTGTGCTTCCCTCCCCCCCAAGTCCCCCGAAATATATGTATTTCTATATACCAGCAAGGAGAAATCCCAAAAAACGAAAGAAACATTTCATTAACCGTAGAATCCAAGAAGAGAATACCTGGTAACAAACTGAGCGAAAGTGCAGAAGACTGATACACATTAAACGATGTACCTGTTGGAAGTAGACACTGCACGTTCAGTCAACTGATTCAGTGCAATTCCTATCAAAATCTCAGCAGGCATTCTCACAGATTTTAATAAATGTATCCAAAAATTATATGGAAATACAGAGGAGCCAGAACCATCACAATTTCAATTAAAAATTTGGAGGACTGACCGACTCTTTCAAGCCCATGATCTCTCCTGAACAAGTACCTCGCTTGTTAGCTTTCTCAGGTCTTTGTTCTCACTTGAACACATCTCTCTCCCTCCACCCCTTCATATCTCGCTAGGTTTCTTTTTTTTTTGCTTTTTTGGGTCACACCCGGAGATGTTCAGGGGTTGCTCCTGGCAGTGCTTGGGGACCATATGGGAGGCTGAGGATCAAACCTGGGTGGGCTGCATGCCAAGGCAAATGTCCTACCTGCCTTTGGCTCCGGCCCCTCTTTCTATTTTAGATGGTTTTGGGATCATACCCAGTGCTTACTTCTGTGATGCTCTGGGCTTACTCCTGGATCTCTGTTCAGGAATCACTCCTGGCAGTGCTCAGAGGACCACACTGGATGCTAGGATCAATCCCAGGTTTACAAGCAAAGGCAAGAGCCCCACCCACTGTACTATCTCTCGGGCTCCTCCATTTCATTTTTTGTTTTATTTTTTTCTCTTTTGGGTCACACCTGGTGATGCTCAGGGGTTACCCCGGCTCGGCACTCAGGAATTACTCCTGGCGGTGCTTGGGGACCATATGGGATGCCGGGGATCAAACCTGGGTTGGCTGTGTACAAGGCAAATGCCCTACGTGCTGTGCTATCACTCCTGGCCCCCCTCTCTAGATTCCTTTCAATCAAAACTATTTTCACACATTCACACACACGCGCCGCACACACACACACACACACACACACACACAGAACTTAAACTGCCCACTTTAAAAAAAATTCACTGGCATAATAGGCCAATAAAATGGAACAAAAGAGTTTAGAAATAAATCCTAACATTTATGGTCAACTGAATTTCGACCAAGGAGAAAAGACAATTCAGTTTGGAAAGAAATGGCAATCCTGGGCTCAATCCCATGACTGCAGTCTTGAGTACCAACAGGAATAACCCTGAGCACACAGCCAAGAGTAGCCCCTAAGCATCACTGGGAGTGGCCCCCAAACCAAAATAAAGAAAAGCGATACCAGGACAATTGGTTATGTAAAACTACATGTTTTGCTTAAATTGCAGTGCCAGCGACTGAACCAGAGCCTGACACTCGCATGGGGCAAATGCTATATACCATTGCCATTTTTTTTTCTTTTTTGGGTCACACCGGCGATGCTCAGGGGTTACTCCTGGCTCTGCACTCAGGAATTACTCTTGGCGGTGCTCGGGGGACCATATGGGATGCCAGGGATCGAACCGGGCTGGCACAGGCCGGCCGCGTGGTAAGGCAAACGCCCTACCCTCTGTGCTATCGCTCCGCCCCACCATTGCCATTTTTTTAACCGGAGGGAGGGGCATACCCAGCGGTGCTCAGTGGTCCCTCCTGGCAGACTTGGGGACCATATGTGGTGCCAGGGACCAAACTTGGCCAGCTGCTGCACAGACAAGTGCCCTATTCACTGTTCTATCTCTCGGGTCCCCTGCAAAATTGCATTTTTAGACCCTCATGCCAGACACAAACACTTAGATTTCTAGCACCACCAAAAACAATAAAAATGGGGCCCGGCCGGGGCCTCCCGGTGGTGGGGAGGCTGGCGCCGGCTCGGGCGGCCATGGACCGAGGAGGACAGATGGGTTTGGGGTGGGGCCCTCCCTGGCGGGCCGGGCCCGATGGACTCGCCCATCAACTAGCCACCATTTTGCTGTCGACACTGCAAACTGCCTCACGACCAGATCAAAGAGCAAAGCCAGTAGGGTCGTGCGGTCCACTAAATAGTGAAACAGTGATGTCTTTGATGCCGCTTCCGAGGCGGGTTTTGGGAGGGAGATGTGGGAGGAAGGAAATGACATACAGAACCCGCCAAGTGGTGAGGGGCGGGGGGGGGAGGGAGGTGGGGCTTGGTGGGGAGATGGTTTGGCGGAGGGGGCGTGTTGGACCCTGGGACAAGTTACAGAGCCTCTTCAATTAAAAAAAAAGAAGGTGGAACTCCACAAGGGACGGGTTAGGTAAGACAGAGAGAGGGAAAGTGTAATTTCAAAGGAATACCAGCTGAACTGAGCATTGTATAGGAAAAAGATATATACGATAATCTCTAAAGTTGTTTGCAACCAGTGGGAAGAGAGAGAGAGAGAGGAGAGAAGAGATAAAGAGCTGAAGAGGCAGGCGGGGGGGGGAGGGGATTGGGGCGGTGGTGGGGATGGGCCTGGTGGAGGGGGGTGCGGCATTTTGCACTAATCTTTGGTTGGGGTATAATTAAAAAAAAAATGGTCTGGAGAGAAAGCTTAAATGGTAGCTCAAGGTCCTCACTTTGACCCCTCGATTGCTAGGCCCCAAGATGTGGCCTGGTGGACCTCCAGCACTGCCGGGTCTGACCCCCCCATAGAAAAACACTACGAGGGATCAGAGATATGGGTCAGAAGCTTGAGCAGAAACTGTCCATGTTGCAGGCTCAGGGTTTTTGTTATTTGTTTTTGCTTTTTGGGTCACACCCAGCAATGCTCAGGGGTTATTCCTGGCTCTGCACTCAGGAACTACTCCTGGCGGTGCTCGGGGGATGGGATGCCGGGGATCAAACCTGGGTCAGCCACTGCAAGGCAAACGCCCTACCTGCTGTCCTATTGCTCGGCCCCGAGGCTCAGGTTTGATCCCTGGTACTTCACGGTTTCCTGAACTCTGCTGGGTGGCCCCCTACTCCACCGAACTGGAAGGAGCCTCCAAGCACCACCAGTGTTGGCCTAAATTTCCCCACCCAGCCCCTCAGAAAAATATCCACTCCTAAAAATAATGTAGAACATGAAAATTATGTTTGATTCAAAAGGCAACACTGAAAACTAAAATTATGCTGTAAAAATAGTACAGGAGCAACATACTTGCCTTGCACACAGGCAGCACTGGTTTGACCGCCAGCACCTAATACGGTCCCCTGTGCCTCTCAGGGGCTATCCTTGAGTGCAGAGTCAGGAGCAAGCTCTGAGCACTGCCAGAGATGGCCCCAAAAACTAAAATGAAACCAGAATAATAAAATAAGGACTGGGGAGATAGCACAAAGGCCTGGAGAACATGCTTTGCACACAGAGGCTCTGTTTGACTTCCTGTACCACAGGTCCCCCTGTTGGATGACAGATCTAGCTAATCTGGGAGCTTTGTTGTTTTGCCCACTCACAGCTTAATCTATTTAAGCCAAGGTTCATTCTAATGAGACCTCTCTTCTATGTAAACACTGCTAGAGGCTGTGGCAGTTACAGAAGTCACCTTGATTGAATAACTTCTGACTTATACATCTACTAAGACTTCTATGTTTTCTAGATTGGGCACAGCTTCTCTTTATACCCGCTGCACCCAGCATGGGACAGTTAGAATTTACCAGGAGACTACCACCCTGGCTACGTTGAGACTATAGGAAGACTATAGGAAGGATCATACTAGTTTGCTCTAAGCAGGCGAGTGTGACCCTTTCAGTACGCGAGAACAAGATACTCAGAATCACCCTGGTGCAGATAATAATAAGGACCTTGTGGGTACCATCTAGATGACATGAAGCTCATGAAATTAAGATGTATTACTTTATATCAGCCCTCTCTCTCTTCAGTGTTTTACATAAGAGATAATCTCAGGATTTGTCCTTGGGTAACCTTTGTTTATACCTGCAATAGGGTATGGCACTGCTCTTCTACACTCTGTTTAGGGTTCTTTGTTGACAAGACCCTCCCTGTCACAAATCGGATTACTTTGGTGTATATAAGGGGACTGACTTGAGGCCCCTTCGCTTTTTTGCTTTCGGCTTTTGGCTCCTGCAGCTTTTGGCTTTTTGCTCTTTGGCCTTTTGCTCCTTCTGGGTAGGACTCATCTCGAATGAGATCCTCTCTCTTTGGTCGAGTGAGATCCTCTCTCTTTGGTGGGAGACTTAGGCTCTTTTGTATGGTCTAAGTTCGGACCAGAGCTAGAGTTTGTTCATTATATTGGAGTGCTGTGGAAGAGCTTTTGTACTATTAAGAGCCTTTTTTGGAATTGTGCCGGACTTGTGAATTTTCAATCTGTTTCCCCGGTGTCCTCGGAGGTAGAAGAGAACTTCTGTCCTGACACTGTCGGGGACCCCGCGGCATCCCCGACATCCCCAAGATCCATAAAAGTGAGCACCAATCACTGAGCCAGGACATGGTCTAAAATTCAAAATAAAGTGACTAGTCCCGGACAGAGAGAAAATATTTGCAAAGCACATATCTGATAAATAGTTTATTTTCAGATTATGTGAGAATTCTTACAATGAGATACAAATTCCATTTAACATGAGCCAAAAAGAAGATAAAACAGGCTAAGATTAAAAAAGACTCCCTAGTGAATCAAAGAGAATAACTGCATGCCATACATCTGCTAAAAAGGCTAATGGGCAAGATATATAAAACATTCACAAAGCTCAACCACAACAAATAAATAACCCATCAGAAAATGGGGAGACAAGATGAACAGAAACTTCCCTGAGAAAAACATCTGGACAGTCAGTGTGCAGATGAAAAGTCACTGATAAACAAGGAAATGCAAGTCAAAACAGCAGTGAGGGCTGGAGAGACAGGGAAGAAGCTTGCCTCGCACACACCTGACCTGGGTTCCATCAGCAGCACCACGCATGTATAGTCACATGTGGTTTCTGAGTGCAGAGCCAGGAGTCAGCCCCAAGCACAAAGGTGTAGCCCCAAAAACCAAACCAATAAAACTCTGAGGTGTCCTTTCACTGTGGCAACTACACCACCTCCGCTTCGCTGATGACATCGTTCTAATAACACCAAACATTAGCCAAGCGGCACAAATGCTGGCTGACTTTAACCGAGAATGTGGAAAGGTAGGTCTACAGCTGAATCTGAAGAAAACTATGTTCATGAGAAATGAACTAATTCTTGAGGCCCCATTCACTCTCAATGGAACAAACATCTCTGAATGCAGCAGTTATGTGTACCTAGGTCGAGAAGTCAACATGATGAATGACCTAAAACCTGAGCTGCGCAGGAGGAAGAGAGCGGCATGGAATGCCTTCAAAGGCATGGAAGAAATAGCTAAAAGGACAAAGAACTTCCCGGCTCCGGGCACATCTCTTTGACTCCACCGTTCTCCCTGCATTAACATACGCCTCAGAGACCTGGGCCCTACGAAAGCAGGATGAGAATGCTATTCGGGTCTCCCAGAGAGGCATCGGAAGAGCTATGCTTGGAATATCACGCCTCACTCAAGTGAGTGAAGGGAATCCGGAGTTCTGACCTCCATCGCTATTCCAGAATCAGGGACGCTGTCTCATTTGCCAAGGCATCAAAAAATCAGATGGGCTGGACATGTAATGCGATTTGGAGACAACCGCTGGACTAGAGCCATTACCGACTGGATCCCACGGGATGTCAAAAGATCACGTGGCCGCCCACCTACAAGATGGTCAGACTTCCTTGTTAAGACCCTGAAGGAACAGTTTGAGGCTCTTCATATTCCTGAATCAACCAGATGCCATTGGGCTACATTGGCACGTGATAGGGTCCAATGGAAATGTTACTGGCGCCCGCTCGAGCAAATCGATGAATAACAGGATTCAAGTGATCAAGTGATCCTTTCACCCAAGGAGAAATACCACATCAGCGATCCTGGAGACAGCCAGGGATGGTGGACGCGGGAGGAAACCCTCTTTCACAGCTTCTGGGAATGTTGTGGGCTTTAGCCTCTATGGAAAACAATATGGGGACTTCTGGAAAAAGAGCAGATGCCACATGACTTAGCAATTTCAATTCTTGGCATCTATTCCAAGAACTCAACGCATTAACTCCAAAGGTTCACTGAGGTTCACTATTGACTCATGTTCACTAGACAACTTGAGTCAATAAAGAAGTTACAGTGGAAAAAAATGAAAGTTGTCATGGTCCTTTACCGGCTTTCAGTCCCATCTCCCACCCAGCCATCATGTCATGGTGGTCCCTTCTCTATCCCCGCAGCACTTGAGGCAGGCTTCCAACCATGGACCACTCCACCTGGCCATTGTTTCTACTGTCCTTGGGTGTTAGGCTCATACTATGGTTTGTTTTTATAGCCCGCAAATGAGTGTAATCATTTGTCCGATTCTCTCCTTCTGACTCATTCATTCAGCACGAGACTCTCATGTCCATCCATTTATATGCAGTATCTGTATTCAAACCATAATGCCAAAAAGGAGAGAAAAAAGAAAAGTATCTGACATAGACGCATGCTGGGTTTGGGGGTGGCAGGAGGGATACTAGGGACATTGGTGGTGGGAAATATACCCTGGTGGAGGGACTGGGTGTTGGAACACTGCATGACTGAAACCCGATCATGAACCGCTTTGTAAGTGTTTCTTACGGTGATTCGATAAATAAACATTTTCTGGTTCAGGATTCAAAAGAAAAAAGTTATAAACTAAAAATTAATAAGTTAATAAATAACATGTAAATATAAGAAAAAAGTTGTGAGCTACACACACACACAATGAAACACTGTGTGGCTGTAGAAAAAGACAGAATTCTGCCTTTTGAAGAGCTAGGCGGTATCATTTTGGTTTAGTTGAGAGGCCATACCCCGTGGTGCTCAGAGCTTACTCCTACTTCTGTGCTCAGAGACTAGATAGTACAGTGGAGGGGGCACTTGCCTTGTATACAGCCAACCCAAATTCCATTCCTGACACACTATATGGCGCCCAAAGCACTGTCAGGAGTGACCCCTGGGCACAGGAGCCAGGAGTGAGCCTTGAGCATTGCTAGGTGTGACCCTAAAACAACCTCTCTGGTGCTCCCGAATGAACCCAGGTTCAGGGCTCCCGAGCTCTGGGCCATCTGAAGAGGGAAATCCCAGCTTGGACGTTGTGAAACTCCAAGGGGGGTCACGCTCTCGCCAGAACACACAGCCAGGTCTCACTGTGTCTGCATGGAGGGTTCCGGCTGCCCCCTCCCGCCTGCCTGGTTTCCACTGCTCAGCAGTGAGGGAGTCCACACTACTCGCAGCGTCCGCCACCTCCACTGCCTTAGCCCTATTCAAAAGTCAAACCCACAGAAATGCAATTACGGGAGGTGGAAACAACTCGTCTCCAGCAATACCGAAAACACTTCCCTAAAATATCTGCATATTAAAACTACCAAGGACAGTGGAGCTTTCAAAGGGAGAAGATCAAAGTGCTGTCATCTTTTAATTTAATCCTTTTGTTGCATCAACAGTCTTAAGAGGGATGAGAGAGATCAAAATAAAAATGGAAACAAACTCTATCTTTGTGGCTGTTGTGTTTTAGTCTCTTTTTTTCCTCAATTTGGGCCACAAAATAGGTCAGCTCCATTACTGATCAGCCTTCCCACAAATATTTAAAACAAATTGAATTGCACACCCAATACCCATCACAATTACACCAGGCACAATAACTAAATTAGCAATTCAACAAAATAATTGGAAATGCGATTCTCTATTCCACCAGTCTCCCTCGAGGGTTTAGCGGATCTATGGGGGGAAAACTCGGCTTTCCTAATTCTGCAGCTAATTAGAGACACACTTGTAAATGAAGTTGTTTGTCTTAAAGTTGAAATTCTCTTCTGGGGGCGGGGGCAGCGGAAGGAGCGAGGAGACCGTCCTTCCACTCAGGAGCAAGTGTAGGAGCAGGTAGAGAGAGAACAGAGCCTCACCAGGGTTCTAATTAGCAGAATCTCTGCGATTAATAGAGCATCGCCACCACTATTTCCCCATCACTCTCTGGCAACGAGCGACCTCACAGGAGCCAGACTGGCTGAAGACCTCACAGAAGCCCGCACTCCTGCTGGCCCTGAGGCCTGTCTGCAGGTATGAGAGGGGCAGCTGACCTGCCAGCCACAGGGCCTACAGCAACCCCAGACTCAGGTGTCAGTCCTCTGGAGCCACCCAGGCGGGGCAAGGCTCCAGAACCAGCGAACAGGCAGGCCCCCGGGTGCTGCTCAGCTCTGTGGCCCATTTGTGGCGGGGCCACTCCTAGTGCTGCAATTAGACTGTCCTTGGCCTCTTTTTGTTCCTTCAGGAAGGAAGAACTTGGCTTAATTACGTGAGAACTAGGGCTCACTGTCCCTCCTTCCCAGGAGGCCAGAGCACCTCACGGGCCTGTAGGCACAGCCCAGGGGGACCTCAGCAGCAATGTCAGCTGATGAATGTGTTCTCCCGCCTAGTCCTGGGGGAGGCCCCCCAGCCCAGACCCTCCCAGAGCATCGAGGTGGGGGGCAGGCCCGGCGGCCTCCATTGACGGAACACGGAGTTAGCACACTGTGAGTCTCCATCCTGGCCTCACACTTGCTCCAGCTCGAGCAGATTCTACAGTGGCACTGGGACATCATCTGGCCACATGGCGCTGATGGTGCCCCTGCGGTTCCCGAGCCCTGGACACCCAGGAGGAAGAAGCCGCTGGCTTCCCAGCCCTGAGCTGCAGCCCTGCTACCCGGAGCACAAAGGGTCTTCTCCCCTGCCGTGACGACGCCGCGGGCTCCTCACTTACTCTGCTCTCAATCCAGCTGTTGGCTGAAACTTGCAGGAGATGGGGCCATGGCTGTGTAGGTAGGCCTGCGCTCTGCAGAGCTTGGGCCAGCTGCCCACAGCTTGTGCCTAATGTAAGGAGCACAGGGCGGCGGACGGTCCTGAGTTCTGCAGGCTGGTGCTGGCCTGGCTGGTCTAGGATAGAGGCTTCTGGGCCTCCCAGATGCCCCGTGGGAGGGGGTGGGGGCCCTGGTGAGGGGAGCAGAGCCGGGGCTAAATGCTGCTCCTTATCATCAGCTACACCTGCCAGGGTGTGCAGCTGGGGGTCCTGGGGGCTGGCCTCAGGCTGTGCCAGGTGAGGGGCCCTCAAGGAAGGGCCAGGAGCAGCCTGAGAACCTGAAGAATCCTGGGGAAGTCCCTCCAGCTAGGGGAGGCTCTGAGCTTGTGCTGGCGGGAATACCAGGCAGAGTGCAGGGGCAACTCCATGGGGGAGGGGACACCTTGCTGAGATGGTCCAGAGTCCGCAGAACTCAACAGAAAACTCTCCTGGTGTCAGGTCACCTGCCAAAGGTTCACAGTTTAAGAGGTACCTGGCAGAGAGCAAGTGCGGGAAGGTGCTTGCCTTGTGTGCGGCCTATCCGGGGTTTGATTCCTGACACCGGATATGGCCCCCTGAGCCCCTCCAGGAGTGATCCCTGAGCACAGAGCCAGGTATAAGCCTGGAGCACCAAAAGCAAAAATAAAATCTGGCTGATGGCATCACGTCCTCTTGCTCTCTGCCACACAGGCTGCCTGTGGTCAGAGCCACCGCCCCGGCAGGGGAAGGGCCGGAGAGCCAAGCCAACAGGACCCCAAGGCCGGGGCAGGACACTCACAAGGGCACCCTCAGGTATCTCTAGGTGGACTCTAGGGCGCCTCCATGCCACTCATCTGCCATGACACAGGTCCCTAGGCCCTGGGTCACGGGAGACGGTGGTGGAGGGGGCAGGGCCAGCACTGGGCCCCCCAAACTTGTTTCTGTGCAGTCCCAGGAGAGCAGAGGGCGTGTCGCCCCCACTCAGCCTGCAGGTGAGGTCCTGGCTTTGATCTCAGAACTGCAACAAAGGAAAAGACAAGAAATAGAGAAATTAGGGTAGGAGATAGAGGGCGGGGCTCTTTTATGGCGGCCCATCTATTTTTCTCTCCCTATTGGTGATATGTAATTGACTTTTTTTTTTTTTTATTATTAAAAAAAAAAAAAAAAAAAAAAAAAAACACAAACAAGCCCCCCCCCCCCCCCCCCCCCCCCCCCCCTCCAGGTTTTTTTCTTTCTAAATCATTTTTTATAAAAATGCTTGCTTCTTAAAAAATGAAAATAAATGATTTCAGGGCAGGAGCGAGAGTACAGCGGGTAGGCATTTGCCTTGCATGTAGCTGACCTGGGTTCGATCCCCGGGCACTGTCAGGAGTAATTCCTGCAAGCAGAGCCTGGGTGTAACCCAAAAAGCAAAAAACAAAATAAAAATAAAAATAAATTCTTTCCTGGGAATTGTGTCCTTGACCTCAAACGAGCCCAGAAGCCAGAAAATAAACGGAATCAACTTCTCAGGCAGCGAGCCTACTACAGGATGGCGGCGGGGAGCCCGTAAAGGAAATCTATAGCTACACGAGGAAAACCTGAGCGAGATCGCGCGTCAGCCGCGCGTGGCTGGGGCCGGCCGAGCCGATAATGAGGCCTCGTCAATAGGCTGCTGGACAAATTGAATATATACACATCCGCGGTGCGGGATGGATCCCCGGACGGAAGAGAATTAGTTAATGAACTTACCAAATGAACGGCGAATTATTGTTGGAACGTTATAAGGAAAGATAAAAGTGAAATCGCTGAGAGGGAAGAGGGTCCCGCGAGCTGCGCTTCATTCCTGCCGCTAGTGTGCGTCCAGCAGGCGTCCCCCTCCCCACCCGGGCACCACACAGGCCCCCAGACTCACCGGGTGCAGAGGCCCCAAACGCACACCCCTGCCGCCAGCAGCCTGGGCGTCCCCTCTGCCCCTGCAGCCCGCTGCTCTGTAAGCGACCCCCCTCCTCCGCGATTCTGGCAGACGCTGACCCCCAACCCCACCCCCACTCACACGGGTGCTGGCTAGGTCCTGGAGGGCTCCGGGCTTAGAATCAATGCCACCTTTTTTTTTTTTTTCTTTTTGGGTCACACCCGCAACATTCAGGGTTTACTCCTGGTGCACGGGGACCATATGGGATGCTGGGGATCAAACCCAGGCCAGTGGCGTGCAAGACAAACGCCCTCCCTGCTGTGCTATCGCTCTGGCCCAATGCCACTTTTTTTTTAATTTTTATTTATTTATTTATTTATTTTTTGCTTTTTTGGGTCACACCCGCGATGCTCAGGGGTTTCTCCTGGCTCTGCACTCAGGAACCACTCCTGGCGGTGCTCGGGGAACCATATGGGGTGCCGGGATCGAACCGGGCCGGCACAGGCCGGCCGCTGCAAGACAAACGCCCTACCCGCTGGGCTATCGCTCCGGCCCCCACTTTTTTTTTTTAATCTTTTCAATACTCCCTATCATTGGGGCCAGAGCAGCTGTACAGCAGGTAGCACTTGCCTTGCATGCCTGGACCTGGATTCGATCTCAGGCACCCCATAGTTTCCCTCCCTCATAAAAAAAAAAAAAAATCATTAGCTTACAATGTTCCAGAATGTCGGAATAACATAACTTTACACCATGTCTCTAGGGCTCACCAAAACTCCAGCACCAGCTCACTGCCAGAGACCCCAGGTCGCCCCTGGACGCCCTCTCCAGCAGCCACCATACTTTTCACCAAGTCTAGGAATTTTGAGGGTTATTTTTTTTGGGGGCAGGGAGCTTGGGCCACAGCTGTGGGCTTGGGGGTCAGTATATATGCAGTATGGGATGGAGCCCTGGCCGGCCTGTGTGCGAGGCAAGCGCCTTACCCCCATACCACCTCTCTCTGCCCGGCTGTGCTGTGCGCTCACTTTATTTACCGCATCGCCATTACTGGAGTCCTGAGCTGCCTCCAGAGAGCCGAGGACAGAGGCCTGCAACGCCCGTGGACACTCGGCCCTTCTTCAGGCACTTTCTCTGCCAATGTAGCCGCAGCTGGTGTTCCCACATCTCCTGTGGGCCCTCACAGGAGATGTGAGGGTGTCTCCAGTGCTCAAGATGGGGCCGGCCCACCTTGGAGGAGAAAACGATCACACACAGCAGGGAGTGGTACAAAGCCAAAGGCTGAGGACAGGGGCACCCGCAGGGGGCAGAAGCACGAAAAACCAGGGGGAGTGGGTTGCAGGCTGACATCAAGGCGGCACAAAGGCACCGTGGGGTCACTTTCTTCTTGTCTTTCAGTGGGCCCCTCACAGAACATTCTAGGAGCAGCTTTTTTTTGGGTGGGGGCCACACCTGGTGATGCTCAGGCTTATTTCTGGCTCCACGCTGAGGGTTCAAGAGCCTTCAACAAGCTTGTGCCTCTCACTGGACTTGGTTGGACCTTTGAGCCACACCCAGAAGTGCTCGGGTTATTCTTGGCTCCATGTTCAGTGGAGATTTAGGATCAGGCACCGCCCGGACCAGGTTACAAGACAAGCACCTTAACCCAGAACTGACTCTCCAGCCCCTCGTGCACCAGGTTTTCACTTCTAAAATATTTACCAAAAAAAATAATAATTTAAAAAAAACAAAAAGCAAGCCTTAAGCAACTTTTTTTTTTCTTTTTTTGGGTCACACCTGGCAATGCTCAGGGGTTACTCCTAGCTCTGCACTCAGGAATTACTCCTGGCGGTGCTCAGGGGACCATCTGGGATGCTGGGGACTGAACCTGGGTCTGCCGCATGCAAATGCCCTACCCACTGGACTATTGCTCTGGCTTCAAAGCAAATATTTTCTATAATACTACTCGCAGCAGCAAACAACTGCTAACGATTTACCTGTTTGACAGCTGGGTGCCCAGACCGGGATACATGTCACTGCGGAATCATGAGCGAGCACAAACAATACCTGTACAACACGCTCATCCTCGCGCTCTTTGCTCTTACCAGTTCTTGGACTCCCTGGCCTTTCCCCAGTCACTGAACTGTGGCTACTCAAGTGTGTAAGTTCTGTGAGGTGACACCTTGAGAATAAAGCGGATTTCTGGGGGAAGGGGTTACAAGTCAGGCCTTATTTTTATTGGTCCCTTCTTCTTTGTAGTTGAGTGTTAGCAGAAAATAAACACAGACAAGATACCAACATTCTCTTCTGGAGCTCAAGGGAGGCCCAGTGCTGCCTCTGGGGCAGACACAGGCTGGGGTAGGGTGTTCCTGAGAATTCCGGTGTGGTTTGCTCACTGCCTCACTGTCTTGAGGTCTTCAGGGTCTGTGGTTTGTGAGAGTGTCGTGTGTGAAGTAGTCTGCTGGGCCAAAAGAAAATAAGCAAACTGCACACAAAAGAGAGGAATGCTTCAGTCAACACTGAGAAAGGACTCTGGATTGAAACTCTTGATAACAGTTCTCAACTCATTTAAAAATCAGCATTAGCTACCAAAATGTAAAGTATTAGTTTTATTAAAATGCAAATCAATCAACTAATCTGTCTTTCTAGTAACAGTTGAATTGCAGTATCCGTGTCAATTAAAATACTTTCCAATTTATTCTTGACTGGAAGGAGGGTGGCCTTCTGAATTTTTAAAACGCAAGCCTCCCTTTAACTGAACATTCTGCCTGTTCCTAGTCGCCTGTTTCTAAATTCATTTTAATTAAACATGCTGGACTTCCAACTATTTTAAACCACCTATTTAAATCGTTTTCTTGATCGGCTAGAGTGAGCATGACAAAGGTCCTCTCCTTAAGAGACTCAGTATCAACCTCCCAGGAAGTTCCCTTTTACAAGGCTCCAATGTGCGTCACTCAGAATGCCCAGCCAGGTGGGCAGGCAGGGACAGCCCATGTTTTAAAAAAGTGCTCCTTTGGGGAACAGGGACATGGCGTAAAGGGCCAGAGCTGCAGGTCTGATCCCTGGCACCACCCAGTCACCCAGCACGCAGCGTGTGGCCACCTTCTCTTCCAAAGGCACTCAAATTGGGGACTGGGGGGGAACGCTCTATCCCTGCTGATTGATCTTTAGGGTAATGGGAGACACACTGGAAATTAAACATTTCTCTGACAGTCAAGCCCAAGAGGTAACTACCGAGACAAGGAAAACAAATCACGCGAACTGAGGTCCAATTAACGTGAGACGGGAAAAACCCTCCTCCCCCCATGCACCCCATCTGAGCACAGCAGCCACGCTGGAGTTAATGCTCAACTGCGACACAGATTACATCCAGACCCACTCACTGCCTTGGAGCGCAGCCTTCAGACGCCGGCCCCAGACACCAAGCCAATGATATGTGGAATTCACTTGGTTCTGACATTTCAAAACAGTATCAAAACCTTGCTTTTGTAAAAACAATACCTAGTGATGAACTAGATCAGTGAAGGGCCTGGATCCCATGCCCAGAGAAGTGCGGGAGGAGCGGAAGGTGGCCATCCTGCACACGTGGCCCCACATTACTTATGCAAGATAATCTCCATTGCATATTGACCACAGCAGGCCAATAAATCCCCCTTATGGGGATTTAATTTCCAGCTTTTGACCTTTGGATGAAAAACAAGTGAATCATTTCCTCCTGCTAGATTTACACCAGAGCTAATCTCAATCAAGTGATTTAGGAATGGTGAGAATGGAACAGGATCTTTGTGGTAAAACCAGGAAACAAAGGAGTCAGAGTTTGTATTTTGTGACAGACAAGCAAATGCCTCCAGTACTGGAGGGGGTGGGGAGGCTGGCTTCCCTGCTCCTTGGAGTCAAAATGACTAAATAGTAGCCCCTCAGAAAGCAGCACGTTGGCCGGAACCTGTCCTCCCATGGAGGTTTATAACGTAAGATGAGGTCGGTCACTGGGCTAGAGGAAAAAAGATGAGGCAGAAAAACTCTTGGGCAGCCTATGGCCTGCTCTTGAGCTCTGAGAGCCGCGCTGCTTCAAGCCCCACGTGGTGGGGACAGACTCTTTATTAGGTGGTCACAGGACTCCAATGGCCCGAGGCGCCCTGATGCACTGGACACGAGGCCACTTCCTTCCAGGCCTCCTGGGTCCATCTGGCGCGCTGGTCTCTGGGGCTTCTGGCTGCCGGGTCACAGCGGGCGACGCAGAGCGGTCAGTCCGTGGGCGTCGCCTCCGGAGGGTTGAGCTGGCCAAACAGAGACCGGTACAGCTCTGTCCTGGAAGACAATCAAACACATAGGTTCAGCTTTCAAGGCTGACAAAGAACCAAGAAGCTGGGAAATACCCCCATCTCTCCCTCCGACGGAAAACGCGGCTGTGTAATTAAAAAAAAAAAAAGAGTACCCCATAGTCTTATTCACAAAACAAAGGCAGAAGGCGGCCGGAGGGAAGCCAATCAAACAGAGGAATATGTAAATAGTACGGGGTGGCTGGACACCCTGTCTCTGGGGAATGAGTTTTCTGTAAGTTTGCCCTTTCCAGACAGGCTCTTCAAGTAAGAAAACAAGATTGAATATTTTAATAGGATGTGTGCGACTGCCGCCGATGAGGAGGATTCAATCAGACATGGGATGGAGGGGATATAATTTAGTTTTCATACATTTTCTTGGACTTGGCAGTACTTGAAAAACAATGAAAATGACCCAGCAACAAGATTCCAATTATCTCCCCTGTGCCGATGGTGGGGGGGACAAGCGCCTCCCCTCCCCTGCCCTCCTTCCTTCTCCCAGGTCTCCACCTAATCCTAATGCCAATGGCTAATTTCTATCTAAAGTTGGGCTTAAGCATTTAAAGAAAATTATAATATATATATATATATTATATATATATTTATATATAAAACATGCCAGGGTCTTGGGGCCCTGACAATAAACTAAACTGTCACTTCCAACCTCCAGAGCCACGAGTAGAGCCTGGGTCAGGTCTAGCACCTCTAAGAAGTGAGGTGGGTTGGGTGGGGGTGGGGTCCCTGACCATGAAGAGGTAAGAGTCCAAAAGAGACACTGGCCCGGAGACAGGGGGGCAGAGCCACACTGTGGACATAAGTGCCCGAGGCTCTGGGCAGATGAACCCCCTTCTGTGTGCAACATGCAGACCCCATCCACCAGGCGAGGAAGGCGCTGCCCAAGGCGAGATCTGGGTTAGCAAGCCCGGGGACGAGGGGGCCACTCTACTCCTATTTCTAGGAGCTACAGGCAGCTTCCTCTGCACCCAAAGAGCACTGGTTATCTGAGTCATCATCAAATCAGCGAATGGGACTTTACAAACAGAAGCAGGGGCAGGAGTGACAGCCAGGAGGTAGGGCGTCTGCTTTGCATGTGGCAAACCCGGGTTCAATCGCGGCATTCCACATGTCCCCTGAGCATTGCCGGGGTAATTCCTGAGGGCAGAGCCAGGAGTAACCCCTGAGCATCCCTTGGTGTGACCCAAAAAGAAGGAAAAGAAAAAAAAATAGAAGCAAACCCAAACCCCAACCAAACCCTAAATACCCAACCTTCTGGTCTAGCCTAACTGCAACGCCAACGTGGACCGGGCAGTTTCTGAACTCCGTGGCTCAAGTCTGGCAAGGAGATGGGGCGGAGCGATAGCCCAGCGGGTAGGGCGTTTGCCTTGGACGTGGCCGGCCCATGCCGGCCCAGGTTCGATCCCCTGGCATCCCATATGGTCCCCCGAGCACCGCCAGGGAGTAATTCCTGAGTGCAAAGCCAGGAGTAACCCCTGAGCATCGCCGGGTGTGACCCAAAAAGCAAAACAATCAAACAAACAAACAAACAAATAAATAAATAAGTCTGGCAAGGAGAGACTCACTGTACTGCAGAGTCCAGCACATTAAAACGTCCACACCTGGGAAGAGGGGCCTGAGACAGGATAGCAGGTCGGGTGCTGGCCTTGCATGCAGCTGACCTGGGTTTGATCCCCAGCATTCCAGCCCTCATCAGGAGCGATCCAAGCACAGAGCCAGAAGTAAGCCCTGAGCACTGCCTCAGGTGTGGCCTCAAAATGAAGCGTAATGAAAAATTGTAAAGAAAAGTCAAGAAGTCAAGAATGTAAACTAACTTTAACCTTCTGGGGACCCCAGACGGCAGGGAAAATGCAGACCAGAAAACAACGGGTCTCTGCCATTACAGGCATTTTATCATGAGAATTGCCGGGTACCCTCTCCCAGGGCTCCAGACAATGGACGCCCGCTCAGTCCGCTCCACTGGCTCCTCTGTTCCTCTGCCACACACATTGGCCCAAGTGGCCACCCTCTGTGGGACTCCAGGCGAGCACAAAGGTGGAAGAAAGAAGCTTGAGCCCAAATGCAGATGCGCGGAGAGCAGCCTCACTTCCCAAACCGTCAGCCCCAGCACGTGAAGGAAAGGGAGGCCCAGCCAGGCTTGGCTCAGCGGCGCTGGCCTGCCCGTTTGCCACAGCGAGTCTCCCCTGTCGCGGCCACAAACAAACTAAATGGCACGATGGGGAAAGTCGGCAGGACAAAAAGGACAGTACGACTTTAAGGCCGGAGGCGGCTGGCGGGGGCGATTTAGCCCCTCACCATCATCTCTGGAGCCAGACCCATCATTAGCAGAGCGCAGACGCTTCCACTCTGCGACAATCCGAGTGCGGCGCTGGCTGTCCACAGCAGGGCTCACGTGCAGGGGCAGAGAGGGAGACGCTGAAACCCGTGTTTTGACAGAACATCATTTCACACTCAGGTGGGCAAAGCTGACACGCATATGCAGCTGTTTGTGGTGCGGCAACCTGGGAAGATGAGTGGTCTGGGTCCTTACAGCATTTCACAGAAAGAGAATTACGAGGGAGGGATTATTCCAATCTCGAAACCCCACAGTAATTCCAACTGTCTGACGTCCCGCCTGCCTGCCACCGCCAAGAGCTCATCTCAAAGCCTCTCTGGGCGTCAGCTCCGCAGGCTCCAGGCTGCTCCGGGGCTCCCTCACCACGACACCCTGCTGCGTCCTTGAGACAAAGCAGGGTCCTGGCTCCACCACGATGAAGACCCCCTCCATCTGCCTCTCTCAGGATGCCAACCTGCGGGCAGGGTGCAGACACAGGAGAGTAATCTGGGGGGTGCGTTGGGTCACACCTGGGGGCTCTCTGGGCACTGTGTGGTGGCGGAGCTCAGGCCTCCTCCCCACACCCCAGGCTTCTGCTGGGCAGCTCCGTGCCCTCTGGCCCTCTCCTGCGAAGGGCTCTATAAAGCCACACAGTCTCCTCACACATTGAAAGTGAATACATGAGGGTTGGACCAATAGTACAGCGGTAGGGCTGCCTTGCACATGGCTGACCTGGGTTTGACCCCAGGCATTCCAAATGTTCCTCCCCGTGGGGCCGGAGAGATAGCCCAGCGGGTAGGGCGTTTGCCTTGCCCGGCCGGCCTGTGCCGGCCCGGGTTCGATCCCCGGCATCCCATATGGTCCCCCAAGCACCGCCAGGAGTCATTCCTGAGTGCAGAGCCAGGAGAAACCCCTGAGCATTGCCGGGTGTGACCCCCAAAAAAATGTTCCTCCCGAAGCACCACCAGGAGTACATCCTGAGAGCTGAGCCAGGAGTAACCCCAGAGCATTGATGGGTGTGACCAAAAAACTAATACATGAAAAAGTTTCATGAGCAATTAAAAACAGTCACGAAGGATATAATTACTGGGATGTTGTCAATGAAACTTTAAAACCGTCAGCCCTTCTGTAGCACTCCGACAGAATCGATGTCTTTACTGAGTCTCAACATCACTGCAGTGACACGGCACCAAACTAATGGGGAGATTTCACAGCCTGCCTCTCTCTCTCTCTCTCTCCTGCCTCCCCTTTCTCTCTCTCTCTCTCTCTCTCTCTCTCTCTCTCTCTCTTCTCTCTCTCTCTCTCTCTCTCTCTCTCTCTCCCTCCCTCTCTCTCTCTCTCTCCTTGTGTTTGGCTTTTTTGGGCTGCACCCAGGAATGCTCAGGGGACCATAAGGGATGCTGGGGATTGAACCTGGGTCGGCCGTTCAAGGTAAATAAATGCCTTACCCGCTGTACTATCACTCCAATCCAAGCAACCTTTTATTTTATTTTTTTCTTTTTTTGGGTCATACCTGGCAATGCTCAGGGGTTACTCCTGGCTGTGCTCTAAGGAATTACTCCTGGCAGTGCTCGGGGACCATATGGGATGTCGGGGATCGAACCTGGGCCAGCATGGGCCGGCCGCTAGGCAAACACCCCACCCGCTGGGCTATCGCTCCAGCCCCCCAAAACCTTTTATTTTTAAGTTTTTTTTTTTCCTTTTTTGGGTTACATCCAGCGATGCTCAGGGTTACTCCTGTCTCTGCGCTCAGGAATCACTGCGTGGGGGACATATGGGATGCCAGGGATCGAACCCAGGTCGGCTGCATGCAAGGCAAACGCCCTACCTGCTGGACTATCGCTCCGGCCCCATTTTTAAGTATTTTTATAGGACACTTTTTACTCTACAGATTTCTGTTGTAATATAACTGTTCCATACTTGCAAACCTTTCAATGATATTTCTTCATTACAAAGGTATGTAAATTGATGCACTTTTTAAAAATTTATAAACTTTTAATAAAATAAAATGTTTTAATATCTTGGAACCATAGTCTTTAAGCAATTAAAATTATTTCTGGGTTATATTATTACAGTTATTTTTAAGACACACAACTGATATCTGCAATAGTATGAAAAATCTTGTCACACAGCAAGTAGCTAGGAATGGGGTTTACTATCACAATGCTGTTCAATCCTTTTGTTTGTGAATTACAGGTAGCAACTATCAACCAAAACTCGTTCTAATGATCTGTCAGCTAACAAGTCCATTGGGCTCTCCGGCAATTTGGTTGAAAATGAAGACTTGGAGGGGCCAGAGGATAGTGCTGGCAGCACTGACAGCAGAGGCTTGCCCGTGCGGGTCAACCCAGCGTCCCCTATGGTCCCCGAAGTGCCGCCAGGAGTGGCGCCTGAGTGCAGAGCCAGAAGTAAGCCCTGAGCACTGGCAGGCATGGCCCAAAAAAAAAATGAGAAAAAAAAAAAAAAAAAGAAAAGAAAAGAAAAGAAAAGGAAGACCGGAAAGGGTGGGCCCTGTGACTCTGAGAGGCGGGGCAGGGGCGGGCACAGGAAGGAGGCTGGGAGTTAAGGCCCCACACTGTCCTTTCTCAGGTGAGGGAAGCACCCAGCAAGGAACTCCTTACAATTCTAGGCGCTTGCTTTCCTTTGCTGAAAATCTTTGCACATCCCAGGATGAGGCTTTTCCCAAGCCCTTAAGGTACTGTATCTGGGGCCAGTGATGAGGGAAAGGTGGAAACATACAGAAAAAGAACCCACTCAAGTCCAGGCCCGTTACCTGGGCTCAGGGAAAAGACAGCCAGGCACCAAGAAGCACCGTGGCTAGAGGCCGCCTGCTTCCATGGCCCCGACCCTTGGCCCCACAGCCTCCTTCCTGGCAGATTTAGCCACGCAGAGAAGCTAAACGATCAATCGTTCAGGTTAACCTTGTCTCGCTGATTCTCCAGGGTAAGTTGGAGTTTAATACAGTAGGTCCCCTTAAGGCTATGCATAATGAACTTGGCTTTTTGTTACAAAAAAAAAAAAAAAAGCACCAAAAATACATAATTCCTGCTTCCTATCACATTAAAAATCTCAGTGGGCTGAAACGTCACCTCTCTCCCCTGGCAGACCCTCCCCCTATAAGCTTGTCCTCGACAGCCAGTGAGGTCCATGGCAGAAAACACGTTAATGTAGGGTTCGTGCAGGAGAGCGACCTACAGAGTAATTAAAGGCACTCGGACCCAAGGTAGGAGGTCGATAGCAGGGGCTCTTTTTTGAATTAAAATTTAACTTACCCTTTATTGCAACCTACAAAAAGCAAGTAATGAGCACTAACATTTTTATTTCTTTTAAACTGTCATTTAGGCTGCAGAGGGGATAATTACCTATCTCTAGTGTAGTAAGGTTTTATAACCCTTAGTGAGGCATTTTCTAATTTAATATTTTTACTATATTATCATAAAACCTGTTTCTGGGGAAAAATGATCACGGATTAGCAGCCATTTTCCATAAAGACAATGTGAGTGTGAACGTGTGTGAGTGTGCACACTCGTGTCGGGATCCGGCTTATTCGTGACGTGATTCTTCTGAAGAGACGCCAGGGCCGGCTGCTGTGAACACGGATCCCCAACAGCCCCAGAAGCGTTTCTTCCTGCCCATCGCCACTCCGCCATGTTGACTAGGGCCTCGCAAGCTAGGACGTGGACAAACAGTCCAAACGGGCCCGGCAAACTGTCCTATGACCTGTGTGGGGCTTTCGAGGTTGCTGGGTGAGTAGCCAAGGGGAAAACCACTGTCCACCTGCCGCAGGAAATCACGCCGACTCTGGCCCCAGCCTCCCAGCGGCCCAGATGCCACCGCGTGGGAGTGACCAGTTCCTGTGATGCTCTCCACAAACCCTGGTCCCACCTCCCAAGGACATCAGGTTCTCCACACAAGCACGGCACACTGCGAGTCTGAAGTTTGCTGCGTGCAGCGGAGACGGTGCCTCTTTCCTGATGAGAATTATACACATAATTTACCCAAGATTAATTGGAAATCGTTCATTTCTTGCCTCATGGGGACGGAGGTGAGAGTCTCCTAAATATACCCACGATGAATCCCAGCCCGCCTGCGCTCTAACCCTCACCCTGCAGGCGTGCGGAGGGCCAGCGCTTACAGGGCGGAGGGGAGGGGGCGACACCTACTGAGAGGCGGCAACGACCCCAAGGACTCTTCAGAGGATCACCATGGGGAGTGGGCGAGGAGGGCTCCAGTTCCAGCACTGGATGGAGCCGAGTGGTGTGGACACGCTGCGTTGGTCACAGCCAGGAGAGGGGACGTGCATGTCCACTGCTGGCTGGCGCTGGGGACAGCTCACGGGCCAAGCACATGCTCTGCAAGCAGAAGCCCTGGGCTCGCTCCCTGCCACTACCTGGTACGCCCGGGAACGCAGCTGAGCGCCAGGGGCAAAGCCCCCCACATCAGCATCTATCTACATCTACATCACCATCAAAAGTGTTTGGATGCACATGCGGACCGCGGCTGAGCTGCGGGCAGGTGGGCATTCTCCTGCATCCCGCAGCCCGACAGCTCTCCCCAGTGCCAGAGACACCACAGCCGTCCTGTATCTTCCCTGCACGGCGCTGTTCTCCTGAGCTGAGAACAAACTGTCTGCCCGTTCCAGCAAGCACGAGGTCTGGTGTGCTCTCACAGGGCCCACTAGCCTTCTCTGAGCGCTGGAGGTGAGGCCACAGGGCTGGCACCGTGAGGCAACAGGCCCCATTGCTGTCTTTGCACCCTAGACTTCTCCCTGGCTTCACACAACTGTGGTTCAGCTCTGACCAGGCTTCCCAGGAGCAACCGAGCTGAGTTCCTGCTAATTGTCACCTGGCCCAAGTCAATGACCCTGCAGGAAGGGACCCCGAGCCCTAAGCACGGTCTCTGCCTTGTGGGCCACACAGCGCAACACCAGAGACAGCGGCACCTCCTGAACCATCATTGCTTCTGCTTCTGCTGACCCAAACCCTCTCGGCTCTGCACCAGTGGCATTATGGGGTTGGAGAGGCGTGCCTGTGGCCCCTGCCATGGGGTGCGGGTGTGTGTCGCAGGGCCAGGCTGCAGGGCAGGTGAGACACATGGGAACTCGTCACACCAGAGACTGGAGGGGGAGGAAGGGATGTGCAGACTGCTCACTAAGGCTGAATGACACCGGAAATCGGCGAGAGTAGAAAACGGACAAGTCCGAACGCAGCTAGAGAGCCGTTGCGGGATTCTCCTTTAGGTTCCTCCAGGCATCCCCCCCACACACACACACCAAGAGAGGGACCACGGATGTCTTGTGAGAGGGACCTGACATCTCATGGCCGTGGGCAGGGAGGAGGGAAGAAGAGGTAGAAAGGTAGAAGGAAAAGAACGCATTACGACCGCTTCCTACCTAAGACTAACTTCTTCTTTTTTTTTTTTTTTTGGGTCACACCCGGTGATGCTCAGGGGTTACTCCTGGCTCTGCACTCAGGAATTACTCCTGGCGGGCTCGGGGGACCATATGGGATGCCGGGATCGAACCCAGGTCGGCATGGGCCGGCTGCGCAAGGCAGACGCCCTACCCGCTGGGCTATCGCCCCGGCCCTAAGACTAACTTCTTAATGGAATCGGGTTCATTAAGTAGCAGAGAGTGACCTAATCAGTCTCTGATTACTGAAATCTGGACACAGAGCAAATCTCCACTCAGACCGCTGAAAGCTTCACAAGGCCTCAAACCGCAGCTGCGTGAGCCCGCCACGAGGTGGCAACATACCACACATTTCTCAGTGGCCCCCGCTGCCAGGCAGGGGAGCCGCGCGCTGTAAATTACAGAGGAGCGCGGCTGCTCGGCTGCTCTCATCCGCCATCCTCCCCGGCGCTTGAAGGAGACTCAGGAAGGTCTGTTCCAATTCGCTCTTCTGGTCAGGTCAGAGCCAGGTCCTTCAAACCTCTGTGAATGCTTTTAGCCCTACAGCTTTAAATTACCTATGGTGATGTGGCCTCTGGCCTGTCTCCTAAAGATCAGACAGTCTCAGGATTTATAAACGGTCCAAGCAGCAGACTCTGGCCCCAAACAATGGGACTGGAAAGTGGGGGGGGGAAGCGAAGAGATGAGGAGGGAGAGGGGAGCAAAAAATGTCAGAGAATCCCGAAAGGGCCTCTCCTGACCATCCCGTTGAGACAAATCCTGTCTTCCTGGACAAAGGTAGAAAACCCTTTGAAACTTCCACCACCCGACCACTAGCTTCCAGTCTTTCAAATTCTTCTAAGGAAATATAACTGAGCCCCGCAGACTTGCAGGAAAGGGGTGAGTGCCAGGAGCACCCTTAGACAAAAGGGCAGCGTCCTCTCCTGCGCCCTATTAACATGCCGTACTCGGGATGGTTTCCACTCACAGTTTGACTGTTTTATAACAGGTTTGATGCGAGAGAAGATGAATGGCCTCACCTAGGAAAGACGACAAATCATCTCACTGCTTTTAGCAGGTTTTTCCTCTTGATTTTTATTTTTATTCTGGAGCTGAGCGGGAGCTCCCTGCCTTGCTGGAGATGTTTAATATTAACGTCAGGCCACCGTGAGCTCCGGCAATAGAGTTGGCCAGTGTTGTGTTTACGGTGTTGTGACTGCTGGCTTCAGGAAGATGAAGCTCCGTGCTCAAACAGCAGCCCCTCTGCAAGCTCCTGCTACAAGCCAGGGGATGCTTCACTGCTTAGCGGGAATCACTTCTGCAGCTGCTCGAAGGTGAGACTGACGCTGAGTTACTTTAGTATCCCAATAAACCTGGGGACAGTGTCCGGCCAGGCCAGCCCTGCTCCAGTGAGGCACTGTCGGACTCCGGCACGAGTCTGCAGGGCACATTTTCCCTACAAACCCAGGACCACGGCGAAGATGGGAGAAAGCAATCGAGCAATGGCACCAACAGAAGCAGGCGTTGCTGGCCCTGCCCTGGTGCCCCCTCCCCGGTGACCCTGCGCCTCTCGCTCCTCTTCCTGCCCTTTTTCCTCTGTCTCTGGCCCCAGAGCAGGCCTTCTCCCAGGTCCGGTCCCGCCCGTTCTGTCCGGGACGAAGACTCACACACTGACTCTGACCAAAGCCAATACCTCCCCTGGCCCCCAGTACTGTCACCTGAGCTGCCACAACTGTTAAGTTATGGCAGCAACGTTTGTTTGGTTCAAAATCTGAGCCCATATTTAACCATTTAACGGGGAGGCGGCTATACGCAATTTCCATTTTAGCAGCCATTTTCCACTGAAAACCCAGAAAGACAAGGCTCAGTTTGGACTGTTCACTTGTCTGAACTGGTAGAACGCAAAACAATGGCCCTCTCTGTCCATCTCCTTGGCTTATTAGCAGTTTCCTTCAAAGGAATTTTACCTTCCCTCTCAATGTGAGAGAAATGTGGAAAAAAAGGAAGGTTTATCTTCAGGAGAACACTTTGCACCCCAGGGAAGATTACCCGAAGGCCCCTCAGCGCCCCTCAGCCCCGGCTACCCCTGTCCTTGGCCCACTTCTGGCCTGGCTCTGATGCCCGCTGACTGCGTGAGCCCGACCGTGTGTCTGAGCCCCGAGCTGGCAGCCTGCGCTGCAGCGGCTCAGGATGGCGGCAGAGGAGGAGGAGGAGGAGGAGGAGGAGGAGGAGGAGGAGGAGGAGGAGGAGGCAGAGAGCGGCCAAGTGCGTGCAGGAGAAAATGTGTATTGATTTCTTCTTTCTTACAAGGGAGCACAAAGCACTGAAGAACAATTGCTCGTCTTTGCAGCAATTCACATTCCCCTGAGACAAAGGCCCAGCTCCCAGCAGCAGCAGAAGGGTAGCCCCAGCCTCCAGGGGGTCAGCAGGGGGTCAGCAGGCTTCCTACAGAAACACCCAGGGGCCAGGGGGCCTGCCAGGCCTTGGGTCTGTGTCTCAGGCTGAGGCTCCCTCCTAGAGGCTGGAGAATAAAGAGGCTTCGGTTGTATTTACCTTTTAAGTGGCGGTGCCCAGAGGGTAAGAGAGTTAATGTTTATAAAGTGTTCTGCTCCCCAGAGGGAGACAGTGGATGCAACACAAGGTGTGGTTATGGCTCATCCAGGACCTCGCCTTTGCAGGGGAGTTATAAGAGCTTCCAGCAGCACAGGCCCAAGCACAATGAAGTCAGGTTGGTCTTTACCTAAATGTCAACTTCCGGTTTGACACAACACAAACACTGAAGTAACAAAAGGTAAACAGAGATTACTACTGTTACCTACTATGCCTTGCTAATGACATACATACATCCAGACCTGTTTTCTTCTCAAGTCAGAAAAATCCTGAATATAGTCCAAAAACAGCCACCATCCCGCGGTCTGTCTTCACCACATTCCACAGAAACTAACGGAGAAACCAGACCTAGAACAGACATCAAGGCGAAGAGGAGAGCACGTATGGTTTAATACCAAGTTTCTGGGTGACACCGGCTTTTCTCAAGCAGAGTCACAGGACTGCCTCTCTGTGGGCCACTCGGGATATTCCAAGCAGGTCACTGGCAAAAACTGTATAAATAGGGGGACCTCTGCACAAAATCAGGAGGCCAACCAGTAAGACAGGAGGACACGGGAAGAAACAGGGTGGGAAGGGACCACATTTGGGAAAAGGTTGGAAACACTGGTCTGCATTCTTGAAAGCGAAAGAAAAGCAAGCCCATTCTTCGATGTTCTCTCTGCAGGGTTTAGCGAAGTACAAAAGGGCCTCCAAGATCAACCAACAGAGTGCTGTAGCCAAGAAGGCTCACTCCCTGTCACTCCAGGGCCAAGGAGAGGGCGAGAGGGCCACAGCTGGACTCCTATTTCTGGGCTGCTTTTCCTGCATGGCCATGAGTGAAGAACAAAACAGAAAATGAAGGCCCAAGTCGGGCAATATGCAGCTCACAAAGGACGACCGCTGGTGGTGGAGGCGTTGCGCAATACACACATGGACGAACACGGAGGAAAGGACATTCAAGCAGCTAAATATTTTATAAACATTTCAGTGAAAAGGGAAAAACCCAACCCATAACTGTCTATTTGTTTTACAGGACTGTAAAAATAATCTTTCCAGCAAACTAGAAGCAGATTTATAAGCTGTTAGTTATGAGAAGCATTTCAGATAGGAGATAACACTTTTCTTTCCTTTTTTTTCCCCTTGCTTTTTTGGGTCACACCCAGCAATGCTCAGGGATTATTCCTGGCTCTGTACTCAGGAATTATTCCTGGTGATACTCAGGGAACCATATGGGATGCCGGGGATGGAACTGGGTCAGCTACATGCAAGGCAAATGGCCTGCCCTCTCCAGCCCCCAAGGAGCAATACTTTTCAGGAATGCACAAATGCGGAAGCATGCATTGCAGTCAAAGACCAAGGACATGACACTTTCTTTTCCTTTTTTCCTATTTGGGGTATTGGGTCAGGCCCAACTGTACTCAGGGTCTGACCCTGGCTCTGCACTCAGAATATCCCTTGTGGGGCTCAGAGACGGAACCCAGGTCAGCTGTGTGCAAAGTAAAGCCATAAATAATCCCTGAACTATCTTTTTGGCCCCAGGACACAGTATTTTCTCAATTTGACTTTATTCATATAATAATCTAGATCACAACCATCCTTAGAAAACAAAAATGAAATGGAAATTCAGTCTCAAGAAGCTGACGCAGACCATTTTCACCTTGTAAAGAAGTAGTTATATGCCAGGTCACCCTTCCTTAGAGTGAACAGGACAGCCAAAAAATCTTTGTCAAAATATGTCTTTGACAAAAAGGCAATTTAATGGTAAGGATCATGAAGGCAGAATAGAGGTGACCCTTGCAAAGGTATTTACAGGGCCAGAGGGAGTCCAGGGGTTAAGGCCTTGCCTGGCCTTGCCTTTAGTGGGCGTGGCTCCTGGGCAGGGCATCACCCATTTGATGGCAAGAATCCCGGGGAGGGCTGCTGAGCACTGTGTGCGGCAGCCCCTGAAAGAAATTTCATGTCGACCCGATCCTACAGAAGGGGTCCCTCTGGACAATGCCACCGTCCAACCTGAACTTCCATCTGCATGACTTCATTCCACTGTGACGTCTCCGTACCCCCTAAGTGACCTTACCCGCCTCTTCTCCACGTCCTTGCTCTAAGTAAGCTTAAACTTGACTCCGGGGACCATCTGGGGCAGTCCCTCTTTCTTCCTGGGTTTCTCCCTCGTATTTATCCCACATATTTCTTCTCACAAGAAGCCAAAGGAGGGCCAGAGTGATAGTCCAATGGGTAGGGCGTTTGCCTTGCACACGGCCGGCCCGTCCCAGCCTGGGTTCTATTTCCGGCATCCCATATGGTCCCCGAGCACCGCCAGGAGTAATTCCTGAGTGCAGAGCCAGGAGAAACCCCTGAGCATTGTCGGGTGTGACCCCCAAAAAAAAAAAAAAAAAAAAGGCAGAGGAACCCACACACCATGAGGGCCGCCATTTTCCACATTCAGACTCCCCCTCGTCAGAGCTCCACCCAGCAGAAGAGCTGATCATAGCCTGGCTCGTGCGGCCGCTTTGCAGCCACATGGTTCATCAACAAATGCTCGAGATTAGTGGTGACTTAAAGAGTATCCCACCTGCACGGCAGAGCCTGGCAAGCTACCCGTGTCGTATTTGATATGCCAAATACCAGTAACAATGATAGACCTCATTCCCATGACCTGATGGAATGGTTTGAGGCTCTTTATGTTCCGGAGTGAGCAGATGCCCTTGGGCTATACTAGCATGTGACAGGACGTATGAAGATGTTACTGGTGCCCGCTTGAGCAAATCGATGATCAACGGGAAGACAGCGATACAAGTGACAAGTGATGTACGCTATTACTGCGTTTTTTCCCCATGTCAGTCTGCCTGGTCTCCAGGAAACCAGAGGGCTACAGAGATTCCCGAGGGTGCTGACAGAACAGGTGCTCACGAACTCTCAATCCGTTCTGGAGCTTCCCCCACCACCCCTTTGGCTGCTGTCCAGGTGCTACTCCTTGCTCAGTGCTCCCAGGACCATGCCATGCTGGTGGTGGGCCCCGACCTCCCACAAGCTCAGCATGGACCCCGGCCCTCTGCGCTCTCTCTCAGAGCTAGCTCTCTAGCTTTGAGAAGGTTGACATCAATTGGGAAAAGAGCTAAAGCAAAATGTTCTGCAAATAATACTTCTGCTGCAAAAGTGTTGTAACACTGAAATACAGTTGGAAAAACCTGGAATCCAATTCCCACAGGGGCCAGGGAGAGGGACTGACTGTGGACAGACTGCAGGCTTCACACATGAGCGCCAGGGTCTGAGCCCACACCGCAAGACCCCGAGCACCCCTGGGAGCGACTCCCACAGACATGTTGTGGTCCAAAGCATATACATGTTTATGTATACAAGCATAAAGCCTTGATAATACCAAATACAGTTTAAGTCCTCACTAATGTTTCACATAGGTTCCTGGAAACCTGACTCTGGGAAATGAAATACAATAAAATCAATTTTGCCACAAGTTACCTGATAGGAGTAAGAGTTAAATTCTTACAATAAATGTATGATAACCAACCTCCAAACCAAGATCTCAAACACTTGAATAATACATTTGTATGTGTTCATTCCCTTTCCAACCTACTTATTCTAGTTCTGAAGTGTAAGAGGAAACCAAAAAAACCCGACGTGCAAGCTCTAGAGACAATGGTCCTGGGAATTCACGGCCCCCCCACCTTCCAAGGGTCCAAACACACTGAATGACACAGCATCATGCAAGGACCAGATGTGTAAGCTTCAGTATACCTGTACCCACACCACTGCAGGCCAAATGGCACGAGCCAGTAAGCCTCAGGCCCTGCCTGCAACTGCTCCCGTGGTGGGGACTGTCCTTGTGTGCCCAGCTACAGTTTCAGAGCTTCCTGAAGGAACCAACAGACAGCTGCCACACGTTTCAGCATAGATCCGTGCCCCACCTCCAGAGCCTGCGAAGAACCCAAAGAAGCTGAACCTCCGGGAGAACTGACCAATCCCATATCTGGAACACACACACACATAGGCTGGCCTGCATGCAAGAGCACACACGGCACACGTGTGCATGGGCACACTGCCTGACACTCCATGCCACACTCAAGGAGAAAGCACCAGGCTCCTTGCTCCGGCCACTCTTCACTTTTACCTGTTCCTGCCTTAGTTGTATCGTTTTTGTTTTATGGGGTATCACCCGGTGAGGCTCAGGCTTCCTCCTGGCTCTGTGTCAGGGAAGGACTCATATGGGATGCGGGGGGTGGAACCGAGTCGGGGCATGCAAGGCACATGCCCTACCCCACGGTCGCTCTCCCTAGCCTGGCTGTGCCTTTTGGCTTGACACTCACCCTACGCAAACTAGATGAGATCACGTAACACTTTCGTGACTTATACACTGAACATCCTTAGCAAGAAAAACCGAAGTGCTTCTGCAAGTTGTAATACTGCTCTGGGAGAGAGAGTCGTTGCGCAGTGGGGGAAGGGAATCATGAAAGGCTCCTGGCATTTCATGGAGGAGAGGAGGGTGGAGCATGTACCGGGATTAGAAGGGCCTGAGAGGTAGGAACTGAAGCAGGTAATGAGAAGGGAAGGTGACGAATTACTGCAGGCCTGGAGTTACGGTGAAACTTGGGAGGTGACAAGGAGCACAGGCCCTAAGTGACCTTTGAGGAAGGTTTACTCAGGCAACAATACACAGAACTGACTGGGAGGCTGCTAGAAGGTTAGTACAAAGGAAGTTTTTTGTTTTTAATAAAAGGCGTGAACTCAACTAAAGCCTGTAGAAATGAAAAGTAAAGGCCCCTGAACAATATACTAAAACACAGCTCCCAAGGCGGATTAAATGAAAGAAAACATTTCAGACAAAACCAAGAAAATACAGGTGAGCAACACCCTCACACACGAGAGGCATTGCCAAGGCATTAAAATACCGGAGAAGCATTCCACCAAACAGGTGCTAGATATTTGATTTACAGGATTTACAGAGCAAAACAATAAATGAATAAGTCATTAACGTCAATCTGAAAATAAAAAGCAAAACTTTGAAAAGTACGAACTATGGCTTACATCACTAACATGTAGAATCTGTACAAACTGTAAAGAAAAATAAAAACTCCAGGAGAAAAATGAGCAAAGAATAAAAACGGTGGGCCGAGGTGATAGCCCAGCGGGTAGGGCGTTTGCCTTGCACGTGGTCGGCCCATGCCGGCCCGGTTCGATCCCCAGCATCCCATATGGTCCCCTGAGCACCGCCAGGAGTGGTTTCTGAGTGCAGAGCCAGGAGTAACGCCTGAGCATCGCCGGTGTGACCCAAAAAGCAAAAACAAAAAAAAAAAACAAAAAAAAAAAAAAAAACAGAAATGCAAATGAATAATCTCTCCAAGTTTACCATTAAAATAAAAAGTAAACTACTTATTAGCCCAGTGCCTAGCACACAATAAGGTGTGATTATCTGTTCTGAACTTAAAAATAAGAACTAATAATTTTACCACATCAAATAGTAAATACTGTTGTAGCAACAAGAACGCAAGTCTGACTGGTGGGGCAGAGGAGCATGTGTATTAGTAGAGTCTATGATGACCAAGAGTCATTACAAAGCTGGAAACGGAGCTCAGTGCCAGAGCACATAGCTGAGGTGCTGCGTTAGCATCTGACACCACACAAAGACACACATAGAAAAATTCATCTGAAAGTTTGTGCCTCTGACCCAGAAATTATCTTCTCAAAACCATATCCTGGGGGCAGAGCGATAGTGTACTGCAGTAGGGTAATTGCTTTGTGCACAGCCAACTGGGTTCCATCCCTAACACCTCATATGGTTCCCCGAGCTACACCAGAAATGATCTGAAAAGAGCCAGGAATAAGCCCTGAGCACAGCTGGATACAGCCCCAAAACCAAAAAAGAAGAAAACAGTTTTTCTAAAAATAAAAATCTCGTAATTGAGGGTTGGAGAGCACAAGGTACCTGCTTTGCACCAGCTGATCCCAGTTTGATCCCTGGTACCACATGTGGTCTCCTGAGCACCATCAGCAGCAATCTCTGAGTACAGAGCTAAGAATGAGCCCTGAGGACAGTCAGGTGTGGTTTAAAGCCCCCACTCCCAGAAATTTCATTATGAAATTATGAAAATGGTTTTAAATATTTAATGGCATTAAGATGCTTATAACATGGTGCTGGAGAGACAGTACAGCGGGGAGGGCACTTGCCTTGTACGCGGCCAACCCTGGTTTAATCCTCAGCATCCCATATGGTCTCCCAAGCACCACCAGGAGTAATTCCTGAGTGCAGAGCCAGGAGTAACCCCTGAACATCACTCATTCACAGACCAGAAAATAATTTTTCACTGTCCTTGGGAAAAAGAAAACTCTGTCCTTCCAAAATTTTTTTCTGGAGGTGGTTTCTGGCCACACACAGCAGCAGTGCTCAGGGACTACTACTGGCTCTGTGCTCAGGGGTCTCCTGCAGTGCTCCAGCACCAAATACATAGTGGGCATTGACCTGGGGATGGAAGAGTCAGCCACACACAAGGTAAGGCTTTAACCCTTGTACTCTCTCCTGCCACTGTATTTTCCATATTTCACTCCATAAGCATTTATTACTTTTATCATACATAAACATAACAGGACATGAGCTCTAAGAGAATAGACAGCAGCTGCCTTGGTGGAGCCGAGGCCCACTTGTGAGAGCAAACTGACTTCTGCATTAATCAGGTTTCAAAGCTAACTGGATGGTTCAAAGACTGATGTAAGCATAAGGGCAGGCTGGAAATTCAGTTATTCACACTAAAACGTGAATGACTCAAATGCGGACAAAACCTTCCTACACAGAAAATAATTTGTTATAAAAGAATGACAACAATAACAAAAACCTTTTTGGGGGATCATACCTGGAGATACTCAGGGGTTACTCCTGTCTCTGCTCTCACGAATTACTCCTGGCAGGGCTCAGAGGTCCATATGGGATGCCGGGATGGGACCCAGGTTGGCCTCGTGCAAAGCAAATGCCCTACCCGCTGTGCTAGCGCCACGGCCCCATGAAAACTAATCTTAATCAATCATATTTGCCCCACTCCATATATGAGCATGGAGGGGAGGGCAAGGGGTCAGATTCTACATATTTCTAAAAGCTTCTTGGCTTCTTGGGAACAGCAGCAGGAGTCAAAAACCATGACTCATGCTGCATAGTGCCGCTCTATGTTGCACAGGCTGTTGAAATCGCCGGTGACTTCACTGCTCCTTACCTCGGTGTGCTATCACAAAATGCAGGTGACATCAGCCATTTCCAGTGGGTTCTTATACAGGCCGAATCAGAATATACATGAAGGGCAGTGTCGAAGACACAGTCAATGTTCAGTAAGTGGAAAATGATGTCATTATTCTATATCATTTCACTGGCTATCAGAAAGAGGGCAGGAGCTCCAGATGGAAGGATAAATGCAGAGAAACAGAAGTGCCACTGTGGGAAATAGCCCACAGCACGTATGGATAACAACTCTAAATTCAATTCTAAACCACAGAGGGGCCAGAGAGGTAGTACAGTGGGTAGGGTGTTGGCCTTGCATGCAGTCAGCCTAGGTTCAATCCCTGAGCAGAGCCAGGAGTAAGTCCTGAGCACACCTAGGTGTGACACAAAAACCAAACCAACAATGATGACAACAAAAGCAAAAAAACCCATTTAGCTACTGCATGCTCACTTGAGAGTTATTTAGTTGCGAGCAGTAAAATCTCAATAAGATAGCGTGCTTTAATGAACAGATTTGGAGAGCATGTCCAGCAATGCTCAAAGGATCATGCAATACTGGGGGTCAAGCCCGGACCTCCTGCATGCAAATCATGCATTCAGCCCAGTTGAAAATTGTGGGGGATGGGGGCAGATACTATGTTCCTAGTAAATAATAATAGTAAGAAACAAGAACTTTTTTTTTTTTTTTTTTTGCTTTTTGGGTCACACCCGGTGATGCTCAGGGGTCACTCCTGGCTCTGCAATCAGGAATTACTCCTGGCGGTGCTCGGGGACCATATGGGATGCCGGGATCGAACCCGGGCGGCATGGGCCGGCCACGTGCAAGGCAAACGCCCTACCCGCTGGGCTATCGCCTCCGGCCCCAGAAACAAGAACTTTTAAAAACTGCCATTAAGAGCAACACACTCCGGGCTGGAGGCGATAGCACAGCAGGGAGGGCCTTTGCCTTGAATGAAGCTGACCCGGCTTCAATCCCTGGCATCCCATATGGTCCCCCAGCACTGCCAGGAAGCAATTCCTGAGTGAAGACCCAGGAGTAACCCACCCCTGGTCATTTCCGGGTATGACCCAAAAAAAGAAAAAAAAGCAACGCATGCTAAAGAATGTGAGAAAAAAAACCCCTTTTTTTGGGGAAAGGAGGATTAACAAAGCTTTTAAGAAATGATGGGAGGGACTGGAGCAATAGTACATCGGGAGGGCATTTGCCTTGCATGCAGCCGACGCAGGTTCAATACTGGCATCCCATATGATCTCCTGAGCACTACCAGGTGTAATTCCTGAGTGCTGAGCTAGGAGTAACCCCTGAGCATCACCAGGTTGTGAAGGAAGGAAGGGAGGGAGGGAAGGAGGGAAGGAAGGAAGGAAGGAAGGAAGGAAGGAAGGGAGGAGGAAGGGGGAGGAAGGAGGGAGGAGGGAGGGAGGAAGGGAGGGAGGGAGGGAGGAAGGGAGGAAGGAAGGAAGGATGGGAGGCCTGGGGGATAGCTCAGGGCTAAGAAAGCTCTGCCTCCAAATCAGGAGGCTGAGAAGAAGCAAGATCAATACTTTTCACCCTAATTTTAAAGCTCTGCCTCCAACCCCAGCTTTGAACTTGAGAACGTCCGCTTTGTCCTCTCAATCCTCCTGCAGGTGCGAGCCCCCGTGTCGCCTATCTCCGGACCAAACACCATCTTTAATGATGACATATGAGAGTCCTTTCCCCTCAGCACTGCTTGGGGAGGGACCAAACATACGAAGCCACCACCTGAGTATCAATAAGCGAATTATAAAGTGTGCCAATCCGAGTTAATGCAAAGCTGTAATCCTCTTTAACAAGAGATGAAATCGCGACCATGAGTTATGTCCATTCAGGAATCTGATAAGGAAGAGAGGGAGCTCTAATGAAAGAGTAATGGGAGCCTTTAATGATGCTGGCTTCCCAGGCAGTGAAAATATTGCTCTCCTTCCTGTGATTAGATCTATTCGGCATATTTACCCGGACTTGTTGCACCTGTCAGAATAACCTGTGTCTGAAGATAAGAAGCCAAAGGGGAATAAAAAAATCAAAACAAAAAAAAACTGTATCTTAACCATGTTCACCTGCAAGTTTTTAACCCACAAAAAAATGGTCTCTGGGGGCATTTCAGGGGTTGTTAGCAGATATTCTCTGAAACGCTGAGTAACTGACATTATGATTCAGTGCATATCTGATTAAATGAAAGGATAAACTGGGCAAAGAGAAGTGAAAAACTGCTCTAAGTAACCTCTAGGTAACCAATTAGGGGAAGAAACATCATCTGTAGAGCAGCAGAACGTGGCCATGTTCAGGGCGCAGACCCACACACAGAAATGGCAAGCTGCCGAAGATAAATTGCCCGCACAGATTCTATTATACCAGGCCCCTCCACAACAACACAGCAGTGATGTTGACAAAGCACTTTACAAGGCTGGATCACATGTGTACATTTCTTTTCTAAAACTCCAGATGTAAAGCAAGAACGTATTTGGTGTTTAGGACTTATCATTAAAGAGTCTCCTTGTCTTTTTTAATGCCAGCAGCTTTACGAAAGGAGCGAAGAAAGTGTCTGGGGTTGGTTATTTTTTTGAAGGAAGGAGGGACAAAATGGACTATAGGAGATGCTAGTATTCCTATCATTTTGTAGTGAGAGTAAGGCCTCTTTGGGAAATACAACAGCCTATACTGAGTAGACAGCGTCAGAACTGGGGCTCTCCCTGAAGCAGGAAAACCAGGCAAGCAGGTTGTCTTTAGCATAAATCAACCTTCTCGGCCTTCTCCAGACTGACAGCAAAGACCAGACTTCCCCCAAATCTAATGCAGTGGACAGTGCTGAGAAACATACCCTGCCTTCTCTTGGAATCTGCTTCTCGTATTCATCAAACTGGCATTTCACTCTCCAAACTAGAACAACGCAACAGATGGAAAAAGAACCAACCTCTCCCCTCATGCCGCCTTTGCTTTTCCTTTGGGCAGTGCTGAGAATCAGCCTGAGTTTCACCCATGCAAGGCAAGTGTTCTGCCACTGAGCCATAGCCCTGCCCCCAACCTCCTAATTTATTTTGTGATTCTGGGGCCACATCTGGGGGGTACTCAGAGCTTACTTCCAACTCTGTACTCAGGAATTACTCCTGACTAGGCTTGGAGGACCATTTGGGATACTGAGGATAGAACCTGGGTCAGCCACATGCAAGGCAAACACCCTACCAATAGGGTGGTACTACTGCTTCAGCCCGATTTATTTATCTTAAAGGGCCACCTGGCAGTCCCTGGGCATTATCAAGGCTACATTCAGAGGTGTTCAGGGGACAGTGTGGTGCTGGGGAATTGACCCTGGGGCCTCACGCACGGAAGACACACATTCTATCCCTTTCAGCTATCACTCCAGCCCCAAGAACTACCATCTTTAAGTCTGTGTCAGAGGAGCTAGAGGGATAGTGCAGCATGCAGGGTGCTTGTCGGATAGCCTTGATGTGGGTCCAATCCCTGGCACCATATACGGTCCCCTGACCCCACCAGGAGTGATCTCTGAGCACAGAGCCAGGAGCAAGCCTTGAGTATCCCCTGGGTGTGGTCCCAAACAAAAAGAGCTCCTTCAATAACACAGACAAGAAACTGACAACTATTCCTGGACTCTCGCATTCCTTTTTTTGCTTTTTTAGGTCACACCCAGCAATGCTCAGGGGTTACTCCTAGATCTGCGCTCAGGAATTACTCTTGGCACTGAGTGGGGGACCATATGGGATGCTGAGGATCAAACCCAGGTCGGCCGCATGCAAGGAGAACGCCCTACCTGCTGGACTATCACTCTGGCCTGACTCTCACATTCTTAATTTTGTTAAAGTCATAAGAGATGAGCTGAGTTTTTACTTCCTGTTCCTTTGGTTTAACTGTTTCATACCATGGAAAGGAAGTTATTTCTGAAATGCTGAGAGTATCATCATTAATCATCAGAGAGATGCAAATCAAAACAACAATGAGATATCTCACACCACAGAGACTGGCACATATCCAAAAGAGCAAGGACAACAAGTGCTGGCGTGGATGTGGGGGGAAAAGGGACCCTCATCCACTGTTGGTGGGAATGTCAACTGGTACAGTCTTTTTGGAAAACAATATGGACATTCCTCCAAAGACTAAAAATTGAGCTCCCATTTGACCCAGCTATACCACTACTGGGAATATAACCTTGGAGGCCAAAAACACACAGCAGACTGGTGGCCCTGCCCAGGAGCTGCCCTGCGGCCATCAGCCATAACATGAAGAGGCTCAGAAGCGGCTGGGGCGGCTGGAACTCGGCTCGCCCCGGGCCCAGCTGAATATGGGACCCCCAGGAGGGCAGGCGGGTTTTGGGAGTGGGGCCCGCCACCTCTGGGGGTCCCGGAAGCAGCCGGATGAGACTCGCCCATCACACTAGCCACCATTTTCGCTGTCCGGACGCTGGGAAACTGCCTCACGACCAGATTAACAGAGCAAAACCAGTTCGAGCCCAGGTAGGCGGCCCCAGAAGCGGGAATCACTGGGAATTTGTCAGATGGAGTCAGGGTTCGGCCATTCCCCTCTCCATTTTGTCGAGCCTGGTGGCCCCCCAGGAGCCATCAGCCATAGCATGAAAGAGGCTCACAAGTGGCTGGGGAGGCTGGAACTTGGCTCGCCCCGGCCCAGCTGAAGAGGGACCCCAGGAGGGCAGACGGGTTTTGGGAGTGGGCCCATCACCTCTGGGGGTCCCGGAAGCAGCCGGATGAGACTCGCCCATCACACTAGCCACCATTTTCACTGTCGGACGCTGGCCTCACGACCAGATTAACAGAGCAAAACCAGTTCGAGCCCAGGTAGGCGGCTCCCAGAAGCGGGAATCACTGGGAATGCGTCAGATGGAGTCAGGGTTCGGCCATTCCCCTCTCCATTTTGTTGAGCCTGGTGGCCCCGCCCAGGAGCTGCCCGGGGCCATCGGCCATAACATGAAGAGGGCTCACAAGCGGCTGGGGAGGCTGGAACTCGGCTCGCCCGGGCCCAGCTGGAAGAGGGGACCCCAGGAGGGCAGATGGGTTTTGGGGTGGGCCCGTCACCTCTGAGGGGGTCCCGGAAGCAGCCGGATGAGACTTGCCCATCACACTAGCCACCATTTCCGCTGTCCAGATGCTGGGAAACCGCCTCACGACCAGATTAACAGAGCAAAACCAGTTTGAGCCCAGGTCGCGGCCAAGCGGCCGCACGGTCCATTAAAATAGTGGAAACAGTAATGTCTTTTAATGCACTGCATTCCACGATGTGCAGGAAAGTTTGGCGGGAGGGAGAGATAAAGAGGAGAGAAATGACATACAGAACCCGCCAAGTAGTTGAGGTGTGGGAGGGGGAGGGAGGTGGGGACATTGGTGATGGGAGATGGGTTTGGGTGGAGGGATGGGTGTTGGAACATTGTAGAACCAAAACTCTACATGAGCATCTTTCAATTGTATGTCTAAAATAGTGTAATTATATTTGGGGAAATAATAAAATAAAATTAAAAAAAAAAGATGTGTTGTGTGTGAGTGTGTGTGTGTGTGTGAGAGTGAGAGAGAGAGAGAGAGAGAGAGAGAGAGAGAGAAGAGAGAGAGTAAAGGGTGTCTATCTTTATCTTTTTTTTGGTGGGAGTATTTGGGGACTATATCCTGTGGTGCTCAGGGCTCGTTTCTCTGCACCCAGAGATCACTTCTGGTGGGCTCAGGGATTAGTCATATGTGGCACCGTGGACTGAATCTGGGTGGGCCGTGTGCAAGGCAAGCACCCTATCTACTGTACTCTGACCTCTAACAAGTTTTTTTTTTTTTTCTTCTTTTGCTTTTTTGGGTCCACCCAGCGATGCTCAGGGGTAACTTCCTGCCTCTGCACTCAGGAATTACTCCTGGTGGTGCTGGGGACCATGAGATGCTGAGGATCGAACCCAGGTTGGCTGTGCAAGGCAAACACTCTACCCGCTGGACTATACTCAGGCCCCTAAAAAAGTATTTTTTAAAATACAATAATTCATTCTCCATTTGTAAATAGATATTTAAATAGGCTCTGTTTAAATTTTAAAAAAAAATCTCTCCCCTAAAGGAATTAGGTTCTAGTTTCATTGCAATTTAACTAATGACACATTTTTTTTCTCGGTTGGGGGTGGTTTGCAGAACACCTGGCAGTACTCAGGACTTACTCCTAGCTCTGTGCTCAGGGATCATTCCCCGGCAGTGCTCAGAGAGACATATTTGATGCCAGGAATCAAACCCAGGCCAGCCACATGCAAGGCAGGAACCCTATTTCTCTGGCCCTGAAGAACAGATTTTTTTTTTCAGTTAAAAGTAAAGGGATATGGGAGATTCAAGGGTGAAGAACGCACTCGATCCCTCTCACAGAAACAACAGCTGGCTATTAATCCAATTTAGGCCTATGTGTGGAAAGAGAAATTGGAAACCAGCCACAGTTGAAGACAGGAGACCAGGAGAGTTCAAAGGGATAGCACACATGCCTCGTGCAGAGCGGCCCAGGGTTCTGCACCACCAGCACCGCAGGATGAGCCGCAGCAAGGCGCCAGGAATGAGCAGAGGCCCCAAGAAAACAAGGGGAAATGAAATAAAGAGCAGAGAAAGTGTCGAAAAGCAGAGCCATAGGTGCAGTTACCTCCGGAAGGAATGAAGTGTCAGAAATTTAATGTTCTGTCTATTTTACCGTTATTAAAGGGCAAAGCTGGGGCAGGGGTAGGGAGAAGCAAATGGTATTAAACAGTCAGTTTTACCCATACGACCCACAAAGCAGAAGCAATAAGAGAAAAAGAAGCTCTTTCATTAACTTAAATTTATTTCTATCATTTTTCTTTCTTTTCTGTTTTGGATTTAGGCCTCACCAGTAGTGCTCACAGACCACTCTGGGCTCGGTGCAGGGGGCAGTCCCCTGAGGGGCTCAGGAGACCATGAAGCGCCGGGACTGACCCTGCGCCCCTGCCGGAAAAACTCCACACATCCTCTTCCTCCCCCTCTTTCATCATACCCCGTGATGCTCCGGGGTTATTCCTAGCTCCACACTCAGGAATTACCCTGGCGGTGCTCAGGGGGCCACCATATGGGATGCCAGGGATTAAACCTGGGTCGGCTGTGTGTAGGTAAATGCCCTCCCTACTTTTTGAGTTATCCCCGGCCCAAGAACTTTCCTTTAAATACAGCAATAGAGGGCCAAGGTAATAGTACTGCAAGTAGGGCACTGGTTTTGTACATGGCTGACCCATGTTTGAGCCCCAGCCTCCCAAATGGTCCCCAGTGCCTGCCAGGAGTGATCCCTGAGCTCAGAACCAAGAGTAAGTCCTGAGCAAGTCCCCTGCTGATAAAAAGTAATATACACCTACTACAAAAGGGAGAGATAAATTAACTAAAAGGTAAGATGTGTCTTTCATCCAACTCTATCCTACAATAATTGTATGCAGAGTCTGGTGCAATTTTAGTTTCTGCTCGTCTTTGGGGATGTCCCAAGCAATATTCAGGGGGCCCAGAGCCAGGTGGGCCTGATGGTACTCGGTCAAGCTACACCCATGGGTGCAGGGCAGTGAACGCAGACCCTTGCATAGGTGTGGCATATGCCCCTTGAGTTACCACCCAGCCCCTGGGAAGTTCCTTAATTTTTTTTTTTTTTTGCTTTTGGGTCACACCCAGAGACGCTCAGGGGTTATTCCTGGCTCTTCGCCTCAGGAACTACCCCCTGGCTGTGTCGGAGACCATATAGGATGTGAGGGATCGAATCCAGGTTGGCGCAGTGCAACAAACACCCTACCAGCTGTGCTATCGCACCGGCCCAGTTCCTTCATTTTTAATGACAAAACAATATTAAAGTATTCTTATGGCAAAAGACAGAACAAAATAAAAGCTGATATATGAAACCGAAAATCTCCTTTTCCCTTCTCTCAGCCCATTCCCTTCCCCACAGGTAAACATTATGGTAGGGCTAGAGTACATGTTTCACACACAGGAAACCTGATTTGATTCCCGGCACCACAAGGTCTCCAGTCAACTGCCGGAAGGACCCTGAAGCACGGACCACCTCTAAGCACCACCAGGTACGGTTCAAAAACGGAACAAAAATAACCTAAAGAAAACAAAATGGTTTAGACTTTAGACACGTTTACCTAAACATTGTAACAAAAAAATACATCATGTATATATGAATATGTATCATGCAGACATAATTTATTTAAAGAACATAAACGGATAATATTACAAGCACTGTTTGTTTTCCAAGTCTATACAGTAACCTGAAGATCTTTCCAAAAATGCAGAGTGTGTGTATGGATGGGTGGGGTGGGGGGGGGGGGCGGGAAGGGACTATCCAGCGATACTCAGGGCTTCCTACTGGCTCTGCACTCAGAAATTACTTCTGGCGGTGCTCAGGGAACCATATGGGGTGCCAGAGACCAACTCCTGGGTCGAAAGCATGCAAGGCACATGCCTTAACCCCTCTATCATCTCTCCGGTCGAAATAACTCTTCACATAGAATCACTACATAGCAAAAAAAAAAAAAAAAGTACTATACTGTGATTTCTTTTGCTTTTTTGCATACTTATTTCCTTTTTCTATAGCTTTGTTCTTAAAGCCCCTGCCAAACGACATTATTTCGAACCGCTTTTATTTTTTTAGGGTTTAAAATAGTTTTAAATTATTCTAAAGTAACGTGTTTATAATGGTGTTGGCATCTATGGTCTTGGTGCAGTTACCTCACTTTGGCACTTCATAAACCCCAGCCCACAGCCGTGCTACTGTCATATCTGTCACTACCCCCATCCCACAGCCGTGCCGTCATATCTGTCACTACCCCGCATCCCACAGCCGTGCCGGCCATATCTGTCACTACCCCCATCCCACAGCCGTGCCGCTCATATCCCGTCACTACCCCCATCCCACAGCCGTGCCGCCTCATACCCCGTCACTACCCCCCCATCCCACAGCCGTGCCCGCCATATCTGTCACTACCCCCATCCCACAGCCGTCTAGCCATATCTGTCACTACCCCCCATCCCACAGCCGTGCCCGTCATATCCTGTCACTACCCCCCATCCCACAGCCGTGGCCGTCATATCCTGTCACTACCCCCATCCCGCAGCCGTCCGGGCCGTCATATCTGTCACTACCCCCATCCCACAGCCGTGTCTGCGTATCCGTCACTACCCCCATCCCACAGCCGTGCCTGCGTTATATCTGTCACTACCCCCATCCCACAGCCGCGCCTCATATCTGTCACTACCCCCATCCCACAGCCGTGCTCGCCATATCTGTCACTACCCCCATCCCACAGCCGTGCCTGGCTATATCCCGCTACTACCCCCCATCCCACAGCCGGTGCCGTCATACCCGTCACTACCTCCCCCATCCCACAGCCGTGCCTCGCCATATCTGTCACTATCCCCCATCCCACAGCCGTGCCCGTCATATCCCGTCACTACCCCCCATCCCACAGCCGTGCCGGGCCATACCCGTCACTACCCCCCATCCCACAGCCGTGCTCGGCCATATCTGTCACTACCCCCATCCCACAGCCGTGCCCGGTCATATCTGTCACTACCCCCCCATCCCACAGCCGTGTCAGTCATATCCCATCACTACCCCCCCATCCCACAGCCCGTGCCGCCAATCCCGCCACTACCCCCATCCCACAGCCGTGCCGGTCATATCTGTCACTACCCCCACCCCACAGCCGTGCCCGTCATATCCTGTCACTACCCCCATCCCACAGCCGTGCCTATATCTGTCACTACCCCCATCCCACAGCCGTGCCTGGGCATATCCCGTCACTACCCCCATCCCACAGCCGTGCCCGTCATATCCTGTCACTACCCCCATCCCACAGCCGTGCCTGGCTATATCCTGTCACTACCCCCATCCCACAGCTGTGCCCGTCATATCCCGTCACTACCCCCCATCCCACAGCCGTGCCCGCTCATATCCCGTCACTACCCCCATCCCATAGCTGTGCCCGTCATATCTGTCACTACCCCCCATCCCACAGCCGTGCTGGCCATATCTGTCACTACCCCCCACCCCACAGCCGTGCCCGCTATATCCCGGCCACTACCCCCTAGCCCACAGCCGTGCTCCGCTATATCCGTGCACTACCCCCATCCCACAGCCGTGTTCGCCATATCTGTCACTACCCCCAGCCCACAGCCGTGCTCATATCCCGCCACTACCCCCAGCCCACAGCCGCGTTCGCGTCATATCCTGTCCACCTACAACCTCATTACACAGAGTTTACTGAGCGTTTTGTCTTTGATGTCTAATTTTCACTCAGAACTTAGTTTGCAGGATGAGTTCTATGAGGTCAGATGCCATAATTTCCCATAGAGTTTCTGCCCTTGGTGTCATATTAGCTTCTTCTCTACTTCAAAATCTTGAAAAAATCATATATGCACACCAAAAATGACACTGAGAGCTGAGCAAAACCAAACACAAGAAGAAGTGGTATGTGCTGGCACAGATGTTCTACCAATCAGTTAAGTTCCCTTTTCCTCGGTGATCCCGTATATGCTTCCGGTCCTGAGGGAATCGAGGGAACCAAGGCACCTGGGTAGAAGGTGTTCAGCTCCTCAACCCTACGGCTTCTATCAGATTCCTTCTGTGGCTGGCTCCGCTGAAGAACAGTGCTGAGTGATAATCAACAAATCAGCCCAGAAGGGCTGGTCCTTGCCCCCAAGGCAGAAAACACCATAAGGACTGTTACCTGATCAACACATTCCCAACATGTCTGCCTTCCCTGGTCTACTCCAACAAGGCGTCAGTGAAACACGGTCTGGCTAATGAGCTAGAGGACCTTTACGGGAGGGAATTCTTGGGGAAGATTTTGCTGTTATGATAAAAGGCATCAGGGATGCCAGCACCACTCCTTCCCTCTTCTTCCTACCTTGAATGCTCGCTAAACAGCTGACGCTGAGTGGACCACTGGGAAAGGTCAGGGTTCCATCATCACTGCCAGTGGCTGTGGCTATGTCTGAGCTTGTGTGTGCCCCTATTACCATGATTCATTTTCCCTCTAGACCAAAGCCAACACAGCCCTAGATAATCATCACTTTAAAAACCCTCTTTAGGTGTAAAATACAATAGACCCTCAAGAACTATAAAGGAGGCTAGAGAGACAGCGCAGGGGTTAGGCACCTGTCTTGCATGCCGCAGTCCTAGTTTGAAACCCAGTGTCGTATATGGTCCCTGAGCACAGCCAGGAGAAATCCCTTAGCACAGAGCCAAGAGCAGTCCCGAAGCACCACTGGGTATGGTGAAAAACCCCAAATAAGAATTAGGAGTAAGGGACCAGAGTGATAGTAAAGCAGGAAGGACATTTGCCTTGCACAAGGCCGACCAGGGCTCGATCCTGGGCATCCCAGATGGTCCCCCAGCACCACCAAGAACAATTCCTGAGCGCAGAGCCAGGAGTATAACCCCCAAAAAAAAAAAGAGTGAGAATTATGAATGAATAAATCACATGTTGGGAAGATGAGGATCTCTAGAGTATTAAGTGATTTGAAAAAAAAGTCTTAACTGAGAGCTAATAAAAAATTTTTTTCTAAATGACCTACTAGTATGGTATTCAAAAAGATGCCACTATTATTTAAAAGAGGTTTTCTTTTATGCCTGGAATAATAATGTTACCTTTAATTGATTCGACTTCATTTTTAAGCACCTAATTTTCCTTTCTTGTTGGCGTAATTTTTTCACGTCACTCCAACACAAAACACACAATGCACTCATTCTACTCTAATTTTCAAAAACCAGAGCAGACCCATAAATCAACGGAAAAGCAGCATACACAGGCATTCGCTCAGAGCACAGGAGGTCACAAAGGCTGAGTACAAGAGCACTCAAAGCCATGGGTTCTATTATAGTCAAAGCACGGAAGAAAACAAAAATACTAATGATAGAAATAATAACACTCATTCGTGCTCCCTTAAACTTGCAGATCTAATCCTTTTCAGACAAGGGGAGCAAATGTGAAATAGTTAGTAGCAAGCAATACATACTGTCTAATAAAAATATTAACTGTGGTTGAGAGATAAAGGTAGCAAAATCTACACAAGCCAATATGGTGACCAAATGCTTCGTGGCAAATACCTGGTTTGATCTCCAGAACTGTTGGGAGTGACTCCACCCAGAGCGCTACCGGAGCTGCCCCTGGGTACTGCACATGCTGCCCCCAAATGAGGAATTTTAAAAGTAAGTCCGTGGGGGAAGAGAGGCGGTTGGTGTATCCATTTTTTTTTTTATCAATTTCTTTTTTGGATCACACCCGGCAATGCTCAGGGGTTACTCCTGGCTCTGCACTCAGGAATTACTCTTGGTGGTGCTTGGGGACCATATGGGATGCCGGGATTGAACCCGGCCGGCATGGGCCGGCCTCGTGCAAGGCAAACGCCCTACCCGCTGGGCTATCGCTCCGGCCCGGGTGTATCAATTTCACCCAGAGGTGACTGGGAGCCCTGAGTGCTGGAAAGAGAAGGTGGGGGCTCCACCTGGACTATGTCCCTGGGTCCCCTGAAAAATCCCATTGACATGAAAATGCTCATAGCATATCACAACAGTTAAAGGAAAAACTCAACATAGAATAAAATCTTAATTATATAAAGAAGGAAAACAAGAACATGCAGGAAAGGAACTGATACTGGAAGGAACTACTCCAAGGCGTGAAGGGCGGTCGAGGCCTGTGGGCTGTTTTTGTGCGGACACACTACCCACCCGCTGCACCGAGGGGCCTAGAGACAGATCTGAGGCCCCGCATTCAGATCCTGGTTTCAGAATAACACGATCAACTAAGGCGAAGCAGGTCTCCTAGGGGCAAGACTAAGTTCCAGTGCTGGAAGGGGAGTGTGTAAGATGAGACTAGAATACCTCATGTGTCAGAAAATGAGAAGTACTCAGAACAATGGGCGACACCTCAAAAGTTCACAAGTCAGCCCGAAGACACTTCCCTTAATCTGGAACAATTTTAAATAAAAATGATGACAGTTAACATAGTTCAGCGAGTTAAATAGGAAAGTCATTCCAATATAAGGGAAATATAAAATGAATGAAGGGGAAGCTCTTCTCACAAAAAAAAACAGAAGAACAGATCACCCTCAACAATGGCTGTCTGGGGAGAGCCCCCGCGGCCAAGCACATGCGTTCCTTTACATGAAGGAGGCCCAGATTCAATCTGCAGCACCACATGGTTCCCTGAGCACCATCACTGCAGAGAACAACTCCAAAGCATAGAGCTAAGTGTAGCGCCCTGAACATCACAGGGTGTGACCCCCAAAACAAAAGGGTTATTTCTAGAGCTGGAGAGGTGGCTCAGAGGGCTGGAGTGCATGTTTGCATGTGGAAGCTCCAGGCTCAATCACTAGACCACAGGCAGCCCCTGCGCGTGTTAACACTGTGAACAGATCTTTTTCTTCAGCTTCACAGAATGAGCATGTAGTTCTTTTTTGTGAAAATACTGGGGTCGTTGGCGGGGCTGGAGGTTGGCACCCAAAACACCAAGAAATCCACCACAGCCTGAACAAATATACAACATAACACCATCCCCAGAAGCAATCTCTGAAAGAGTCCTTTGAAAAAGGACGGTATGTGCTCAAGACTGCCCAGCACAGACAGCAATACACTGTCTGGGCCCGTCTGCCGAGACTAGCGCAGATGAACTAGGCAGGTGACTAAACACACAAACAAAACAGCACAAACCCCCAAAACCCACCGGATGCACCACTGAGATTCATGGAAATTCTGTTTTGGTTTCTCACTAATTATGGTAGTGAAGAGACGTTGACAAGGACTCTTGCTATGATGCCAATGACAAATGGGTAACTGATAAGAAGAAACCAAGAGGGCGACAGGCTGTAGAGCAGGTCAATATCTGGCTGTCATGAGGCCATTTGAAACACTGAATTAATCTGCTACTCACCTGGCGTCATCATTCATTGTAGTCTGGTCAATAGGTGCCATGAAGCTGAGGAGCTTGCTGAGGACATGGAACCTAAATAAAGAAGCAGGCAACAGGCAGCAACGTGAGTAACGACCAATCTAGAGCTGTGAGCACATTCTAAGAGCCAACAAACTCCAAAACTGATTGCAGGTACATTCGGCTCCAGTGGGACAGAGGATACTGTACATGTATATATTACACACAAACTATTTCCACATTTTCTTTAATACTACAGAAGATCTGATAAGAAAGCACACTTTAAATGACAGTAGTTCCAGAGACTACTGTCATTTACAGTGTTCTATTTATATTATATATTTATATAACTAATACTATATAATAATATTTATTAATTATATCATACAATATATTATATCTTATGAATTATATAAATTTATATCATAAATACATACATTTATATTTGTCTATAAATATAATTATATATATATTTATATAACAGTCCCCGAAGAGTAGACACGCCTGTAGTCTTGAGCAAGATACTAACTCTTAAACATTAGTCCAGGCAAAGGACAGGGAGGGTTGAACCACTCTTCGCCTCCTCTACTTACATCTTCATCAGTTTTCCGTGTTGTTAAGCTGCCACTGATAATGGGTTAATACAAAAGGCAGTCACAAAGCAACCAGCATTCCCTGGCTCTGGCTTTTAGAAATTCCTATCATCTCTCTGCACTGGCTCCACCTCCTCCATCCTTAAATGAACAAGCATATACGTTTGATCCTAGATCTTCGATTGGGTGCTTCAGAAATATGTTATTATCATTTCTCACCAACAGAAAAAAAAGGATATTTCTGTTTGAAGTGTTTTATCAGTTCTTTGGTGAAAGAGACTTAATGCATGCACAACATTTCATAGACCAAATCAGACAAAATAGAATTCAAAGAGGGCATCCCTTTCTTCCTGTTCATTACGAGAGGAATGGCACGACAAAATGCACATTATAAAATCATAATAAAAATTTCAATTGGGGGTCCTGTTTGTATGTATGTAGTATATATAGTATCTATAGTTATATATATAAAAAAACTAGCTGTGTTTAAGGGGACCTGTGGTGCCAGGGACCGAACCTGAGATACACGTGCATACCATATCTGCTATCTCTGGCTCCCCCAAACAATACTTCTTTTGTATGGCTCTATTCAGTGGGATACCTTTACATTTTAATATAATACATGTAATAACCAAAAACTGAATGATGGAAGATGGCTTTTCAGAAGCAATTGATTACAGATGATTTTGTGACGTGTCCTAACGCAATGTCCATCATCCCAGTGCTTATGAGGATGGATAAGGATTTTAGTACCAAATACCTCTTACTAAGGAAAGGAAAATGGACTTTGTTGCAAACAATAGACAAGCACCACAGGACGTTATCATTAAACGCCCCAGAGTTCAATCCTGTTACACTCTGAATTCTGAGTCATGACAAATCCCCTTCCACATAGACTAAATACAACAGAGAAGATCAATCATTATCATTCCAAAAGCCAAAACAGAATTTTTGATAAACTATTTTCTAGCATTCAACAAATTGACCTGGCTGATGCCACTGATCTGCAAATATTGACATTTGTATCTAAGATAATGCCCATCTTTCCAACCCTACTAAAAACAAAAACCAAAGCTTGTCAGTGGCGAACCCAGTACCAGCAAGGACAGGGTAACTGTATTTCAGACATCTCACCAGCACTTCCGGAGGTCTAATTTTAGAAAGTTATTTTTAATATTCGCATCTAGCTAGCCTAAGCCAAATGCTTTAATCCTTCAGGGCAGAATGCTAATATAGTGAAGATGGCATTTTGATGCCTGCATTAGCCAGTTGGTCCTGCCCTGGCAACCTCCACGGCTTCAAGTTAGAAAAATGAGCACTGGATTCAGACTGAGGAGCTCAAATCTCAGGCGACAACTTAGGACTTCTGTAAGGTGGGATGAGTTACGGCTGTTCTCTAAGCACACTGAGTGCTTAAGCTAATTTAGTCTACATAACAACTCTAGTGGATGTGACTTTTATTTCCATTCCTCATCGAGGTGGATATTGAATTACAGGGATAAAGCAACTTGCCCAAAGTTTCAAACCCAGTATGTGGAAGAGACACATTTCAATGAGGGCTTAGCAACAAAGTTTCTTTTTCTACTTCTGTGGGGCAAGTAAATTGCTTAGTGGTGTAGGGCTGTAAAAGTTTCAAACTGTCAGTCATCACCCGCTATTAATAAACAGCACATGCTTGGGGGCTGGAGAGACAGTACAGCAGGTTAGGCACTTGCCTTTCACTCAGCTGACCCAGATTCTATCCCCAGCATCCTATATGGTATCCTGAGCACCACCTAAAGGGATTCCTGAGTAAGGAGCCAGGAATAACCCCTGAGCGTCTCGGAGTGTGGTCTCAAAATTGAAATAAACAGCACAGAGACAGCTCTAAGGACCAGAGTGTGTGCCTTGCATGCCTGACGATGCCCTAAGGTCTTAATCCACACTGGTGTACCCCTGGAGGCCCACAGGCACTGCTGAGTATGACCTTTGACCCATCAGACAGGTTGGCAGAGAGTCAGAGGAGAGAGCTCGGAGTCACTGTGCATAGCTTGGGAAGCCCCCAAAAAATAATAATAAAATAACAATTTTCTCTTGATTCTGATCACATTCACTGACTGGATAAGGTCACATAGAAAACAGGATGAATCTGGATGAAGAAACTGAAATTCCAAACACATTATGGTTGTGGGGCTTGCCAGAGGGCTCGGGAAGGTCTGCCACAGCCCTTTCTGCAACAGTCAGGAAGCAAGTGGTGTGGGGACTGCAGGCGGCCCAGCTGCCGGGACTGTCCAGCACATCTGGGGCTCTGGGGCGCTTTATTCAAGACCGTCAGCAGTGAGCAAGGGGGACACTGGGAGTCACTGTGCTACCTTCCGAGGCCCTCTTGACTTAAAAGTATCTAGGACAGTGTATTGTGGCTCCCCCAAAAATAGAATAATTTATCTCTGTCCAGAGAAACAGCTCGATGGGCTGAGAACATGCTTTGCATATGGGAGGCCCAATCACTGGCACCTCCCAGTCCCCCAAGAGCGCCGCAGGATGTGGCCCCAAACCAAAATCTACCCATAAGATGTATTTATGGGGCCGGAGCGATACCCAGCGGGTAGGGCGTTTGCCTTGCACGGCATCCCATATGGTTCCCCGAGCACCGCCAGGAGTAATTCCTGAGTGCAGAGCCAGGAGAAACCCCTGAGCATTGCCGGGTGTGACCCAAAAAGCAAAAAAAAAAAAAAAAAAAAAAAGATGCATTTATTTGTGGTTCTGGGGGGGGGGTCACAGCTGGCGGTGCTCCAGGATTACTCCTGGCTCTGTACTCAGGAGTCACTCCCAGCTATGCTCATGGGAACACATGGGACACCGGGGCTCAAACTGTGTCCAAGATACGTGCCTTACCTGCTGAACCGCCTTTTCAGATGCTACCGTGTATTTTAATAAACCAGTTCCCAGTTTAAATAAAATTTATCTCTCATGTGCCACTTGTCAGAATAAGATTTAAAATGCTTCTTAATTTTGGGTGCGGGGTTTTTTTTTTTTTTTTTTTAAACATTTTATTATACCCCGGAGATATACATTACAACGTTGTTCACACTTGGGGGTTTCGGTCACACAGTGTTCCAGAACCCCGCCCTCCACCAGTGCCCATTTCCCACCAAATGTCCCCACTCCCCCGCCCCACATCCCGCCTAAATGGCAGGTTCTTTATCTCCTCTCCTCTCCCTCTCTCTCTCCTCCTTCTCCCACACATTGTGGGGGTTGGCACACGCTACTTAGAAGCCATCATTTGCATTTTTGTCTGTCCTAATGCTCAGTTCTATGTTAGCACAGAACTTTAGCATTTATCATCATGTTCCTTTCTCTATCTAAAGCCAACCTCTGAGTCCCACCCGGGTATTTCCTTTTGGTAAGATCACCTAGATAAGCAAAAAAATGCAGTCATTCTATGTCTCTCCCTTTCCTTCTGACTAATTCACTCAACAGATTCTTTCCATATCCATCCATTTATAGCAAAATTCATAACTTCTTTTTTCTGACAGCTGCATAGTATTCCATTGTGTAGATGTCCACAGTTTCTTTATCCAGCACAGTCTCGGGCATACTGGTTGTTCCAGGTTTTGGCTATTGTGAACAGTGCTGCTATGAAAATAAAAATAATTGGCTTTCCAGGTTATCCAGGGGGTGGCTGGGTAGGGGCTCTTTCTGTCTTTGGGGTGTCCTTTGTTTTCCAAAAGGTTGTGCAAGTCGGCTTCCCACCAACAGGTTGAGAGGTCCCCTTTTCCGGGTGTGGGGGAATTTTAATCACTACCAAAATGCCATGAGAACATCTATGCATTTGCATTGATCTCCAATGCAAATACACATAGTTAACATATAAGAATGTTAATTTAATATATAAGAGTTGTTATTAAAACAAAGTTCTCATTTTTTTTCTCTCAACATGATAAATAACAACTCTGATAAGTTGATTTAGATTTATAAACTACAGACCTATGCGCCTCCAAATTTACAACACCAGAGAAGTGTTATTTCTCTAACACTCAGATTTCCTGTGCCTCAGATCTGTGCCATATTAAAGGCTCAGCCATCTCTTGTTACCTGATGTGCAAGCTCATTTTCTGTCCTGGTAATCATCCCAAAATGTTTTCTGGTGGACTCTCTCCAAGGTACTAAACACAAAGCTGGGACTGTCTCAGAGGACAAGTGAGCTCGACCAGTGTCCTAAGAAGATCCACAACTACCTGTCGCCTACGGTCAACATTCTTCACAGCATGATGATGAAAAATACATTTTTCCTCTTACTTCTTTTTGAAGAGCAATGCCAATAAAAGCACGAGGAACCAAAGAAACTGACTTTAGAAAACAAACCATGTGTCAATGTTTACACTGATTTTAGTCTTCAAGCCCAATCTATGAAGTAGGGATTAGTTACCTCTGCTGAGGAATGAGGAAAAGTGAGATGGAGAATAAAGAAAACCCAAATCATAAAGCCAAACAAACAGAGCCAGGCTTTGTAATGCAGGTCTCCTATTTTGAAATCCTGGTCTGCTCAAGGGAACATTAGACCCTTGAGAGGCTCCTGCCTGAGAAGCACAATACTAAGAGAACCAGCTAATCTCAGGATTAAAAAATGGCGCCTCTCATTCAGCCTGGTCAATTTTATTTGCTTCGTGGGCATAACCAGCAGTGCGTGGGGCTTACTCCTGGCCATGCTCAGGAGGCACCAGAGCACCACTAGGTGCTAGGGATCAAACCGAGTCGGCCACACGCGAGCCTCAAGTGCCTTATGCCCTACGCTATCTCTCCAGCCCCAGCCAGGTCAATATTAAATCTTCATAGGAACTCGGGTAGGCAAGAGACAGGTCCAACGGAGGCATGTAAGCACGCCTAGGCTCAGGAGCCTAGATTCAGAGACTGAAGCTGTCACGGAACTGAAATGACAGCAGCAATGGCGACACTCACTTACACAGCGCATCCTGTTCAAGCCCCATCCCGTGGTCAACCCCATTTTCACTCACAGAGTGCATCCAGTTCAAGCACCGCGCGACGACCACCTCCATTTCACGGGTGCAGAACCGAGCCCCTGACTGTAAGGGCTTGGCCAAACTCAGGCATCTGGTCGTTAACCATTACAATCAAAACGCACTTAACCATTACAATGAAAACCAATCTGGGTAAGTAGGAAGATCTGGGAAATTTCAACATAGGAAGGAAACTGAACTATGACAATTTAACCTAGATTTAAAGCAAAGAAACTCCGAATCAGAAGATGAATGAAAAGCTATTTTGCACTACTGCAAAGCTAAAGAAAAGGCAGCTCCTAGAAATCCTGTTGAATAAATACTAGAACAGGTTAATTAAAGTGGTTGTGAAAACTGCTCCTCTAAAGATCTTTGAAAAAGAAACAGATCCGCACTTGCCTTAGGGAGGCTCTAAGAAGGATGTAGAATTAACGATCTGCCTAAAACTGTCCTAACACAATGAATTTAAGATATTTTTGCAATATGCACCTGAATTACAAGTAGCTCTTTTTAACAAAGAGGATTTCTATGAATGAGAGGGTGGTGGTTAAAAGAAACTGAGTCTCAAAGTTTAGCAATGTTATTTCTTACTTTTTACACCTTCTTTTGTTCATTTATCTTATGACTGCTTTAAAGAGATCACACTGGTGAGGATTTTCCTACAGTAAGAAATTTGCTTTCTCACAAAAACCATATTTCTCCCCTCATTTAAACACAATATTTAGGATACTATGAACATTATAATACCATAATATTGGACCAATACAATTTTTAAGTTGTTCTAGAGAAATTTAAAAACTTACTTAAGGCTATCTTAACCATCTCAGCTGGTTTCACTATTATTTCTCTTTCAATAACAGGCAGATAGTATTTGGCTCTCCATTTACAACAGTGGAAAATGAAAGCTATTTTTTCCACGTTAGAATAAGAAAAAATCGAATCTCAAAATATATCAAATATTATTTTATTCACTTGATCACTTGACATTCCTTTGTTCGTCGATTTGCTCGAGCGGGTGCCAGCAACATTTCCATTTGACCCTATCACGTGCCAGTGTAGTCCAATGGCATCTGGTTGCTTCAGGAATACGAAGAGCCTCAAACCGTTCGTTCAGGGTCTTGACGAAAGAAGTCTGACCATCTTGTAGGTGGGCGGCCACGTGATCTTTTGACATCCCGTGGGATCCAGTCAGTAACGGCTCTAGTCCAGCGGTCGTCTCCAAATTGCATTACATGTCCAGCCCATCTGATTTTTGATATCTTGGCAAACGAGACAGCGTCCCTGACTCTGGAACAACGACGGAGGTCGGAGCTCCGGATTCCTTCTTTCACTTGAGTGAGGTGTGATATTCCAAGCATAGCTCTTTCGATTCCTCTTTGGGAGACCTGAATAGCATTCTCATCCTGCTTTCGTAGGGCCCAGGTCTCTGAGGCACATGTTAATGCAGGGAGAATGGTGGAGTTGAAGAGATGTGCCCGGAGCCGGAGGTTCTTCGTCTTTTAGCTATTTCTTCGATGCTTTTGAAGGCATTTCCATGCTGCTCTCTTCCTCCTGCGCAACGCAGGGTTTAGGTCGTTCATCATGTTGACTTCTCGACCTAGGTACACATAATTGCTGCATTCAGAGATGTTTGTTCCATTGAGAGTGAATGGGGCCTCTGGAACTAGTTCATTTTTCATGAACATAGTTTTGTTGAGATTCAGCTATAGACTATCTTTCCACATTCTCGGTCAAAGTCAGCCAGTATTCGTGCCGCTTGGCTAATTAATGTTTGGTGTTATTAGAACGATGTCATCAGCGATGCGGAGGTGGTGTAGTTGCTGACCATCTATCTTCACCCCCATTCCTTCCCATTCTAATTGTCGCAAGATGTTCTTGAGGGTGGCACCGAATAGTTTCGGTGAAATGGTATCACCCTGCCAAACCCCTCTTTTGACATCGATGATCACTTCTTTGTAGAATGGTGAGATTCTGGTGGTGAATCCGTAATACAACTCACGAAGGATCTTGATGTATTGGGTTTGAACGCCCTGTTTGGCTAGGGCTTCGATGACCACTTCAGTCTCCACAGAATCAAAGGCTTTCTTTAAATCAATGAATGTGAGACAGAGTGGCATCTTGAACTCCCTACAAACTTCAATGCGCTTTAGTTACTGTGCGGATATGGTCGATTGTGCTGAATCTTTTCAGTAGCCAGCTTGCTCGCATGGTTGTCCTTCATCTAATGTTCTGCCAATCCTGTCCAGGATGACTCGAGTGAACAGCTTGTAGATGACAGACAACAGGAAGATGGGGCGATAGTTGCCAATGTCGTGGATGTCTCCCTTCTTGAACAGTAGGACTGTCCTGCTGGTTTTCCATTGGGAGGGCACCTTGCATTCAGACAGGTAGCGTGTGAAGAGCCGAGCTAGTGTATTGATGAGTACTGATGGCAGATTCTTCAGGTGTTCGGGTCTGACTTTGTCTGGGCCTGGTGCTGTTCACTTCTTTACCGATGAAATGGCATGTCGGATTTCAGAAGGGAGAACGTTGGGAACGGCATATCCATCCTGCGGAATTTGGTATGTGGGCAGGTGTTGCAGGACTCCTCTAAAAGCCTCTGCATCTCAGATGGGTTTTGGGAGTGGGCCTATCACCTCTGGGGGTCCCGGAAGCAGCCGGATGAGACTCGCCCACCACACTAGCCACCACCTTCGCTGTCCAGATGCTGGGATACTGCCTCACGACCAGATTAACAGAGCAAAACCAGTTCGAGTCCAGGTCACGTGGCCGCTTGCGGCCGCACGGTCCATAAAGTAGGGAAACAGTGATGTCCTTTAATGCACTGCATTCCACGAAGAAGCAGGAAAGTTTGGGGGGAGGGAGAGATAGAGAGGAGAAAGACATGCAGAACCCACCAAGTAGTTGAGGTGTGGGAGGGGGAGGGAGGTGGGGACATTGGTGATGGGAGATGGGTTTGGGTGGAGGGATGGGTGTTGGAATGCTGTGGAGCCAAAACTCTGCATGGGCATCTTTCAATTGTATGTCAAAAATGATGTAATAAAATTTGGGGGGGAAAAATTTAAAAAAAAAAAATGAAAAGGAGCCAGAGTAATAGTGCAGCGGGTAGATACTTGCCATGCACATAGCCAATGTGTGTTTAATCTCTGGCATCCCATATGGCACCCTGAGCATCACCAGAAGTGATTCCTGAGCATCACTGGGTGTGGTCCAAAAAATAAAACCAAAAAAAAAAAATTGAAATGAAAGGGTAAAGGATGTAGCTAAGTGGCAAAACACTTCTCTTGCATATTTGAAGCCCTGCATCAAGGGGCTTCATATAGAGGCCCAGAATCACCAAAAAAAATAAATAAACAAAATAATGATAAATTAAAAAAAAAAAGCCTCTGCATCTGCCCTGGATTGCCTCCTGCAGATCACTTTGTAGATAGGGGTGTAGTTTAAATGTGGCAGTTTATCTGACCATGTATTCTGTACTGGCTGGTATAAATATTCTCTCATGCTACCTCAATCATCGTGGGACTAGCTAGATCTTACCAGCATATTTGCCTGGCCACGTTGGATCTCTAAGTAATTAGACCAGAGAGAAATGCTGTTTGCCTCCAAGCAAGCAAGCATGGCTCCCTGATAACTCAAAGGCAACTAAAATACAAAACTACCGTGAAGTAGACAAGACTCTTGTGAAGGCTTGGATAAATATTTAACTGGCATTAGTATAGTCTTTGGTATAGAGGATTTCCATCTCAAAAACCCCCTTTCTCTACTCTATAAAGGCTTTTCCAGGCAGATCTTGGCTCAAGACATTGGCATATAAAAGGGCCTAGGTGAGGTGCTGGGAGAAATTACCTGAGAGCATTTGACCCTGCCTGCTTCCCATAAAAGTGGGAGGTCTGAGTTGTAGGGGTATAAAAGTAGGCTGCTTCCTCTCTGGCTCTCTCTCTATCTCTCTTTTGGGCTCTCTCTTTGTGAACTCCCGCACCCTTCTTGGGAGTCTTGTCTTTGCTCCTCTCTACAGGGTCTTTACAAGTGGTGGCCGCCATCTTGGCCTACATGTGGCTGGGGTTTTAGCCTGGAATCCTAAGCACCGGGTTTTCCCTATTGCTGATTTGTATGCCTGAACCTGTGATAAGTAAAACCTTTTACAACTGCATCAGATTCCTGATTTTTCATCTATTCCCCGCCGGCTTCGGAGGTAGAAGGGAACTCCTCCGGACGCGGGGCCCTGGCGGCATCCCCGACAGGCAGGTGAACGTGGCTATCAAAGAGATCTGAGTAGAAGTCCTGGATAATCTTCTCCATTGCCTTTCTGGAAGATGTGATTGATCCATCAGGGCGTCGGAGGGCAGTCATCTTAGTCTTATAGTTGGCGAAGGACAGGCGGGCAGTGCGAATGCTTTTCCCGGCTTCTGCCGCATCTTCCAGTATTTGTTCTTTCTTTTTGGTCTTCCTTTATTGCTTCTCTGCACTGCTTTGCAAGTTTGAATGTTAGCATTTGGTCGCTGATTTAAAATTTGTGAAATTCATTTGCTGGGTTTGTGTGTCCACTGAAGCCACACCTGGCAGTACTCAGGGACTATTCCTAGCCCTGCACTCAGCAGCCAAGAGTGACCTCTGAAGGTACATGGGGACCATATGTGGTACCAGGGAATCAAACTGCTGTCAGCCACAAAGTAAGGCAAGAACCTTACCTACTGTACTATACTGTATCTTTGCTTGGGCACTATATTGTTTAGTACTGTACCTATAGATTAGATAAATACATCTAATTCTTTAATTAATTAAAATAATTAAATATTAATTATTTTCCTGATTCTTAAAAACAAAAAGAACTTACCAAGTTTCCTTCCTTTGCTGGCTTTCCTATCCACTTTCTTATGAATTTTGCTTCAGTAACTTCTGGATTGCAAGCCACTGCCTAGGAAAAATTCAAAAGCAATATTATGCACATCATCACTAACAGAAATAGTTACATACATTGACAAAACATTGAAAATGTTCTCACTAACAACCCCTCCAGAAAGAAATGATCAACTCACATTAATCTATACTGTTCCTCACAATAGTCTGGGACTAGAGCAACTGGTATTTGTGCAGTGGTGAAAAGCCAAATGGCAACTGGGAAATCCTACAGCAAATTTGGTTAACATGTTCCATAGTCTACGGAATTGCTGTGACAAGAACTAAACCTACTAGTCTGCAGTCAAACCCATCACATTGAGCAGAGCTGGCCTAAGTTTGCTGTTGATAATACCAGGCAGCATGCTCTGCGACTGTTTAAGTTGACCACAAGAATTCTTTTTTTTTTTTTAACATTTTATTATACTACCGTGAGATATACAATTACAACGTTGTTCATGCTTGGGGCTTTCGGTCACACAGTGTTCCAGCACCCCGCCCTCCAACAGTGCCCCTCAACCACCACCCATGTCCCCAATCCCCCCTCCCACCGTCCCGCCTAAATGGCAGGTTCTTTATCTCCTCTCTCTCTCCCTCTCTCTCCTCCTTCTCCCACACATTGTGGGTTGTACTATGTACACTTAGAATGACCACAAGAATTCTTTGCATCCAATTTCCTCTTTGTTAATACACACCCAAATGCTTGTTCTTACCAATGTTGCCAAGTTTTTATAATTATTATTACTAGAAATAGATCTACATTTTATTTAATTTCTTCATCTGTAATATTTTAGACTGTTGCTAAAAGGGCTCTTCTCACCAATAAAATCTAAATGCTTGGGGCCAGAGCAACAGCACAATGGGGTTTGCCTTGCATGCTGCCGACCCAGGTTTGATCCCTGGCATCCCATATGGTCCCCTGAGCACTGCCAGGAATAATTCCTGAGTGACGAGCCTAAGCATTGCCTGGTGTGCCCCTCCAAAAAAAAAAAAAAATAAATAAATGCTTAAATACCTGTCATACTTAAGAAGATTTAGAGTAATTCTTCACAATCAAGTATTCAACTGGTTTTAAAATTTCCCAGATTGTCTCAAAATTAAAAAAAAAAAACTTTACTAAGGCACACTGCTTTATAACAGAGCTGGCTTCTGTGCACATTTCATAACTTGTAAGACTTCACTTGTCTTCCCATTGTACATCGAGTGGCTCGAACAGGCACCAGTAACGTCTCCATTCGTTGGGAATGAGGTCCACTATTATTGCTGTTTTTGGCATATCGAAAAGCACCACAGGTAGCTTGCCGGGCTCTGTCGTGGCTCTGGGTTCATCTCAGGGGCCCAGTCTTGTCTATATCAGACCATCGACCATCTAGGGCCCACGGAGCAGAGCCCTGGTGTCGACAAACCTGTCTCCTTTCTGCCACCTGCAGACGCAGCCGGGCACCGCAGCCACACCTGCAACACTCCGAGGGGCAGGCTGGGATTGAGTAGTATAGAAATTCAAATGCCTTGGGAAGCCAGATGGCATGCTCCTCGCTCAGTGGGCTGAGTGGGATGGTTGGTGCTTACACCTATGGCACTTCTGGATCTTCTGTGGAGTAAGAGACTGAGTGGAAAAAATCTTCTCTTCCACCTAGAAAACTGTTCTGCATAGAGGAGTTAGTCTCACTCCTTTCCCTTTGCTCTCTCTGACCTATCATGGAAGAAATAGCTGAACTCCCTCTGAAGGAGAGCAAGAAAACTGCTGCTGGTTCTATCTGCTAAATCCTGAGCAATTTAGGCCAAATAAAGGGAAACAGACTCTATCAGGAAAGAGAACCTGAAGAATTCCCACATGCAACCCTCCAACGCATGAGCTTATGTGTTTTAAAGTTCTCTCTGTCAGTCTAACTACTGATCAGTCAGTTCATGACCAGGCTAGCACTTCTCCATGAAAGGTTTCCGCTGCAGCTGGCTATTATACTGTCTTTCAGATTCCTTTAGCACTCTGCTCTCTCTGGTATGAAGCTGCTTCCAATATTACTTGCCAGAGAACAGAGGTTGATGTGTACAGGTATATACAAATAAACTCAGTTATGGGTTTTCAGGGGTGCACTTATGTGGAATTTTCTTTTTGTTTTGCTTAACCACACCCAGATTTTCTTGGTGTTCAGGCCCTACTTGTGCTAGGGAAATAATGTGATAACTGGTACCAAGTGCGTCAGATGGAAGTGAGGTAAGAATTTTCTCCATATACCAAAATGTCAATTTTACCAAAAATACTTTCTTTCAAAAAACATCTTTGCTACATTTGTATATTTACACATAATTCCAACCCTATCTGTTATGGTGAGGACAGTGTATAATGAAGGTCAAATTTAGTTTTACCTAAATGAAATCCCTCAATATTCATAATGGAAAGTGTGTGGTTCGCCAACTCTCAAGCCAATTCCTCTGGCAGTAATATCAGAATTAACCAGAAAAGTATAGCGTCCATCTACCACAAAACGGATACCCTTTACCCATTTCATCTGTCCACTGTCCATGCTCTTTGCCTCTGGTAAGCACCAATCTGTCCCCAGATTACACGTGCTTTGTTTGAATCAGGATCCAAACAAGACTCACATAGTCTGCAGTCATTTTAAATTGGACAGGGTTGATTTTTTAAATAAGGATACTAGTCTACAAAAATCCTCCTATGAAAACTATATGGGGAGAAAGGAAACAGCAGCAGCTAGTCATCTCACCTGACTTATACCGTGAAAATTCAACATCAGAAAAAAAATCTGGGGAAATCCAATTACTGCAATCTTAATATAATCTTAATTACCATAATCTATTTCATTGTAAAGTCTGATAAATGTACAATATAATCACCACTTAAATGCAATTTGCTCTATCACATTAAATTTATAGTGAACAGCACTCTATAGCATTCCAGAGATACTCAAAACATCAACAACATTCTACCCTAAAATTCAAAGAATGTTTCGCTCAAATACTATTGTTTTATCAACAGTTTTTTCATAGCTTTCTCAAAATGCAGCTCTGCCCAGAATCCCATTCTGGCACTTACAGCTTTTGTTTCCTTTCATGCTTTTGCAAATGATGGCTCCTGGCTATTTAAACGCGTACACTATTCATTAGGTAGCACTCTAAATGCCCTTTTTATTTTCATCCACAGGATGAAGCATGCACACAAGAGCTTTCCTTCACTACACTACACTCTACTCTGACACCTGGGTAATGCTGCCGCGTCCGTTTCTAATTGTGCTGCAGCTTTTACTGAAGGGTGGAGGTCTAAATCAGGGCAGACTCCAACCAAGCAGATTGGACTATGAGCAAGGAACCTGTTGTGCGCAGAGCGGCATCCATTCTGACAGCTGAGAGCACACATTTGGGCCACTGCTTCCCCACGCTGGTCAGAGACAGATACAGACGTGATCTCGAGTGGAACCACAGAGCAAAGAACAGAGAAACTTTTCCAAAGACAGGATTAGGTGGTGTACAGTCTCTCTTCAAGCTGCACTTGGGTGCTTTGCAAAGCACGGCAAATAGTTCAGAAACACTCTTTACGTCTTTCCAGCTCTTAGTAACTTGCTTCACTTTTTTTTTTTTTTTTTTTGCTTTTTTGGGTCACACCCGGCAATGCTCAGGAGTTACTCCTGGCTCTGCACTCAGGAATTACTCCTGGCAGTACTCGGGGGACCATGTGGGATGCCAGGGATAGAACCTGGGTAAGGCCTTGTGCAAGGAAACCGCACTACCCTCTGTACTATTGTTCTGGCCCCTTTATAACTGGAAGCAGAATGAAGTTAACTCAATGTAGAAAGGTGTATGGGCTGTTTGCAGAAAAGGTGTCAGCTCTGCCTTACCTTCCCATGGCAACCTGGTCGTTGGGATCCAAGGAACTGGTCTTCCGTTCTATGAGTTCTCGTAGGAGCTGGGGGGGAGAAATGGAAAGCAACGGTTTTATCCAGTGTCTCCCAGCACCAACGGACTTCAAACAGGACACAGTAGGAACTCTGGAAGGCACCGTGACAGCTCTAAAACTATGAGCAATACTGTAGAGCCCAGTGGCAAGAACATGACCGAATTCCCACCAAACCTTTCATATTTATATATCTTTAAAAAGATGGCTTTGCAATAGCTGAGAACAGAAGTCCATTTGGAAGACTTATTGTTCTGCAGTTCATTTCAAATGGATCAATGAATGTGCAAGATCCCCTTCGCTGTTTTTATGATTAGTTTTGTCCATCTCATCGGCAGCAATGGAGAATCTTTAAAAGGTCAGGGGGAAGGGCTGTGTGAGGAAAGGGAAAATGTATCAGCTTCTTCCCAATGGGAGAATGGCATCGGTTAGCTTCTCCAGCATCCGGTAACAACCTCCAGCAGCCAGGATAGTCTTCCCTCAGGCCTAAGCCTTAATTATGTGCAATTTAAAGTAAAACAGTTTTAAAAGGGAACGTAAAGAAAGTAGGTGCATAATGCAACAGAGATCCAGTGTCTCCGGCGCAATCATTTCTACGGCGACTCGAATCACACTTTTATGCTCTTCTTAATCAGAAATAACTTGCATGCAAGTCTAAGTCTCTACCTTTTGCGTTGACTTAAGGCTCTAAAGAGAAGCAATGGGTTTAAAAGAGGGAGAATTTGGGGCCGGAGTGACAGCCCAGCGGGTAGGGCGTTTGCCTTGCCGCGGCCGGCCCATGCCAGCCCGGGTTCGATCCCCAGGATCCCATATGGTCCCCCGCGCACCGCCAGGAGTAATTCCTGAGTGCAGAGCCAGGAGTAACCCCTGAGCATCGCCGGGTGTGACCAAAAACGGCAAAAAAAAATTTTTTTTTTAAATTTAAAAAAATAAAAAGAGAGAGAATTCACATTCCAATAATAAACCTGGACATTCCTCCTGTGCAAGTGCAATTTATATGCAAGGGAAAGGTGGTTAAGATTAAGCTCCCCCAAATCTTCTGAGAGGAATCTAAGGGAAGATACATAAATTAGTTCCTACTAGTCATTTATTAGTCAATAATAAGGGATTGACTTTCAAACTTGTTAACTCCCTGGGCCAAGGGTCAGAGTAAATGTGCTGCGTGCTCAGGCCCGGGTTCATCTCCAGTAACCCTGTACCCAGTACGTCAAGCACTGCTGGAAGCGATTCTCGAGCACAGTACTGGGAGGAGCCCTAAGCACCAGCAGGTGCTTCAACCCCCTAAAACTAGCTTCTCTCTCTCTCTCTCTCTCTCTCTCTCTCTCTCTCTCTCTCTTCTCTCTCACACACACACACACACACACACACACACAGTAATTTTTTATAAGCAAGGCATGGTTAACAACGGAGATATTTTACCAAGTTAATCAGCTGACAGTCTGAGGGAGAAGACAGAAAGAGAAGATTACTCCCTATGAAGGTAGTTCACCCTCTGATTTTCACGTGGTTGCGTAAGTAGGCACTGGAAGTAGTAAAACAAATTTATAAAAAATAAGGACTTCCATGGCTGGGACATGGCTCTGTGGTCGAGAACATGGCCTTGCATGTGTAACAACCCAGAATTGGGATTAAAGAAAACAATCATTTCCATACAAGATGACTCTTCATGGGAAAAAGGATCTCTCAATCACAATTCTAAAGCCTCCTGTGCTTTTTTTTTAAAATTTGCTTATTTTGGGCATTATTATTAGAGCAATTATGCTTAAAAATGTGGAGACCAGAGGCCACTGGTTTATTATCACTAGAAAACAGCAAGCTATTTCTCTTCTCTGTTTATCTGATTGATTCCCAACATCTTTCTGGCAGCCAATCTATCAGTTTATCTCTCCTACTTCATCACAGTCACTTCTGGCAGCTAAATACAAGATCCAAATCCAGTGTTCCACAGACACACGACACAGTAAACCTATGTAACACTGCTACTCTGTAAACAGCTGCCCTTCAGGCTAAGCACAAATGGGCTTCTGGTTTCTAGTCAATATTCTGTCAAAAGCGATGTTGAGAGCATAGATGAGGGAGAATTTAAGAATAAAACTCTTTTTTTAAATAAAGAGAAGGAAAAAAGAGGAAGAATTATTTTTTATTATTTCTTTATTTGGGGAGAATTTTAAAGATAAAAAAACACACACAAGGGGCCAGAGTGATAGCCCAGCAGTAGGGCGCTTGCCTTGCACACGGCCGGCGTATACCAGCCCGGGTTCGATCCCCGGCCTCCCTTATGGTCCCCCGAGCACAGCCAGGAGTGATTCCTGAGTGCAGAGCCAGGAGAGACCCCTGAGCGCCGCCAGGTGTGACCAAAAAAAAAAAAAAAAAAAAAAAAAACCAAAAAACACAAGTTTCATTTACTTTGCTTTTAACTACATAATAGATCACAACAATTATTCCTGGTTTACCTGGTGATCTCTGATTCCTTGGGACTGGGCCCCTTGTGGTCCCTGAGAACTGCTCAATGTTGCACTTGCTCACAGAAGGCTGCCAGCCCAAGGAGGCCCTCCTGAAAGATTGGGAATGAGCCCTCTATCCCACCTGCAGCAATCTTTGCAATTCTAGTACCAAGCTGGGGCCAAGACGCTTTACTTTCAAATCACTGGCATCCCTTACCTAGCGGGGTTTGCACTTTTACAACTCAGCCGCCTTGCAGAGTTATTTTTAATCATTCAAGATTGGTTTTGTCTATCTGGACAAGCCAATTTTTTCCAGCCCAACTTTTCAGGAAATCCTATTTTATATATATATATGAGTTAGCAATGAGAAAGTATCAAGAAAATAGAACTGAACAAAGTGGTCTCATAGCTGCTGCAACATCCCTCATGCATTATTTCTCTTGTTGTGCTTAAATTTCATTAAGGAAGCTACTGTCAAAAAGTCGTTAGATCACGTGCTTTGCATGCAGGAGCCCTGGGCTGGATCTGTGGTACCACACAGTTCCCTGAGCACCACAAGTGAGGCAACCCCTCTCCCAGCACCCCCTCCTGCTCCGAAAAAGGAGAAAAAAAGTTTCTGGAAATAAACCTTAGGAATGTTACCGAAAATTTAAATTTTGCTTCTCAATTCAATTTTTTCTTTTTTAGGGAGTAAAGGGTGGATCACACTCATGAGGCAGCACTACTCCTGGCTTAGTGCTCGAGGGACCATGTGGTTCTGGGGATTGGATCAGGGCCTCCAGCATGCAAAGCATGCACACTAGCCCTTTGAGCTATTTCCCTGGCCCTCCTTTCAAAGTTTATAGTTTAATTTTATAAGCAAACATTTTCATTAAAATTCAGATTTCTGTGATAGTTGTTAGTTTTTTAATACAATCATGATACAATATTTTTAACTGTGACCCTGAAAAAGGAGAGATGCTTGAGTTATTTTTTTTTTTCTCTCTCTCTCTCTCTCTCTCTCTCTCTCTCTCTTTCTTAATTTTTGGGTCATACCCAGCAATGCTCAGGGATTACTCCTGGCTCTGCACTCAGGAATTACTCCTGGCAGTGCTCGGGGGGCGGGTGAGCCATATGGGGGTGCTGGGGGTGGGGTGGGGGGGATGTAAGGTAAAAGCCCTACCCACTGATCCTACCTGCGGCCCCCTGAGTTATTTTTCTAGTTGGATGTCATTCCTCTAGAATGGCAATTCAGAAAAGTTTCATTGTTTCTCTAGTTCCAGGAGAGTCAGAGATGCAGTGAGTTTTCCAGGTCGACCCACAGAAACCTATTTAACCTTAACAACATGCATGAGGAACAGCGCTGACGATATTATCAGCATCTCATCAGCATTTATAATACTCTACCCAGAAAAATGCACACCAGGCATAGTTAAAAATGGCAGCTTGAACACATTAGTTTATATCTCTTCTCCCTTCTCAAACCCTCTGAAAGACAGCCGTGGAATAAAATATATGTATTAACTCACAAGAGCCAAGAAAAAGGAAAAGCTAATGAGAGCAGATTTTCATAAATTTTTCGAAGACAGCCAGGAGATGGAGGAAAGGGAAAGTTATTACCCAAATTCCCCAAGGGAGTTAAAGGTGAGGGCGGGGCTAATTAGGCCCACAGAAGCTCTGGCAAAGGCAAGTCGGAGGACAGGCAGTCACCAGGAAAAGGGGAGAAGGAACTGGTCAGGGCAGAGAGAGGTACTGGGCCGCCTCTGTTACTCCACACAGTTAGTGACCACCTCCCACCTCTCCTCACCATGAGAAAAGAAATGGTCTTCTCCAGAAAAAAAAGTCGGCAAGGCTCCAGACTGCTGGGATGGGGGGGCAGAAGACAGGGCCAAGGCCTGGGCTGTCCGCTGGAGCCTTCCGGCCTCTTTCCTTGCCCTGTGGACACTGGCAGCACCCAGAGAAAAGACTTCCCAGGCAGGAGAAGAGAAGTCTTTTCTGGAGAAATTGAAACCGCCAGATGAAGAAAGAGCCACAAGTTCTGACACTTAAGAGCAGTTTAACCAATAGCATGTTCACAGTACGTGCTGTTGTTGATGATGCTGGGTCACACTCAGCAGTGCTCAGGGCTTACTCTTGGCTCTGAGCTAAGGGGTCACTCCTAGAGGTGCGGGGGGACACCAAGGCATCCCAGGCCAGCCACATGCCAGCAAGCACCTACCCACGGTACAGTTGCCCCAGCACCCACCTTTTAAAAGTAAAATAATTTTATTTAGAAAAATATAAGGAAGGGATAGAGAATGGGTGGAGAGTGGAGAGAGGGGAGAGAGAGGAGAGAGAAAGAGAAAGAGAGAAAGAAAGAGTGACTCCATCACAATTTGGAAGTGGGCAAGAGACAATGCACTTTGAGTAACATGGGATCAGGGGTCACCAGCATCTGAGGAAAGCCCGAGACAATGGCGCCTTCTGCAAACAGGGAGCCAAAGCAAGGCAGAGGACAAGGGAAATCTCTGAAAGAAAGGGCAGAAGGTGGACACCTGAGACAAACTAGGAAAGACAAACTTCCGCCAAGATGTGATGAGAAAAGAGTAAAACAAGAAATCAAACACAAAACAGAATATACTTTTTAAAAAATGTCCCCAGCATCAAAAGAAAGGCGGGCCTGGGGGGTAAAGACAGAATGATTAGTGGCTGCTTGCGGCTGCAGGGCTACAGGACTGGGGATAAGCGATGATAGGGTTGCAGTTTCTTTACAGAAAAGGAAAATGTCCTAAGGTTAAATAAGACAATAATTGTACAACTTGGAGGAGTGAAAATATATTGAATTATATGTATTTTGAGTAGGTGACTTGTACAGTAAGTCACTTTTTCTCAGGGAAGTTACTAACAATTACTTGTTATCTACAGCAAATAGAATAACTGTTGGGGGCGGAGTGATAGTCCAGCAGGTAGGGCATTTGCCTTGCACGCAGCCAACCTGGGTTCAATCCCGGCATCCCATATGGTCCCCGAGCACCGCTAGGGTAATTCCTGAGTGCAGAGCCAGGAGTAACCCCTGAACATTGCCGGGTGTGACCCAAAAAGGAAAAAAAAAGAGTAACTGTTGGGACACTGGAGAAGAGAGAACAGCGGGTAGAGCACGTGCCCTGCACGTGGCTGACCAGGTTTAATCCCTGGCACTCCACATGGTCCCCTGAGCCTCTAAGGAGTGATCCCTGAGCAGTGCCCGGTGTGGGCCCCAAAGCAGCAAACAAATTTGCTGGGACTGGAACAAGAGCCCAGTGGGTAAGGTGTTTTTTCTTGCATGCTGTCCATCCAACTAGCATGGAAAAAAATCCCCCAACCTCAAAATGAGCCTAGAAAGACCGAGACCTAGTGCAATGACTAACGAAGGACCTTTCCTTCCCCAGGCATGTCACTGTGACCTGCACAGCACCAGGAGTAAAGAGAAGACTCTAAACATTTACAGACAAACAGGCTCCATGTCAGAAAAGGACCACGTGGTAAAGCTCACTCCAGAGAGGCTGGTTCCCACCTTCCCTCTTAGCGTCCTTGAAGGCCTGCACTGGGTGTGGCCACCCCTCCCCAGTTTTGACAATGAATTAGTCATTTTACTATTAAGGAATGGAAATCTAAATGAGATCAGACACCTCCACAGCGACAGATGGTCGAACAATACCTCCAACATTCTGAGGGACATTACTTACAACCTCAAATTCCAGGCACAAAGCGTGAAAGGTATGCAGACATTCACACCTGCAAAGATAAGGAGTTTGTTTCCCTCCCACAGACTTTTGCAGTAAGATGCAAAAACCCATCTGCTAGCCAGGGAAGACGTGAAGTCAAGTCCCAGGCACTAGCAGTTCTAGAAGGAAAGAGCCGTGAAAGGAAATAGAACCACAGTTCATGACATAAACATCTAGTTAGCCGTATTACACTGGTTTTCACAGAAACGGCCTGGCACATGAGAACGATGGAGAATAAAGCAGGGGCGTGGACAAGAGAGCCGGAGCCTATACCGCAGTCAGTGCTGAAAATCAAAAGGTGACTTGACAAATGACAGAAACTGGTAACGGAGCAGGGCTATAAGCTCAAGACGATGAATCTGTCAGAGCTTATCATTTATTCCGCAATGTTCAGAGAACAGAGCATAGATGTTTTGCAAAGACTCTTCCCAGTTTGCAAACTCACACTGAGAAAGCTTAGACAGAGAAAAAGAAAAGCAAAAGGATCTTTATATACTGATTAAAACCCTTTGGATCGGAGTGATAGTCCAGCGTGGAGGGTGATTGCCTTGCATGCAACTGACTCGGTTTGATCCCCAGCATCCCATATGGTCCCCTGAGCACCACCAGGAGTAATCCCTGAGTACAGAGCCAGGAGTAACCCCTGAGCATTGCCGGGTGTGACACAAAAAGCAAAAAAAACATAATAATAAAATAGCCCTTTATTTAAGATCTGTGTATACTGTATATACTGATCTGTATATACCTTCTTTCTTTCCCAAAAAATAAAGCATGGCAACACACTAGAAATTTTTGTTTGGCTTTGGGTTCACTCCCAGTTGAGCTCCTGGTGGTGCTCGGGGCGCAGATGTCGTACTGGGTCCTTACCAGTTTGGCAGCATACAAGGCAAGCACCTTACCCACTGTACTACTGTTCCAGTCCCAGCAAGCTGTCTTGGGACCCACACCCGGCTCTGCTCAGAGTGCTCTCCACTCAGGGATCACTCCTGGGGGCTCAGGGGATCATGTGGAGTGCCAGGGATTGAACCCGGGTCAGCCACGTGCAAGGCAAATGCCCTACCCACTGTACTCTCTCAAACCTCCCAGCCATTATTTTTATTTGCTAGAGAAATTATTAGTAACTTCCCTGAGAAAAAAAGTGACTTGCTGTACAAGTTACCTACTCAAAATACATATAATTCAATATATTTTCACTCCTCCGAGTTATACGATCATTGCCTCATTTAATCTTAGGACATTTTTGGGGGGCTGGAGCGATAGCCCAGTGGGTAGGGCGTTTGCCTTGCACGCGGCTGGCGTGTGCTGGCCCGGGTTCAATCTCTGGCATCCCATATGGTCCCCCAAGCACTGCCAGGAGTAATTCCTCAGTGCAGAGCCAGGAGTAACCCCTGAGCATTGCCGGGTGTGACCCAAAAAAGCAAAAAAAATAAAAAGCCTTAGGACATTTTCATCCAACATAAAAGAAATTCCAAACTATCATCGTTTATCCCGTCTGTAGCCCTGCAGTCCCACTCAACTACCAATCATTGTCGCTATGCACAGGCCCACCTGGGGCATTTCTACAAACAGGGCCATTCTAGGTGGTTTTATGTACCCAGATGCAGCACCGCATCAATGGTTCCTGGCACTGAACTGGCTGCCCCCTGGAACAGGACCACCAGGGGTGGCCTCCGCCACCCTGAAGTGCCCCTCCTCTCAACAAGGGGTTCGACCTTAGTGTAGCAGTTGTGACCCTTTCATTCTGTGGCCAAACAATACTTCATGGTATGGATTATTATTACTATTATTATTAGTGACTTATTTTAGTCACTCATCAGTTGAGGAACATTTTGCTTATTCCTATTCTATGGCTTATATGAGTAGCGCTTCTGTGGACAGTCCCTGCAACTGTTTGTAGGGATATTCGCCTTCATTTTCCTTGGATACATTCCTAGGAGAATTGCTGGCCATAGATTCTTTTTTGGTTGTGTGTTGTTGATTTTGAGGACACATCTGGGAGTGCTCAGGGAGACGATATGTGATGCTAGGGGAGCGAACCGGATTGACTATGTGCAAGGCAAGGGCCTGATCTCTGAACTATCTCTGCTTAAGTTTTATGGGGGGGGCTAGGGGATTGATTAGTGTCATACACAGCAGTGTTCAGGGATCAAACTCAGGACTGCTGCATGCAAAGTACTTAACCCCCGTTCTAGCTCTCTGGGCTCCCGACTGTACAGTTTTGGGGAAAAGGGAAGCCTCCCAAGTGGTACTCAAGGACCAGCCTGGAGACTCTTGCCCACTCAGCAGGAGGTTTAACTAGGCTGAAGAGGATGGGGTGCCGTTAGGGCCCTGCCCTGTGAAGATCGGGCGAGTGTAGGGGATCCCACCCGGCAGGGCTCAGGAACCTCTAGGACCATAGCCAGCAATGCTGGGGCAGCCCCAGCGCTACATCCAGTGATCAAGAGTCCTGTGGTACTGGAGATCAATTCTGGCTTGGGTACAAAGTAGGCACGTGTCCTAACCACTGTGATCTCTCCCTGTAGTTACATTTTTTTAAATTTTTGCTTTTTTAGGTCACACCAGGCGACTCTCAGGGGTTACTCCTGGCTCTGCACTCAGGAATTACTCCTGGCGGTGCCTGGGGGACCATATAGGATGCCGAGGATCAAACCCGGGCGGCACGGGCCGCGCGGTGCAAGGCAAAAGTCCTACCCGCTGGGCTATCGCTACCTGTAGTCACATTTTAATGTATTAATATGACTGTTTCCCAAAGTAGCTTAAGTATTTTACATTCCCACCAGCAGTGTTGGAAGAATCCGATTTTTCTACAATCTTGCTGGCATTTGTTACTATTTTGCTGGCATCAGATGCTTTGTCTATTTTTTGCTGCTGCTATTTGTTCTAGCTCTCACCCAGTGATATAGTTCTCAGGTTCTCAGGAGACACTCCCCAGAGCTAAGGCCACTCCCACAGTGCTCATGCAGTGCCAGGACTGAACCCGGGGCCCCCAGCTGCCCATCTCTAACTGTCTTTCTGCTGTACCTAAAACCAACAGCTATTCCGTGGTAATGCAGATTTACTCCTATGTTTTCTTCTAAGCAGTCTATTGCTTTAGGCCTTATACTTAGGTCTGGGTCTATTTTTGTGTACAGTGTGAGGTAGGGGTTCAAATTCATTACTTTTCATGTGAATAGCCAATTGCATAATTTACTGAAAAGATTTGTTTTTCTTCCACTAAAATGCTTTGGCACCCTTATTTAAAAAAAGCCAAGCAAATTTCTTTGGCAGGGGGAGAGAGGCATACTGGCAATGTTCTGGCTTACACCTGGCTCTGCACTCAGGGTCACTCTTGCGTGTTTTTTTTCCCCAAATTTTATTAGACCACTTTTAGACATAAAATTGCAAGATGCTCATGTAGAGTTTTGGTTCTACAGTGTTCCAACACCCATCCCTCCACCCGAACCCATCTCCCATTACCAATGTCCCACCTCCCTCCCCCTTCCACACCTCAACTACTTGGCGGGTTCTGTGTGTCTTTTCTCTCCTCTCTATCTCTCCCTCCCACCAAACTTTCCTGCACATCATAGAATGCAGTACATTAAAGGACATAACTATTTCCACTAGTTTGATGGACCGCACGGCGCAAACGGTCATGCGACTGGTGGGCAAGTCTCATCTTGAGTGTTTTTTTTTTTTTGGGGTGGGGGGTCACACCCGGCGATGCTCAGGGGTTTCTCCTGAGCTCTGCACTCAGGAATTACTCCTGGCGGTGCTCAGGGGACCATATGGGATGCTGGGGATCGAACCCTGGCCGGCTGCATGCAAGACAAACGCCCTACCCTCTGGAGTATCGCTCCAGCCCCCAGGGTCACTCTTGGCGCTGCTCAGGGGACCAGATGGGATGCTGAGGATTGAACGAGGGTGGGTTGCATGCAAGGCAAACGTCCTCCATCCCAAAGTCAAGTAATTTTTAAAGAGTTTGATTTTCAGTTTTTCGTTCAGTTTTGTTTTGGGTCACAGCCAGTGGTGCTCTGAGCTTACTTCTGGCATTCCATTCAGGGTTCACTCCTAGAGGGCTCAGGAGGCCAGTTGGGGTGCCAGGGACGAAACCCAGGACGGACACATGCAAGGCAAGCAATCTACCCACTGTACCCTGGCTCCAATTCCAAGAGTTTGGTTTTTGGTCTGCATATCCCCCAGCTGGGTCCAAATCTGTGACCCACAAATAGACTTCCCACCTCTTAGAGATTTCCCACCTTCCAAGGTTCACAGTCACAGATGCCTTAATTCGTCGAGCTCCCTCAAGGCAGATCTCTCGATTCCCTCGTACATGCAGAGCCGGTGAAACAAAGCCAGCCACTCCTATGTGCTTCAGTCCCTCTGGTACTGCATTGCAGGCACAGGTCTGGGGTTTACTCTGCTTTCTGCTTTCTTAGTTAAATTATATATTTCTCCGCTCTTTACCTTTCTTTTCTTCTTATCTCTTCAGTCTTTCAAATTATCCCTGAAAGGAGTCACTTGCAATTTTTTTATGTTATGTCTGAAGTATACAAAAATAAATCTTCTGTACTATAATTTCAAATAGTTGGGAAGGACTGACTGTACATGCCTGTAGTATAAAATTGTCATAAAATGATCCACTCCCAGTAGGTAACTATTTTTCTGCTTCCTTTCCACAATACCATCTGCTCTTCAACCAACCCTACACCACTACTCTGCCTGCCGCCATTACTCTACAGACACCACTCAGTTTAAGACTTTCTTTTCTGTTTTTGAAATATGGAATGCCTCAGGAATCTGCTTGTCATCCTTGCTCAGGGGCCATGCTAATCTTCTTGTCCCCTTCCAATTTCAGCAGACATGTGCTGACGCCAGCCCAGATTATATTTAGATTCTGTACTGAAAAAAATAACAACCCAGAGAGCCAACTCCCCATTCCCTATACATCTCCAGGAGAGCCTCCTCAAAACAAACCAGGGGGTGCTGGAGCGATAGTCCAGCAGGTAGGACGCTTGCCTTGTACGCGGGGCGACCCGGGTTCGATCCTCGGCATCCCATATGGTCCCCGAGCACCGCCAGGAGTAATTCCTGAGTGCTGAGCCAGGAGTAACCCCTGGGCATTGCTGGGTGTGACCCAAAAAACAAACAAACAAACAAACAAAAAACAAACCTGGGGCAAGTTTCAATTTGTCTTTGCACTTTCCCACATTTTCTCTTCCTCAGTCTACCCTCTGATCTCATAAAAAGTAACCGGTGACCAGCTGAGACTACAAGGGTGAAGATGCCAAATCAGTCTGTATAGTAGCTACAGACACCACGCAAGAGCACCCAAATGGTCCTTGAGATCAGCTTCAGAGGGCTCACCTGAGTCCTCAGTGAGAAAGACAAGTCTGATGTACAGAGTTACACGGGTTCAGGAGAGTGGGCATACGGGGTGTCGCTGTACTGAGAGCTGCACCCCCTGATGCTGAAAGACGCATAACAAAAAAGTCAGGGGGAAGGAATGAACAGGCATTAAGGAACGAAGGCCCCCTGACTCCCACAATGTAACCAGACAACATTTGCAAGAATGTAGGTAGACAACCCATGAGCTCAAGCAGCACAGCCAGTTATCGCTGCCCAAGCCCACCCCCATACACACACCCATGTTATCAACGGGCTCACGACAGCACAGCCATTAGGGACATGGATGTTCTTTTCACCAAGACTGATCCGGTCTGGGCTACTCCAGGGTGTCCAACCAGCCAATCTACGGTCAATGTCAAAATTCAGCATGGGATGAAAATCCCCAAGAGTGGGGATGGGGGTGCTCCTCATCCAACTACTCAGTGGCAGGCGGGGTTACTTAGCATGCTTTCAATAAAGCAAAGAGCAATGAATGATTGGTCTTTAACACCCCCCCCCAATAAAGGGAGCGTTATCTGTTCAGGCTACAGATCTGCCCTTCCTAGCCATAACACACCTGCAGCGCCAATGTTCCTTGACATGTGATCAGAAGAGAAGACTCCATAATCTACAGACAAGAGCCATGTACACTTCCCCATACCTCCTGGCTCTTGTGCCACCGTGTTAATCTCTAGAACATGAACTTTCAGTACCACAGTGAAGAAAAACGGTGGGGCCCAAGGCTTGTTGGATTTGTAGTTCGCTGCCTTATGCACACACAGACACACTTTTCCAGTCTCATTTAAATAGGGCTCTGAATTTTAATGTTCACACTTCTCACTTCTGATCTGGATCTTCCTCTGAAAGTGTCATTGATCAACCGTCAGACAGAGCGAGACTCAATGGCCTCTGGTTCCTTGGAGGCAGAAAGGACTTTCCCAGGCTCATGTGCACAGCTGACAGATGGTCAAAGTCACGGGCTCTGAGCATCCTTTCAAAGCAGTGATGCAACGTCATCTCCTTAGACATGTCTCAAGGAGCTTCACAGACACCCAGTACAAAAAGTTTGCAATCACAAGCCAAGGTAGAATTTAACGATAGTACAAATGCAACTTATATAATGAGCTAAACCAGAAACAAAACTGAACCAGCAGTTGACTAAACAGATCAAAGGTCACTCATGCACTTAACTAAATCCAATGCATTCATTCTCCCCATTTTCTTGGGGAGGATAGGTGACTTGTGTCACTCCCTGCGGTGCTCGGGAACTATTCCTAGCTCTGTGCCCAGGAATGACTTCCGGCAGTGCCTGTTGCTGGCAATTCCAAATGGGTTTGGGCGCATGCAAGTCAAGTGTCTTATCACCTATACTAGCTTTCCAGCCCCAATTGTTTCTTACTTTTATAAAGTTAAATTTCTAACTTTATTTTTCTAATTTACCGGAGGCATTTATCCATGTACAACACTGATACAGTTATCATTCATATTCTGCTAACACACAGACAGATGCCTCTTGTTAACAAGCATAGATCAACGGACTATATACCTTTATTCAAAACTATTTTAAACAGACCTTGAGTTAAGTCCATGTACTGAAACTGTTTGGACTGTGGTTTTGGTTAGTTCTCCTACGTCTAAGGATCTAAATAATCAGAAAGACTGCAATATCTACTCTCTTTCCCATTTTTTTTTTGAGGGAGGGGCACTCCCAGCAGTGCTCAGGGCTTACTCCTGGCTCTTCGATAGGATCTCTCCTAGCAGGGCTTAAGGGACTCTATGAGGTGCCAGGGGATCAAACCAGGGTCGGTTGCATGCAAGACAAGTGCCCACAGTACTATCACTCCGGCCCCTCCAAGTCTTACACGTGACTCACTCACGAGCTATCCATTTTCCCCATCTTCACTTCATATCCCCTATATCGGCTGCTGTCATCTTATCCATCCCTTAAGTATTTGCTGATGGCACATTTTCCCCAAGTGGGCAATACCACCCCTGGGGCACTGGACCAATGAGGCAGTTACAGTAGTAGCCTTGGGTACAATGGGGGAGGCACTGTCTTCTTGTTCACTCTAAGAAGGTAGATTTCCAAGGGGGACTGAGTCATTTTTTTTTTTCCTGAAAAGGGATTGCAGGTCAAATAAGCTTGGGGACCTACAAGTACCCTGAGAAAACCATAAAGAACAAAACAGACATGACTTCACCTGGGTTAGTCTAATAATTTCCTACATTTATTCTTGCCTTTCTTTCATTTTTCTCCTTTCTTTATTGTCAGATAAATAATTTCTTTTGCATCCCCAGGGCCATCCGCACCCCCAGCCAGCTCTTACCGCTCCTCTGAGTGACGTTCTTTTCAAAGTAAATATCGCAGAGCCCAAAATTCTTACTGAAGCCTAAGGCACCAGTCTGGCCCGACACCTACTCTCCAGCCCAGCCTTCCACCTTCGGGCTCCAGACCCACCGTGCTTCTTTCTGTCCCTGAACTGTGCCCAGACACACTTCCACCAAGAGTCCTTCCTGCACCTGCAGCCTGCTCAAGCACCTACTCCATAGTTAAATCTGTTTATCATTGTTTCTTCAGGGAAATCTTTCACACTGTACCCCTTCTCCTTTTTTGCTGTTTTTATTGAATCAAACTTGCTTAGAGATGTAAGAGGAGAGAAAGAGGGAAAGGTGGGTTTCTCCAGAGTGCAAATAAACAGGCAAAGAAACACAGAGGCGATGACGACAACGAGCAAGTGAGACACCAATTAAAGGGAGATCCCGGGCTTGAAGAGCGAGCTTGTGCCCTTGCACCTCTGTTGTACTTGTGTGACATATTGCTACGTCTGCTTCCTCTACTAGCCAACAGTATCCTTCAGAGAGGAAAGAGGATAACCTGATTGTGCTCACTGTTCTGACACGTACACTGGCCCCTTGAAGGATCTCATGAACACTGAGAGGAGAAAAACTTTGACTCAGAGAAAATATAAACGTTTTGTTTAAGACCCCTTTCCATTGCTTTTAAACAAAAAGAATGTAATGTGTATGAAATACCGTTACTCTGTTACAAAGTACTACCAATTATGTAAGCAACCTACATGCTTTCGTTACTATAATTAGCAGCAATATCTCTTCCCCAAACAATATCTTCCTTCTCATGAGTCTCATGGGGCCTCATAAGAACTAACTACTTTAAGTGGATGAAAATGGATTTTTTTTTGTTCAACCATACCTAGAACACCTGAGTTTTAAAAAATAATTGTTTAGCCCAATGATTTTTAAAATTTTAAAACCATTCTCATTCTTTCGCTTTTAAAAGTAATGTCAAACAATCCTCCTCCTGGATTTTATTTGCAGAAGGAAAAAATGTCAGTTTTTCATAGGAAAAGAGAGGAAACAGATAAAGGTCTGACTTAGAGGTGATTTTTCTTTTTTTTTTTTTTTTTTTTGCTTTTGGGTCACACGCGATGCTCAGGGGTTACTCCTGGCTCTGCGCTCAGGAATTACCCTGGCGGGCTCGGGGACCATATGGGATGCCGTCGACCCGCGGCTAAGCCGGCGCGCAAGGCAGGCGCCCTACCCGCTGGGCTATCGCCCGCCCAGAGGTGATTTTTCTAAACACCCGCCACACCCTGATCCTTCTGCAGATTCTTCGCGTTGATCCTTTCACTGACTTGACATCTTTATAAGGATCTGAATTAATTTCAATATAGTTTATCTATGAACTCATTTTGTCAAATCCCAGTCTAAGGTTTCCATGCCCTAGTTTCCAAGATCTAAAGCTTCTGAATTTAAATTTCGTGAAGGCACATGCCGCATAGCTCAATGTGAATGCAAATACCTTCCACACTGACTTAACACCACAGCGAGGGAGACTGGCATGTGGGCTTCAAGTCCAACCATGCCCTGACCAGCTGTGCGCCAGGGACAGGCCACTGATCCGAGACTCAGTGCCCACACTCCTAAAGTGGTAATCCCGCTACCTCAGAGAGTTGATTTGGGAACCCCCAAAGTAAAGTGTTTAAGGGGTCAGGGAGATAGCTCACTGTGGTGGTCCCAAGCTTGACCATGCCCACCCAAGCACCACAGAGGGAGCAGCCCCGCACACCACTGGATATAGCCCAAAAGAAGAAACAAAAATGAAAGTAAAGCACGTGAACAAGCATAATTAATAAACAGAAATGCTGAGAAATCAGACATAATAACTCCAATCCACATACGGATAAAAAATTCAGCAACTCCCGTGTCTCAAAATCAAAGCAGCTAACTATGAACAGGTACAACAATTCGACTTTATTTTCTACTGATTTTTAACAGTAAACAAGATATAAACTGGGGGGGAGGGAGTAAAAGTAAAAGAGGAAGCTGTGGAAGCCTGCCTCAGGTGCAGGGGGAGGCAGTGGGATAGAGAGGGACCACTATGGTGGTGACGGTTGGAAATGACCGCTCTAGACAAGAACTGCGTGCTGAGAGGAGGGACAGCAACAAACATGCCGACCTCTAGCTAGGTATCTGTACTGCAAACCGTAATGCCCAAAGAAGGGCGGATATAGGGGAAAGAGGGAGGGAGAATGAGAGAGGGTGTCGGCCCCAGGGGCAGGCTGCCAGGCTGGGGCATTGGATGGGCGGGAGGGAAACCAGGACACTGGGACAGGAAACACACACTGTTGAAGGGACAGGTGCCGGAACATTGTATGACTGAAACCAGATTATAGACAGCTTTGCAACTGTGTATCTCACGGTGATTCGACTTCTATTTATTTGTATTTTTTTGGGGGGGGAGGGGTTTCACATACAATGATGTTCAGGGGGTACTCCCAGCTCTGCACTCAGGAATTACTCCTGGCAGTGCTCATGGGATGCCAGGGATAGAACCTGGGTTGTGCAAGGCAAATGCCCTTCCCACTGTACTATGGCTCCGGCCCCAATTTTTTAAAAAATCACTATCACTATCTTCCCGTTCATCATCTATTTGCTAGAGCAGGCACCAGTAACATCTCCATATGTCCTGTCTCATGCTAGTAGAACCCAAAGGCATCTGCTTGCTCCAGGAACATAAAGAGCCTCAAACCATTATATTAGGTCACGGGAATGACCTAATATAAATGTTACTGGTATTTGGCATATCAAATACTACATGGGCAGCTTGCCAGGCTTGCCGTGTGGGTGGCATTTTTAAAAAGTAAAAAAAGAAAAGAGAAACGTAAAAAGCACAGACAATTCACAAAAATATGGAAGTCCATTTTGGAGATGTCTGGCTTTCCCAAACTAGATCATGAGGAAAGGAAGGCCTCCCTTCTCATGGGTTCTTTTTTTTTTTTTTTTTTTTGGGTCACACCCAGCGACATTCAGGAGTTACTGCTGGCTCTGCATTCAGGAATTACTCCTGGCGGTGCTCTGGGGACCATATGGGATGCGGGGATTGAACCCAGGCCGGCATAGGCCGGCAGCGCAAGGCAAACGCCCTACCACTGGGCTATCGCTCCGGCGCCCCCCTTCTCATGCGTTCTATCTAAATGACTGAAAATTCCCTTTTTACATTTTTGGATCACATAAGCCCCTCCACCTCTCTACTCCCCTCCCTTATCTAAATTCCTAATTTATTTACACTCCTACCAATTGAAGACAAGAATCAAAGGTAGGCTCCACGCCCAGCAGGAATGTCTCCCTTCCTCGGATTTCCCTGACACATCCTCACCTTTCCCTGGTGTTAAGTGTCCTGAGTGCAGGACATGGTCTGATTTGAAGTCTCAGCCCCTACAGTGCCCTGCACTCTGCCCGGGACACAGTGATGAGGCAACATCGGGTAGAGCTGCCAAATCATCCAGAGTCATAAGGCAATTGATTTTGAATTAATTTCTGATTGTTACAGATCAGAAAACTGTCGTTGCTGCCAAATATTGTGACATCCTCCCATCCCCTACACTCAGTGACGGTCATCGCCCATAGTTTGAGAAGCTAGAGTCAGAGCAAGAATAAGCGTTATCCAAAATGGCTGATATGGTCCCTGACAATGGCACCAGGCCCAGACAAAGTCAGACCCGAACACTTGAAGAATCTGCCGTCGGTACTCATCAATACACTAGCTCGGCTCTTCACACGCTACCTGTCCGAATGCAAGGTGCCCTCCCAATGGAAAACCAGCAGGACAGTTCTACTGTTCAAGAAGGGAGACATTCACGACATCGGCAACTATCGCCCCATCTGCCTGTTGTCCGTCATCTACAAGCTGTTTACACGAGTCATCCTGAACAGGATTGGCAGAACACTAGATGAAGGACAACCATGCGAGCAAGCTGGCTTCTGGAAAGGATTCAGCACAATCGACCATATCCACACGGTAACCAAGCTCATTGAGGTTTGTGGGGAGTACAAGATGCCGCTCTGTCTCACGTTCATTGATTTAAAGAAAACCTTTGATTCTGTGAAGACTGAAGCAGTCATCAAGCCCTAGCCAAACGGTGTTCAAACCCAATACATCAAGATCCTTCGTGAGCTGTATTACGGATTCACCAACAGGATCTCACCATTCTACAAAGTGATCATTGATGTCAAAAGAAGGGTTTAGCAGGGAGATACCATTTCACCAAAACTGTCAGCGCCACCCTCGAGAACATCATGGGACAATTAGAATGGGAAGGAATGGGAGTGAAGATAGATGGTTGGCAACTACATCACCTCCACTTCGCTGATGACATCGTTCTAATAACACCAAACATTAGCCAAGCGGAACAAATGCTGGCTGACTTTGACCGAGAATGTGGAAAGATAGGTCTATAGCTGAATCTCAACAACTATGTTTATGAAAAGGGAACTAGTTCCAGAGTCCTCATTCACTTTCAATGGAACAAACATCTCTGAATGCAGCAGTTATGTGTACCTAGGTCGAGAAGTCAACATGATGAACGACCTCAAATCTGAGCTGCGCAGGAGGAAGAGAGGCGGCATGGAATGCCTTCAAAGGCATCGAAGAAATAGCTAAAAGGACAAAGAACCTCCGGCTCCGGGCACATCTCTTCGACTCCACCGTTCTCCCTGCATTAACATATGCCTCAGAGACCTGGGCCCTACGAAAGCAGGATGAGAATGCTATTCGGGTCTCCCAGAGAGGAATCGAAAGAGCTATGCTTGGAATATCACGCCTCACTCAAGTGAGAGAAGGAATCTGGAGTTCCAACCTCCATCGCTATTCCAGAATCAGGGATGCTGTCTCGTTTGCCAAGGCATCGAAAATCAGATGGG
>JAJIBD010021912.1:0-42639 GCA_021461705.1 Cryptotis parvus | reverse complement strand
TGGAGAAGATTATCCATGACTTCTACTCAAATCTCTTTGATAGCCACATCCACCTGCCCACATACCAAATTCCACAGGATGGATATGTCATTCCCAACGTGCTCCCTTCTGAAATCGACATGCCATCTCTTCGTAAAGAAGGAAAAGCACCAGGCCCAGAAAAAGTCAGACCCGAACACCTGAAAAATCTGCCGTCGGTACTCATCAATACACTAGCTCAGCTCTTCACACACTACCTGTCGAATGCAAGGTGCCCTCCCAATGGAAAACCAGCAGGACAGTTCTACTGTTCAAGAAGGGAGACATTCAGGACATTGGCAACTATCGCCCCATCTGCCTGTTGTCCGTCATCTACAAGCTGTTTACACGAGTCATCCTGAACAGGATTATCAGAACACTAGATGAAGGACGACCATGCGAGCAAGCAGGCTTCCGGAAAGGATTCAGCACAGTCGACCATATCCACACGTAACCAAGCTCATTGAGGTTTGTAGGGAGTACAAGATGCCGCTCTGTCTCAAGTTCATTGATTTAGAGAAAGCCTTTGATTCTGTGGGAGACTGAAACAGTCATCAAAGCCCTAGCCAAACAGGGTGTTCAAACCCATACATCAAGATCCTTAAGTGAGCTGTATTGCGGATTCACCACCAGGATCTCACCATTCTACAAAGAAGTGATCATTAATGTGAAAAGAGGGGGTTGACAGGGTGATACCATTTCACCAAAAACTCTTCAGTGCCACCCTCGAGAACATCATGCAACAATTAGAATGGGAAGGAATGGGAGTGAAGATAGATGGTGGGCACCCACCACACCACTGCCCAGCTGATGACATCGTTCTAATAACACCAAACATTAGCCAAGCGGCACAAATGCTGGCTGACTTTGACCGAGAATGTGGAAAGATAGGTCTACAGCTGAATCTAAAGAAAACAATGTTCATAAAAAATGATCTAGTTCATGAGGCCCCATTCACTCTCAATTGAACAAACATCTCTGAATGCAGCAGTTATGTGTACCTGGGTCGAGAAATCAACATGATGAACGACCTAAAACCTGAGCTGCGCAGGGAGGAAGAGAGCGGCATGGAATGCCTTCAAAGGCATCGAAGAAATAGCTAAAGAGGACAAAACAACCTCCGGCTCCAGGCACACTCTTTTGACTCCACCATTCTCCCTGCATTAACATACGCCTCAGAGACCTGGGCCCTGAAAGCAGGATGAGAATGCTATTTGGGTCTCCCCAGAGAGGAATCAAAAGAGCTATGCTTGGAATATCACACCTCACTCAAGTGAGAGAGGGAATCTGGAGTTCTGACCTCCATTTGCTATTCCAGAATCAGGGACGCTGTCTCGTTTGCCAAGGCATCGAAAATCAGATGGGCTGGACATGTAATGCGATTTGGAGACAACCGCTGGACTAGAGCCATTACCGACTGGATCCCACGGGATGTCAAAAGATCACGTGGCCGCCCACCTACAAGATGGTCAGACTTCCATGTAATGACCCTGAAGGAACGGTTTGAGGCTCTTCATATTCCTGAATCAACCAGATGCCATTGGGCTACATTGGCACGTGATAGGGTCCAATGGAAATGTTACTGGCGCCCGCTCGAGCAAATCGATGAATAACGGGATTCAAGTGATCAAGTGATCAAGTGATCAAGTGATATTTGCCTGACCACGTTGGATCTCCAAGTAATTAGACCAGAGAGAAATGCTGTTTACCTCCAAGCAAGCAAGCATGGCTTCCTGATAACTCAAAGGTAACTAAAATACAAAACTACCGTGAAGTAGACGAGACTCTTGTGAAAGCTTGGAGAAATATTTAACTGGCATTAGTATTAATCTTTGGTTCGGAGACATGCCACTCTCATAAACTCCCTTCTCTATCCTACAAAGGCATTTCCAGGCAGATCTTGGCTCAAGACATTAGGTGAGGTGCTGGGAGAAATTACCTGAGGTCATTTTACTCTTCCTGCCAGGAAGTTACATTTAGCTTATAGCTCCTCCCAGCTCTGCTAGAAGGCTTTGAATTAGCTCTGGGTCCTTGTAAACAGCCAGATGATCTCCTAAAGTTGCTACATTTCTATAGAGCTATTTTTCTGTTTTCATCTCTAGATAGCCCAGCCCAGAATTGGCTGGGCTGGGGGAGTTTGGGCGGATTTCTAGCTATAAAATAAGCTGCAAGAAGAAAGAAGCCCTTCTTTTTTTCCCCTTTTTGCCATTTCGGCTTTCCTTGGCGTTTTGCTTCTCCATCCTCTCCATTCTCTGTTGGTCCTCAACACCTGGTGGCAGCCATCTTGGCCTACACCTAGCGGGGCCTAGCTGGGAACCCAGAGTCCGGAGGTTTTCCCTGCTCTTGGATTATGATATTGGAACCTGTGATAGTAAAGCCCTTTTAAAACTGCAGCGTATTCCTTAGTCTTCAATCCATTCCCCCGCCGGCTTCGGAGGTAGATGGGAACTCGCTTCCAGGCACTGTCAGGGGACCCGCAGTGTTCCCCTGACAGATGATTTAATAACTTATTTTAAGAGAAAAAAGAGAAGTAATGTAAGGAAATTTTGAAACTGAAGTTGTATTCTTGTCCTTTTGAACTTAATTTTATGATGAGTTAGGGGAGATGTGAGTTAAGTATGTAAAGGTTCTTTATTGTATAATCAATTGATCACTTGATCACTTGAACCCCTTTGTTCATTGATTTGCTCGAGCGGGCGCCAGTAACATTTCCATTGGACCCTATCACGTGCCAATGTAGCCAATGGCATCTGGTTGATTCAGGAATATGAAGAGCTTCAAACCGTTCCTTCAGGGTCTTTGCAAGGAAGTCTGACCATCTTGTATGTGGGCGGCCACATGGTTTTTTGATATCCCGTGGGATCCAGTCAGTAATGGCTCTAGTCCAGCGGTTGTCTCCAAATCGCATTACATGTCCAGCCCATCTGATTTTCGATGCCTTGGCAAACGAGACAGCATCCCTGATTCTGGAATAGCGACGGAGGTCAGAACTCCGGATTCCTTCTCTCACTTGAGTGAGGCGTGATATTCCAAGCATAGCTCTTTCAATTCCTCTCTGGGAGACCGAATAGCATTCTCATCCTGCTTTCATAGGGCCCAGGACTCTGAGGCGTCATGTTAATGCAGGGAGAATGGTGGAGTCAAAGAGATGTGCCTGGAGCCGGAGGTTGTTTGTCCTTTTAGCTATTTCTTTGATGCCTTTGAAGGCATTCCATGCCGCTCTCTTCCTCCTGCGCAGCTCAGGTTTTAGGTCATTCATCATGTTGATTTCTCGACCTAGGTACACATAACTGCTGCATTCAGAGATGTTTGTTCCATTGAGAGTGAATGGGGCCTCTGGAACTAGTTCATTCTTCATGAACATAGTTTTCTTTAGATTCAGCTGTAGACCTATCTTACCACATTCTCGGTCAAAGTCAGCCAGCATTTGTGCCGCTTGGCTAATATTTGGTGTTATTAGAATGATGTCATCAGCGAAGCAGAGGTGGTGTAGTTGCTGACCATCTATCTTCACTCCCATTCCTTCCCATTCTAATTGTTGCATGATGTTCTCGAGGGTGGCACTGAAGAGTTTTGGTGAAATGGTATCACCCTGTCGAACCCCTCTTTTCACATTAATGATCACTTCTTTGTAGAATGGTGAGATCCTGGTGGTGAATCCGGAATACAGCTCACGAAGGATCTTGATGTATTGGGTTTGAACACCCTGTTTGGCTAGGGCTTTGATGACTGTTTCAGTCTCCCACAGAATCAAAGGCTTTCTCTAAATCAATGAACTTGAGACAGAGCGGCATCTTGTACTCCCTACAAACCTCAATGAGCTTGGTTACACCCGGCAGAGCAGAAACCAGCTTTCCCCGTTGAACCCCTACATTCCATGGACCACGAGAGCAACTTCGACCCGAGGTCTACCATCCCGATGGAGCCTCGGAGGAGCCCAGAGGAACCCCCACACCTTGCTGGCAGCCATTTTCACAATCCACACTCAGCAGCAGGTAAGATCCCCACCCAGCAGACTAATCCATTCTCCAGCCCCCAGATTAATCCAGTCTCTTCCTGGCTTGTCAGAAACCCAGCCTACAAGGACCCACCACGCAGAGACCCGCCCTTCAGAGGAGAGTATTTCAAGTGCAGGAATGCTTGAGCCTAAGACACAGGTACACCCGGCAGAGCAGAAACTAGCTTTCCCGTTGAACCCCCTGCATTCCATGGACCACGAGAGCAACTTCCGACCGAGTCCACCATCCTGATGGAGCCTCTGAGGAGCCCAGAGGAACCTCCACACCTTGCTGGCAGCCATTTTCATAAACCACACTCTGCAGCAGGTAAGATCCCCACCCAGCAGACTAATCCATTCTCCAGCCCCCAGATTAATCCAGTTTCCAGTCTGGCTTGTCAGAAACCCAGCCTACAAGGACCCACCACGCAGAGACCCGCCCTTCAGAGGAGAGTATTTCAAGTGCAGGAATGCTTGAGCCTAAGACACAGGTACACCCGGCAGAGCAGAAACCAGCTTTCCCTGTTGTGCACGGCCGCCTGTGCCACGTGATTTACCTCCAAATTCAACCCAACCCTCTGAGAGAGTCCCACAAATTAATGAGAATATAGCGCCCGCATGGTAGAGCCTGGCAAGCTGTCCGATGCGTGTTCGATATGCCAAATCCTGTATAATCAATTATACATATTAAACATTTTAAAATAATAAAATTGAGGTTATAAAACATTTATTTGTAAACTTGTCAAGACAATTTTTTTATTTTTATTTATTTTTATTTATTTTAAGTATGCTGCAAGTTATAAAATGGAACTGGAAGAAAATTGTGTTAACTGGGACATGGGTGAGATATGTGTAATGTATATGTGTGTGTGTGTGTACGCATATAAGGGAAGTCATCATTGATGTCAAAAGAGGGGTTCAGCAGGATGATACCATTTCACCAAAACTATTCAGTGCCATCCTCGAGAACATGCAGCAATTGGAATGGGAAGGAATGGGAGTGAAGATAGACGGTCAGCAACTACACCACCTTCCCTTCGCTAATGACATTGTTCTAATGACACCAAGCATTAGCCAAGCGGCACAAATGCTGGCTGACTTTGACCCAGAATGTGGAAAGAGAGTTCTAGAGCTGAATCTCAACAAAACTATGTTCATGAAAAATGAACTAGTTCCAGAGAGCCTATTCACTCTCAGTGGAACAAACATATCTGAATGCAGCGGTTATGAGTACCTAGGTCAAGAAGGTAGGTATGATGAATGACCTAAAATTTGAGCTGCACAGGAGGAAGTGAGCAGCATGGAATGCCTTCAAAAGCATCGAGGAAATAGCGAAGAAGACAACCTCCAGCTCCAGGTACATCTCTGCGACTCCACTGTTCTCCCTGCATTAACATATGCCTCAGAGACCTGGGCCCTATGAAAGCAGGATGAGAACGCTATTCGGGTCTCCCAAAGAGGAATCAAAAGAGTTGTGATTGGAATATCACGCCTCACTTAAGATAGAGAAGGAATCTGGAGTTCCGACCTCCGTAGGTGTTCCAGAGTCAGGGACACTGTCTCATTTGCCAAGGCATCAAAAATCAGATTGTCTGGACATGTAATGCAATTTGGAGATGACTTCTAGACTAGAGCCGTTACTTACTGGATCCCACACGATGTCAAAAGAATACGTAGCTACCCACCTACAATATGGCCAGATTTCTTTGTCAAGACCATGAATAAACAGTTTGAGACTCTTGGTATTCCTGAAACAACCAGATGCCATTGGGCTCACTGGCATGTGATAGGGTCCAATGGAAATGTTATTGGCGCCCACTAGAGGACATCGATGAACAACAAGATGTCTAGTGATCTAGTGATCTAGTGATCCGTGTGTGTGTATGCATACACACATATATAAATTTCCCATCGAGATATGCTAATATTGTACAAATTCACACCTCTAATCTGTTATATTCTGGTGCTTAGCACAACTCAAATCCTTTGTACACTTAGGTCTAAGCCATAGAGACTCTTAGTAATAAAAAATAACGAAACTGTGGCATATTACTTGGCCATAAAAAAGGTGAAATCACGCGAATTGTACTGCTATGTTTATGCATAGGGTGTGAATCGAACTGAATGAATTTAGCAAGAGAAGAGGTTAGCCAGAGAATGATCTCCCTTATATGTAAAATATTAATAAAACACATTAAACAACACAATTTGTGAATGCAACAGAACCTGAGAACTGTTCTATAGAAGCAAAATTACCTAGGAAGGGGCTTGGAGGTGGTGGGGGCAAAAGGGAAGAGTACCCTGAGACAGTGGTGGAGTGTAGTGAACACTATTGGAGGGTGTGGTGCTGGATCATTGCCTGTGTGTAACCTTAATTTTAACAGTTTTGTAAATCACTATACCCAAAATTTAAACATATATTTGTGTGTAAATATGTATATACATATATACATATACATATACATAATATTAGTGTCCTTAAATATATAATGATTTGCCTTTATCAAAGAACTTGCTAAATTAGTTCACTTATTTTCCAGTTTGTATTCTCTTTTACTTGAAAGTCCCTTGGCATCATATATTTTCTCTCAAATACCATGTAGCTAGCTCTACAGAAACCTCTGTGGGCCTCACATATTATGTACAGAAAGAATTATTGAAAGATGATTTTGAAATCACAATATATAAATCTTCAGTTCTGAATGTAACGGGTTTAAACAAGTCACTTTAATGCATATTGGCCACACTCATGAAATGTCAAATACATCATGCTTATTTGACTTGACTTTGGAAAAATCAGTTTGTTGTATTGACTGGCAGATTTTTGCTAAGAGAACATTGCATGAATACAACATTCATGCATTATTACATAAACATTGGAGTCCTATTTACAATAATGTATAAAATAACATTTTATACATTTTGACTTAACTTTGACCAGTTATGTCAAAAATGGTTAAAATTCTATAGTTTCAGAACTCAGGCAAAAACTGGTTAAATTCTATAGTTTAAGAACTGCCAAATACACTATTCACTAACTCTATTAAATAATAAGATTGAAATTAGTTTTACTTTTCCAAATGAGCAATATCACTACAAAGCACTAAATTACCCCAATTACAACTTATTAATTGTTGCAATTTGAAAGCAAATGAAAGGGATGTAAGAGAACAGAGTGGTTCCCCAAAGTATGAGTTGAAGCACACACAACACACAACCGGAGACCTCACATGGGTAATTTTGCAGTAGTTACATAAAATACTTCTCTTTTATATCAGAAGATTTCATTTCTTTTGAAGAGATAATGCTATTTTACTTTCTATTTTGAAATACATTATAAACATCATGCATGCAGAAATCTCTTAAAGACTCAAAAGATTAAAAATAGATCAGTATTAAATAGGGCATCAAATTGTCTCCCTTTCAGTGTAAAGGGTAATTCATTGTAATCTACGCATTTGAGAGATTTTATGGGTAGAATTTTCTTTCCTGATCTGCACCAAAAATGTTATATTGCATTTCGTGAAGGATTTGCACTATGTATGAAGTGTTTGAATTCATCTCCTATATTCGAAGTTTCTATACCTAGGATAAAGTTTGTCTCTTAGTCATATATATTACTGAGCCTCTCAGAAACAAATCCTGCAAATTTTTGGTAATTTTTAAGTCTTTTCTACTTGCCTCTTTATCTACTTGCCAGCAGTGTAATGTCTTTGGGTTGAATGTCATTTACAAATATCTCTATAACAATTTGTTAATGCCAACTTCCTTCACCGCTTGGAATTAAGGTGGGTCAGATTTTTATACTTTAAATATGATCACATTCGTTTTGGAGGGGTTGGGAGTAGGGAACACCAAATGTGCACAGGTTTGATACCTTATCTGTACTCAGGGATCACTTTGGTTAGCTCAGTTGACATTAGCAGGTCTCAGGAATTGTATCCAGGTCAGCAGCAGAAAAATATCCCTGCTTAATGTTTAACCTCTCTGGCCCTACATATGTTTCTTATTATAAGGGTTTCACTATCTGTGACCATTCCCCATTTTACTGTCTATAAAATAAAAGACTTTTAAATTACTTTTTTGATTAAAGCATTATGATTTATGAAGCTATTCATTTATTGAGTTTTAGGCATATAGTATTGCAGCACTGATCCAATCACCAGTGTCAACTTACCTTCACCAGTGTTCTCAAGTTCCTTCCCATATCACTCCACTCCAGCCTGCCTTTGGACAGGCATCTTTTCAAATTGGGTGTTAAAATTTGGATCTCTTAATTTAATTTTTTACTCTATGGTTTGGATATTTCACTCTATCATTCCTTAACAGCACTTTTTTTTCACCTTAATCCCCTGACCAGGTCCCCATTGCTTCTCATCTGTCTATTCTTCCTGTCTCTCCATTCTTTCTTTCATTTTCCTCCTTACATTCTGGGGCCAAGGTTGATCTGGGCATCTCCCCTTTAAAACATTGCATTCCCTCAACCAGTTATTATACTAATAAGTATTTGAGAAATCTAAGGGACACTGCTTTGTATGCAATTTTCTTCTTGATTCTGCTGCTTTTAGAATCTATGTCTATGGCATTCATTCTTCTGGTTATGATGTGTCTTGGAGTCTTTTATTAGGGTCTCTTCTGGATGGTACCTTTCAGGATTTTTGTATCTGGATGCCTGCATGTTCTAGCTCTGGGAACACTCCAGCAACAATGTCCTTAACTGTTCCTACCTCATTGGAGTTGCCTCCCTGTTCCTCTGGGACAGGGACAGAGTCCCAGTCCTCTGGGACTCCAGTGAGTATTATGTTGTTCCTCTTGAATTCATTCCAGTGTTCTCTTGTCTGCCCTTGAGCTATTTTGAGATCTTTTTCCATCTCCTGTTGTCTGACTGCTTTCTGCAGTTCATCTTCAAGGTCACTGATTCTGTCTTCAGCTATTGTCATTCTACTGTTGAGGGCACCCAAAGTTTTTCATTTCACCTACAAGATGAAATGAAAAAAAATCTTTAATTAATGGCTCCTCTTTTTGTAGTTTTCTTATTTCTGCTCTCATTTCTTTCTGTAACCTATTGGCTGTCCGTTTCAATGTTACTTTCATATCCTCCTGTATTTTATTGGATGTCTGTTCCACTGTTTCTATGAGCTTGATAAACATCCTCACCATTTTATCTCTGAATTCTTTGTCAGAGATTTTGAATGTGGGCACTCCTACTTCATGCTTTGGGGCTCTTTTCTTCTTCTATCCTTCGAGGAGAGGATCCATGGATGGATGACACTCCATCCATGTTGCTGTAAATCTCGTGATTTCCATATTCCTTAGCTTTGTGATATAACCTATTTATCTGTTATTGAGCATCAAGGTTAATTCCAAATAATAGCTCTTGTATTTAGTGTTTCAATGAATAATTTGGTGCATGTATCTTTTGAATGGATATTTTTCTCTCCTAGAGCTAGATACCCCAAAGTGGAATTCCTGGATGATATGGGGGTTAATTTGAGTTTACTGAGTCCTTTCCATACTGTTTCCTCTAGGGATTAGACCAGACAACATTACCACCAGCAGTGGATGATAGGTTCTTTTTCACCACTTCCCTGCCAACAGATTATTCCCAGTGCTTTTGACATGAGACATTTTCACTATTTTAAGATGATAACTCATTGTCGTTTGATTTCGATTTTCCTAATAACAGGTGAAGATGAGCATTCATTTATGTGTATATTGGCCATTCTTTGGTCTTCAGTAGAGAAGTGTCTTTTCAATTCCTTGCCATATTTTTCGATGGCACTTTTAGATTTTTGTTGTTGTTGATGATGATCTTTGTGAGTACTTTATAGTTCCTAGATATCAACCCCTTATCTGATGTGTTGAGTGTGAATATTTTCTTTCACTCAGCTGTTTGGGTTTAGTGCATGTTTCTTTTGGCATACATAAATTTTTAAATTTAATGTAGTCTAATTTTTAGATTTGCTTCAGTAGCTCTTGCCAATGGCATCATATTGCTGAAGACTCCCTTTGAATCTAGGTCTTGTAGTGTTCTGAGCATATTTTCCTCAGTGTATTTTATGGATTCAGGTCTGATCATAAAATCTTTGGTATTCTTTGATTTCACTATTGTGTATGGTGTGAGATATCAATTTATCTTTAATTTCTTGCATGTGGTTATGCGATTCTACCAACACTATGTGTTGTAAAAGGCTGTTTCTTTATTGTGTTTCATGCTCTCCCCTTATTTGTCAAAAAACTACTTAACCATATATATCGGGGCTTATCTTTGGATGTGCCAGATTCACTGGTTGTAGGACCTTTATGTCAGTACCAGATTGTTTTTATTACTCTGTCTTTAAAGTGTAGATTCAAGTTAGGTAGTGAGATGCTTCCCAGTTTCTTGTGTTCTCTTATGGTTTTGGCTATGCATGAGATTTTATGGTTGCATACAAAATTTTTAATAACCTATTCTAATTCCTTGAAAAGTGTTGAATTTACTCTATATAGTAATTATGGTGTGATAGTCATTTTGACAATATTGATTCTTCCAGTTCATGAGCATGGAGTGTATTTTAATTTCCTATGATATTCTTCAATTTCTTGAGCATTTTGAAATTTTTATGATATAGGTCTCTCATTTCTATCATTAAATTGATTCATAGGGGTCTGATGATTTTGACAGTTTTAAATGGGACATAGTCTGATATATTTCTCTTCTTATTTATTATTTGTATTTAGGAATACAATCTAATTTGGGGAATTGACTTTGTAGGTAGATAATTTAATATATTGGATTGTTGTTTCTCAATCTTTCGTGTGAACCTTTCAGCATCTTTGGAGAATATCATCATGTCATCTGCAAATAGAGATACACTTTGCTTTTCCTATGTTTATCTCTTTGATTTTCCTTTCTTACCTGGTTGCTGTTACCAAGACTTTTAAAGTAATGTTGAAAAAGGATGGAGATAGTGAACATCCTTGTCTTGTCTAATGTTAGCAGGAATGCTTTCAGTTTTTCATCATTAAGAATATTAGCTATAGACATTTTATAGATTGTTGTTACTAATTCCAGAAAGGTTTCAGCCAGCCCTATTTAATTGAGTTTATTTTTTATTAAAATGGATGTTGGATCTTGTCAATAAATTTTCTGCATCAATTCATTGTTGGAGGACAGGTTTAGCTATTCTGGGAGTTTTGTTGTTTTGCCCACTCCCAGCTTAATCTACTTAAGTCAAGATTCATTCTAATGAAACTTCTATGTAAACACTGCTAGAGGGTGTGGCAGTTACAGAAGTCACCTTGATTGAATAACTTCTGAATTATACATCTACTAAGACTTCTATATTTTCTAGATTGGGCACAGCTCCTCTTTATAACCACTGCACCCAACGTGGGACAGTTAGAATTTACCAGGAGACTACCACCCTGGCTACGCTGAGTCTATAGGAAGACTATAGGAAGGATCATACTAGTTTGCTCTAAGCAGGGGAGAGTGACCCTTTCAGTACAGGAGAACAAGATACTCAGAATCACCCTGGTGCAGATAATAATAAGAAGGACCTTGTGGGTACCATCTAGATTACATGAAGCTCATGAAGTTAAGATGTATTACTTTATATCAGCCCTCTCTCTCTCTCTCCAGTGTTTTATATAAGAGATAATCTCCTTAGTCCTTGGCATAACCTTTGTTTATACCTGCAATAAGGTGTGGCACTACACTCTGTTTAGGGTTCTTTGTTGACATGACAACCTCCTGATCGGATTACTTGGGTGTATATAAAGGGCTGACTTGAGGCCCCTTCACCTTTTGCCTTTTGGTTCCTCAACCTTCAGCTTTTGGCTCCTGTGGCTTTTGGCTTTTGGCCTTTGGCCTTTTGCTCCTTCTTCTGGGTAGGACTCAGCTCTGGTGAGATCCTCTCTCTCTTTAGTGGGAGACTCAGGCTCTTTGGTATGGTCTAAGTTCGGACCAGAGCTAGAGTTTGTTCATTATATTGGAGTGCTGTGGAAGAGCTTTTGTACTATTAAAAGCCATTTTTGGAACTGCACCGGACTCGTGAGTTTTCATCTGTTCCCTTGGTGTCCTCGGAGGTAGGAGAGAACCTCTGTCCTGACACTGTCGGGGGGACCCCGGCAGCGTTCCCGACAATTCATGTGATAATATGCTTTTTTTTTTTTTTTGCTTTTTGGGTCACACCTGGCTATGCTCAGGGGATAATCCTGGCTCTTCACTCAGGAATTACTTCTGGCAGCACTTGGAGGACCATCTGAGATGCCGGGGATCAAACTCGAGTTAACCACATGCAAGGTAAACGTCCTACCCACTGTGTTATTGCTCCAGCAACTTCATCACTTGATCATTTGACATTCGTTATTCATCGATTTGCTCGAGTGGACACCAATAACTTTTCCATTTGACCCTATCACGTGCCAGTGCAGTCCAATGGCATCTGTTTGCTTCAGGAATATCAAGAGCTCAAACCGTTCATTCAGGGTCTTGACCCTGACCATCTTGTAGGTGGGCAGCCACGTGATCTTTTGACATCCCATGGGATCCAGTCTGTAATGGCTCTAGTCCAGTGGTTGTCTCCAAATCACATTACATGTCCAGCCCATCTGTTTTTCTATGCCTTGGCAAACGAGACAGCATCCCTGATTCTGGAATAGCGACGGAGGTCAGAACTCCGGATTCCTTCTCTCAGTTGAGTGAGATGTGATATTCCAAGCATAGCTCTTTCAATTCCTCTTTGGGAGACCCGCATAGCATTCTCATCCTGCTTTCATAGGGCCCAGGTCTCTGAGGTGTATGTTAATGCAGGGAGAATGGTGGAGTGGAAGAGATGTGCCCAGAGCCAGAGGTTCTTTGTCTTTTTTCCTATATCTTCAATGCTTTTTAAGGCAATCCATGCCGCTCTCTTCCTCCTGCCCAACAACATCATATGCATTTTTATCTTTGATCTTATTGATGTGGCGTATTATGTTAATTGATTTTCTTATGTTGAACAATCATTGCATACATGGGATAATTCCAACTTGATCATGGCATATGGTTTTTTTTGATGTGCTGTTGGATTTGGTTTGCTAAGATTTTTGTTGATTTTTAATTTGATGTTTATCAAGGTAATTGGTCTGACATTTTCCCTTTTTTTGGGGTAATATCTCTTTCAACGTTAAGTATTAGTGTAATGTTAACGTCATAGATGGTGTTAGGAAGGATTCTTATTTCTTAGATATTTTAGAAAAGCTAAGGATCAATAGCAGTACTTTTCTCTGAAGGTTTGATAAAACTCACCATTTGGGGCTCGGGCTTTTATTCTTGGGGAGATTCTTAATTACTTTTTCAATAGCCTTACTTCTGATTCACAGTTCAGGCTATCTACTTCCACCTCATTCTGTTTTGAGAGATTGCATGTTCCTAAGAATCTGTCGATTTACTCTATGTTCTCCTACTTACCAGAGTTAAGTTGTTCATTTAAAGTTCTTATATCTTGGATTTATGGGTGTTCTGTTGTAATTTCTCCCATTTACTTCCTTATCTAATACATTTGAGCAGTTTCTCTATTTTTCCTCACGAATCTATCCATGGTTTTCTATCTTGTTTATTCTTTTGAAAAACCAGTTCCTGGTTTCATTGATTGTGTTTCTATATATTTTTGATATCAGCTTGTGTTTTTTATTATTTTCTTTATTCTACTGGTCTTTAGATATATGTTGTTGTTTGTTTTATAGACATTTAAGTTGTGCATTTAGGGTGCCAATTTTACCTTGTATCTAACTTTGAAAAGCATATTATAATTTTGCCTTAATTGTTACAATGTTTATACATAAATTACAGTAAATATCTTCAAAATAGCTTTGTGTTAGTTCTTAATTTATTTTGGTATCAAAAGCTGAGAGAGGGACTGGAGCAATAGCACCGTGAGTAGGGCATTTGCCCTGTATGCAGCCAACCCGGGTCCGATTCCTGGCATTCCATATGGTCCCCCGAGCACTGCCAGGAGTAGTTCCTGAGCAGAGAGCCAGGAGTAACCCCTGAGCATCGCCGGATGTGACCCAAAAAGCCAAAAAAACAAAAGAAGCTGAGGGATCAGCACTGATTAGATAGTAAATAAATCATGAAACCCAAGGAGATATACAGCATATTGTGATGTTATTATAAACATATTTTAATAAAATAGGAGAAATTGAGTTTGCCTATGAAATAATTAAAATAAATATAATTTTCATCAAAACAAATAGTAATAAGCACATTGATATTTAATGTATATCACTGTATCACTGTCTTCCCGTTCATCATTGATTTGCTTGAGTGGGCACCAGTAACATCTCCATATGTCCTGTCTCATGATAGTAGAGTCTGAGGGCATCTGCTTGCTCCAGGAACATAAAGAGCCTCAATCCATTATATTAGGTCATAAGAATGACCTAACATAATTGTTACTGGTATTTGGCATATCAAATATGACATGGGCAGCTTGCCAGGCTTGCCGTGTGGGTGGCATACTCTTGTAGTCACCTCTAAATACAGCATTTATTGATGAACCATGCAGCTGCTTGTGGCTGTGCGAGCCGGGCTGTGATAGGCTTGTCTGCTGGATGGAGTTCTGAAAAGAGGGAGATCCGAATGTGGAAAATGGCGGCCCTCATGGATTGGGGGTGGGTCATCTGGCTTGTTGAGAGGCTCTCACATACCGCTGACCCATGTTTGATGGCAGGTACCGTATATAGTTCGTCAAGCCAAAAGGAGTGATCCATGAGTGCAAAGCCAGCAGTAAGCCCAGAGAACCTCCAGGCATGGCTCTTTTCCGACTGGTCCTGGAAAGGCTGCTGAGGCTTCCCTGTGCGGAGTATTTAATGTATATACTGCAGAGAAAATGATAAATTGATATAGGCATATTTTAAAAAAAAACAGCTACTACAGTATTTATTAACAAATAAAGGGACTTAAATCTAACTAATCAAAAATTGCATTAATTTTATTTATCAACTTAGTAACACACCCATTATATTCTTTGATTTCTGACCTTTCTCATTTTTCTATGCATTACCCCACTAACCCTACATACTCATCACAACTAAATGATCAGAGCAGCAGATAATCATTTGCACATACAATATTTTTGTTTTTATTAACAGAGAAATAAATATAATTTAAGCCTTTCACAAAAGAGCAAAAATAAAGAAAAAATTAACTTTCCCTCCCATTTTGCAATATAGTACAATTATTTTCCCTTGAAAATCAGTTTGAAACATTTTGTGATTTTAAGTATATAAAATTATTAGCCATTATGATGTGTTATATCATTATTTTTCAAAATTTTATGAAAGAAGATGTTGTGATTTTTTTTGAGGAGTCACACCAAATGATGCTTAGGAGTTAATCACTCCTGGCAGTGCTCTGAGAACCATATGGGATGCTGGGGATCACAACCGCATCAGATGCATGCAAGGCAATGCCATACTCACTGTACTGTAGCTCCAGATAGATTTCTGATATAAGATACTTGCATTGCAGTTATTGCATCTTCTATGCTACATATGAACTCTGAGCACCTGGAGCCACACTTGTGTGCAGAGCTAGCAATATCCTCTGATCACCAAAGGATGTTGCCTAAAAGTCCACCCGAAAAGTAAAATAAATAGGACATAGATAAGCAAACTTGATTTTTTTTTTGTAATGTAGGTATTTTATTTGAAATTTTGACTATCAAGCTTTTTTGTACACTAATTATACACACTATATAAATCAAAAGCTGCAGGAATTAGAACATCATGAAGAGACCAAATTGACTGATAAAAGTTAAGTCTACATATTATTGCTTTAACCTTAACAGCTTTAGTATAAAAGGAAGACTTTAAAATGCTTAGGATGCTTTTTAGAAGTTTAAAAGATATTGCTTTGTTTACATATTCCCAAGAATTAACTGAATGCCAAATATGTTGTGCTCTTTGAACAAATCTATATTTTTCTAATTTAGTCTTTTCATCTCAGACATTTAATATCTCACCCTAAGTAACACAGTACTATGAAATTTCATCATGCGTGTATTTGTAGTCTTTTAATTTTGCAATGGACAATGTGTTCTTGGAGAGAGAAAAGGAAAGTGAAGGTGAGAAATAATAATTACATATGGCAAGAAATTCTACCTGTTTTGAACTCAATACACTGATGCTACAAGTTGTATGGTAAGATGGAAAATGAATTCTTGCTACAGAAGTGGGTGGGTGAGCCTAATGGATAGAAGAGTCAGTTTCAGAGAGTCTCACATTACATAAGCATCTGGCAGCCACAGTGTAATTTCAGTGTTTGAGGACTGATAATTGAATTACTAATTGCTGTAAGTGCCAATCAGAATTTCCATCTGTTGCCAGCTGACAAAACATCTGTCTAAATCATTGTCAGAGGAAAAGCTCGCATTCATAGCATTTTTTGTGATATAAAGATTTCTGTATAACAAAACTTTCTATAGTGGCTAAATAAATTAGTCCCAATCATTTGATTTTTATAGAAGTTAAGAATTAAGAACTGATTTTATAACATCAAAAAGTGTAAATTGAGATTCTGTGGAATGGGACATGGTAGTGCTGGATGATCCTCCCCTCCAACTTGCCCACACCCACTTCATCTTATGTTTGTTTAATTTCTCTTAAGAGGGTTTATTTGACTTCCTTTTATTCTTCCTTAGAAAAAAACGTTTCTGGAGTCAGGCTCCCAGAAAGTATCTTGATTAGTTTTCAAAGTAGAAGTGGAAGTTTGGAGGAGCCACTATCATCGTCCCAGCTCTCCACATCTCCAACTGGCCACCAGGTCCCTGCTGAATCACACATGGTCATCCAGGAGGCCCAGGGAAGGTGCATACTTAATTTTCCCACAACCCACAAAGGAGTGAGCATACAAAGGAGCTCCCTGGCCTGGACCACCCAATTTCCTCCATGGGACCCAGCACTCTCTCCATGCCAATGTGCTACCTGATTCCACTGGCCTCATCCCAGGTGCATCCTGAATTTCCCTGCTGTCCAGACCAACCCTGGGGCGAGCACACAAAGAGTTTGAGACTCTTGCAAGCTTCACATCTAAAAACTCAAAACTGCATGGAAAAGCTTGCATCCACACAAAGTATTTAGTTAGTGTATATCCTACACAGAAGCACCAGGGTACGTTAGCCACAATGTTCCCACCTTCCACAAAGCTCTGCAAAAAAACATTAATAACCCTCACTGTTTTGCCCATCTACACAAGAACACACAATTTGCAACCTGTAATGGTCATAACTGTAAAACAACAAAGAATTCCACCAAACTCAGAACGGATACATCATAATCAGAATGACAAGAACCATACATAGAGATAATCTACTGAAAGCATCAAAATCAAAGAATAAAATCACATACAAAGAACCATCCTTAAGATTCACAACAGATTTTTCATATGAAACACTCCAAGTCTGAAGACAATGTTGGAATGTCATTAAAAGATTCAATGAAATGATGGCCTCACCAAGAATTCTTTACCTGACTAGACTCACATTCAGATTTGAAGGAAAGATACACAACTTTCTGGATAAGCAGCTCAGGAGCTTCATAGACTCAAAACCAACCTTAAAACGTCTGAAGAAGCTACTGTAAGATAAGACAAACCCTAAAAAGTGAAACAAAATATTCAGAAAGATGGCACAAAATCCCACGACAGTAATCTTTCTCAATGGAAATAGCCTAAATGCAGCAACTAAGAGACAGAGTAGCAAAATGGATGAAAAAATGAAAAAACTGAATCCAACTTTCTGCTGCCTACAGTAAGAAACACATCTGAATAATTAGAGCAAACACAGACTCAAAGGCTGGAAAAAAAATTATCCATGTAAACGACCCTTCCAAAAAGGGCAGTATGACCATCGTAGTATCTTACAACATAGACTTCAGTCTGAAATATGTTAGAAGGGACAGTGAAGAGCATTTCTTAATAATTAAGAGATATGTATATCAGAAGTAAAACACTCCTACACATATACACACCCAATAGAGGGACCGGCCAAATACTTAAAATGACTGCTAATAGACTTCAAAGAAGACATTGACAGTAATACAATAGTAGTTGGAGACTTCAACATTGTTCTATTTATTATAGAGGTATTCACAAGACAGAAACTCACCAAGAAAATACTGGTCCTGAAGGAAGAAATGGAAGAAAGAGGGTTGGTTGATATATACAGAGCTTTTAATCCCCATAAACACAAATACAAAATTTTCTCCAGTGCACATAGAATATTCTCCAAGGTAGACCACATGAAGGGTCACAAAGCATACCTCAATAAAATAAAAAGGTAGAAATTGTGTCAACTATGTTTTCACACCACAATGCACAGAAAGTGGAAGTTAACCACACACAGAAACAGAGTCAAACCAAACACCTGGAAACTGAACAGCTCACTGCTGATAAACCAGTGGTTCATAGAAGAAATCAAACAGGAGATCAAAAATTCCTAGAAACAAATGAAAATGAAGACACCAACTATCAGAACTTGTGGGACACAGCAAAAGCAGTGTTAAGAGGAAACATTCATAGCTTGTATTCATAGCTCTACAAGCATTAATCAGGAAAGAAGAAAGGGCAACATAAAAACCTGACCTCACAGCTCAAAATCATAGGAAAAGATCAAAAAAAGGAGCCCAACTCAGACAGAAAGAAGGAAAAAAAATTAAATTTAGAGAGGAAATCAATGAGCTGGATCAAAGAAAACCCAAAAGATGAATGAAATGGATTTTCTATATTTTTGTGAAAAAATAAACAAGATCAACAAACCCTTGGCAAGTCTGGTAAGGAAAGGGAAAGAGAGAACCCAAAAATATGGAATTAGAAATTAAAAGGGGAACTACATAATAGAAACCACAGAAATCCAAAAGATCATCAGATTACTTTGAGAGTCTGTATGCCACAAAAAAAAAAAGAGAACTTGGAATAAATGGACAAATTGCTGAAGTCCTATAACCTCCAATAGCTAAAACAAGAACACCTGCAATACCTAAATAAGCCTATCACCATTGAGGAAATTGAAACAGTAATTAACAGTTTTCCCAAAAACAAAGGCCCAGTTCCAGATAGATTCACTAGTGAATTCTGCCAAACCTTTAAGGAGGACCTACTGCGGGTCCTTCTCAAGCTCTTTCAGGAAATAGTAGAAACAGAAACACTCCCAAATAGCTTCTACAAGGCACATATCACACTGATACCCAAAGCAGGCAGAGACAACACTGAAAAAGAAAACTACATACCAATGAACACAGATGCTAAGATCTTCAACAAAATACTAGCAAAAAGAATCCTAAGCCTAATCAAAAAGATTATACACATGGCCAAGTGAGATTCATTCCTGGAGTGCAGGATGGTTCAACACTCGCTTGTCAAAACATAATGTATCATAGCAATAAGAGAAAAATTAGAAATCACATTATCATGTCAACAGACACAGAAAAAGTATTTGACCAGATCCAGCATCCATTTATGATAAAACCCCTCCATAAAATGGGAATTGAATGAGCCTTCCTCAAGTTAGTCAAAGCCATCTACCAAAAGCCCACAGCAGATATCATTCTCAGTGGGAAAAACTGAAAGTCTTCCCCAATGATCGGAAATAAGACAAGGCTGCCCACTCTCACCACTTCTATTCAATATAGTACTGGAAGTTTGATTGCTATATCAATCAGAGAAGCAAAGGACATTAAGGGCATCCAGAGAGGCAAGGAAGAAGTTAAGTCCTCACTATTTGATGATGAAATGATATTTTACCCACAAAAATCCTAAACTCTCTATGAAAAATCTCCTAGCAATTATAGATACCTATAGTAGAGTGGTAGGGTATAAAATCAATACCCAGAAGTCAATAACTTTCCTATGTAAAAATAACAAAAGAGAAGAAAGGGATATTAAGAAAATGATCTCATTCAAAATTGAGCCACAGAAAATCAAATATCTAGGAATCAGTTTGACTAAGAATGTAAAACACCGTATGAAGAAAACTACAAAACACTGCTTCAAGAAATAAAAGAGGACATGAGGAAATGGGAACACATTCCCTGCTCATGATTGGGAGAATTAACCTTGTCAAAATTTTAATACCCCCTGAGATTTATACAGATTCAGTGGGGTCCTTAATAAATATACCCATGACATTCTTCAAAGAAATTGACCAAACACTCCTAAAATTTGTATGGAATAATAAAACCTCATGAATAGCTAAAGCAATCTTTGGGGAAAAGAAGATGGGAGGCATAACCTGTTCGAAATTCAAACTGTAACTACAAAGCTATAGTAATTGAAACACCATGATATTGGAGTAAAAACAGTTCTGTGGACCTATGGAATAGAGTTGAGTGTCCGGACACCCATCCTCAATGATATGTTAATTTAATCTTTGATTAAGGAGCAAGAAAAGCATATTCAACGAGTTGTGTTACGAAAACTGGGCACCACTTTTACATTTTTTTCTTGTAAAAATGAATTTGGGGGCCGGAGCGATAGCCCAGTGGTAGGGCATTTGCCTTGCATTCGCCCGGCCCGTGCCAGCCAGGGTTTGATCCCCAGCATCCCATATGGTTTCCCGAGCACTGCCGGGAGTGATTCCTGAGTGCAGAGCCAGGAGTAACTCCCTGAGCATCGCCTGGTGTCTTCCAAAAAGAAAAAAAAAGAATTTGGACCTCTGTCTGACATGCACAAAAAATTATATCAAATTGATTAAAGATTTCAATACAAGACCTGAATCCATAAAGTACATTGAGGAAAATATAGGAAAAGCTCTCCACATCATTGAAGCTAAAGGCACCTTCAAAGATGAAACACCACTAACAAAGCAATTGAAAGCAAAGTTAAACATATGGGACTACATGAAACTAAAAAACTTCTTTATCTCAAAAGAAGTTTTGTTCAAGATACAAAGACTGTCCATAGAGAAGGAAAGAATATTCATCCAATACCAATCTGATAAGGGCTTAATATCCAGGATATATCAGGCAAAGGTATAACTTTATAATAAGAAAACAGTCAGCCCCATCCAAACATGGGGAGAAGAAATGAACAGAATCTTCAAAAAAGAAGAAATTCTAATGACCAAAAGGTATGTGAAAATATTCTCATCCAGTCAAAAACGGAATGTATAATATCAATAAGAGAAAAAATAAAAACTGCATGTATTTGATCGGGGATGCAAAACAAAACAACAATGAGACATCTCACACGACAGAGACTGGTGCATATCCAAAGAGCAAGAACATGGCATGTTCTTGGTGTGCTAGTGTGGATGTGGGGAGAAAGGGAATCTCATCCACTGTTAGTGGGAATGTCTTCTGGTATAGCCATTCTGGAAAACAATATGGATATTTCTCAAAAAAAACTAGAAATTGAGCTCCCATATGGCCTCGCCGTACCAACTTGGGATATACCCTGGGAGGCCAAAAACACACAGCAGAAGCACCATCTACACTTCATGTTCATAGCAGCACTATTCACAAAAGCCAGAATCTGGAAATAACCAGAGTTCCTGAGAACAGACGACTGGATACAAAAATTTTGATACACCTACACAATGGAATATTATGCAGTTATTAGGAAAAACAAAGTTATGAAATTTGCCTATAAATGGATGGACATGGAGAGGATCATGCTGAGTGAAATTAGCTAGAGGGATAAGGACAGATATAGGATGATTGAATTTATTTGCAGGATAAAAATATAGCAAAATACCAATATCCAAGGCCTGATGAAACATGGATCGAAAGGCTTTGTCTTTGGGTGTAATCTACTTTATATGTGTAGGAGTCAGAGGTTAGGTCATACAGAGAAAGGGATAGTGTATTAATAATTATTAGAAATGATAATGCCAGCTAAGACCTGAGCATCGAATGTAGGCAAAAGGATATACTTGATAACCTCTAAATGTATGTATTGCAAGCCAGAATGGAGAGAGAGACAGAGAGAGACAGAGAGAGAGAGTTAGAGAGAAAGAGAGAGACAGAAGTGAAAATTGCTTGCCATAGATGCAGGCTGGGGGAAGGGGGATCAGGGGACATTGGTGGTGGGAAATGGGCACTGGTGGAGGGATGGGAGCTGAAGCACTGTATGACTGAACCCCAAACATGAAGATTCTTGTAATTGTATATCTCAAGCTGGTATAATAAATATTTGTTTTAAAAAATTGGCTAGCTCTCCAGGTATGCTGCTCTTGAGAGTTAAAAATACTGAGCTGCCATGTAGATGGAGCTGTGTCCCTTTCCACCATCTCTTTCCAGTCCAGGAGGCCTGGTAGACCCACCTACAAACTGCTTCCGAGGTGTCAATGATGATCCAGAGACACAGACACTTGGTGCAGAGCTGCTACCTACTGGTTTTCCCCGAGGCGCAGGGCTGTGCAATATCTCAAACTAGTAGAAACCAACCATGTTCTAGAAACTCGGAAAGTTGATGCAAAACATAAATCAGCCAGATTCGCCCATAACAAATCAAAAAAAAGTCATGACTTTATCAGTACCATTGCCTTATTTGCTGTAATGGTCAGTATAATTAGTACCGGCTGAGGGAGCAGGCATGGGGATGGGGAGTGGGTGGGAAATGGGGTCTGTGGTGGTGAGAACTCGCTGATGGTGGGTGCTGAACGATAAATCTTTCTAACAACTCTATTATGAAACTCTTTGTACTTTGTAAATCACTGTGTTTAAATTAAAAACTTAAAAAAAGAACATTTCCCAGCTTTACTTATAGTTTTTGCTCTTGTTTTCATAGCTTGATTGACTTAGGATTTCCAGAGCTTAATCACTGAGTTACATAAAAGTCACACAATTTTTTCTTAAGTTAGGGAAACATAAAAAATTATAAACCACAGATACTATTGTTCTAGAGTTAACTAATGCACTTGTAAATTTATGAAGTTTTCATATTTACTAAGATGTTGAAAATTTTATCCTTAAACAATTTTTGGTAAAAATATTAAAGTTGGAGAACAAAACTCACAAAAATTTTTTCATTCTTGGAGTTATGTTATGGGTGAGAGATGCAGAAAGAAAACATAGGAATTTCTGTATAAAGCTCTGTAAAAATGACATAGGCCGCCAAAGTGGTGGCTCTTTGCTATCCTGGTCTGTAGTGCACTACAGGAGTATGAGTACTAGAATTTTCTATGTATTTTATATGGGAATAGTTTTCAGAACATTTTAAAACATTTCAGTACGTTAATATAAAAAGTGTCAATGATTTACTCCTGTGGTCTATTTTCATGTTGGAGATTGCAAGTCAGATATCAATACTGAATACAAAAGCACTCCTAAAAAAAAAACTATGGAGATTAATGTCAATAAAGCCTTTTTGTGTTGTGAGCAGTTCTTACTGATTTTAATATAATTTTACTTTTTCTTTAAACTTAAACTGTGTAATACAATTTCAGAATCGATTTTGTAGCAAGTTACTATAATAGTAAAAGCTTTACTTGAAGTGAATTATGGTATATAAATTTTTGTGAAGGCTTTAGATGGCAAATAATATTGTATGTTTGGTTAATTTTATGACATGTTCGTGTAGCTTATTGAGTAAATAAAATATAGATATCCTTTTTCTCTCTCCCTTACTATCACAATTTTAACATACCCACACACCTGTGAATGTGTATACAAAATTATTTAATACATTCTTATAATCTAAACTTTCACATTCGTAGTCGCAGTTCTTTTAACTTGAAATTTTAACTCCTGTAATCTGCTCAATTATAAGATCTCCATGTATTTATACTGCATGAAACTACTCCTAGAGTCAAAAATGAAGTAGGTGATTGTCGGGGCGCTCCTGCCGGGGTCCCTGACAGTGCCGGGAAGCGAAGTTCCCTTCTACCTCCGAAGCAGGCGAGGAACGGATGAACACTCAGGAATCCAATGTGGTTTTAAAGGGCTTTACTTGTCATAGGTTCAGGCATACAAATCAGCAAAAGGAAAAACCCGATGCTTAGGATTCCAGGCTAGAACCCCAGCCACGTGTAGGCCAAGATGGCGACCACCACGTGTAAAGCTTCCAAGGGGAATAAACGCTCACAAGGCGAAATCCCACAGGGAAGAAGAAACCGGGAGAGTGGGAACCGGCTAGTTTATACCCCCCGCAACTCAGACCTTCCTCCCATTGTTATGGAAAGCAGGGAGGGTCCAATGCCCTCAGGTAGTCCCTCCCTGCATCTCACCTAGGGCCTTTACTGTGCTAATGTTTTGAGCCGGAATGCCTTTGAAATGTAGAGAAGGGGGTTTCTGAGATGGCATGTCACTGTACCAAAGATCAACACCAATGCCAGTTAAATATTTTTCCAAGCCTTCACAAGTCTCCTCTACTTCATTGTAGTTTTATATTTTATCAGGGAGCCATGCTTGTTTGTTTGGAAGCAAACAGCATTTCTCTCTGGTCTAATTACTTAGGTGTCCTTACGTGGCCAGGCTAATATGCTGGTAAGATCTAGCTAGTCCCACGATGATTGTGATAGCATGGGAGAATATTTATACCAGCTAGTACAGCATACATGGTCGGATAAACTGCCACATTTAGACTACCCCCTTATCTACAGAGTGATTTGCGGGAGGCAATCCAGAGCAGATGCAGCGGCCCTTAGGAGTCCTGCAACAGGTGATAGCAAATACAGGGGAAATTTTACATGATAATACTAGGTCACCTTACACAAGTGAGATTGGTGTATATCAAAAAGGATAGAAACAACCAGTGTTGGTATGGATGTTGGGAGAAAGGAGCCTTCATCTTTTATGTGTGGGAATGTCAACTGGTTCATCCCTATGGAAAAATGTATGAAGGTCTCAAAATTAAGCTTCCAATGATCCAGCAATTTTATTTCTCAACATCTATGCCAAAGTTGTAAAATACACTCTTTTTTAGAAGGCATTGTGCTCCTATGTTCATAGTAACACTATTCACAATAGTCAAGACCTATACAAAACCCAGGTGTCCAGAAACAGATTAGTGAATAAAACCAATTGTGGTATAGATATGCCATGGAAAAGATGGTATAAGAAAAGATAAACTTATTCATTTCAAAACCAATGAATGGAACCAGAGGGTATCATGCTCAGTGAAGGGAAGAGATGGTCAAATACAGAATTGTTTCTCACAACTGTGATCTAAAGAGACATTGTAAAAGAATTGTAAAAGAGACACTGTAAAAGGACAAGTGATCACTTTATCACTTGACTTCCCGTAGATCATAGATCATCGATTACTTGAGAGGGCACCAGTAACATCTCCAAATGTCCTGTTGCAAGAGAGATAGCCCAAGGGCATCTGCCCGCTCCAGGAACATAAAGAGCCTCAAGCCATTCCATCAAGTCAAAGAGTAGACCCTTAGAACTGAGCTTAAAATTGAAGTAGTTTTGAGGGCACCTGGGAGGGGACATGAATGGAGGGGAGTTGACACTATGGTGTTGAGGGTGGTGTTAGGACATTAAATTCATGAACTGCTCTTATTAACAGTGTTACAAATTATGATGCTTCAATGAAAATTTGAAAAAAAATTAAGTGATGCTGAAAAATTATTATATAAACTCTTTAAGTAAAGCTTTTGCCTTACTAACTTGAGTATTGGAGTAATGGTTGAGAGAGAAGTAAAAGATCTATTACTTTTAGTAGATCATCACTTGGTCACTTGATTACTTGACATCCCGTTATTTGTCAATTTGCTTGAGCAGGACCAGTAACGTTTCCTTTTGACCCCATCACTTGCCAGAGTAGCCCAATGGCATCTGCTTGGTCAGGAATACGAAGAGCCTCAAATCGTTCGTTCAGGGTCAGTTTAGAAAACCATATTGTACTTAATAAAATATTTTCTTGATTATCATTCATGAGAAATTATTTATAGACACTTGGTTATTTAAAAAGAAGGGGAGACAGCATTTCAGAGGAGTAGGTTTGTGTCTTTCACTTTTAACAATAACTTTAACAAAGTCAAAGAAACAAAAAAGAAACAAAAGAACTCTTCAAAGAGTTGCAGAGCAAAGGAATGAGCAGGAAAGAACTCTCTTTGTCATTTCAGTGTCATTTATATTTTCTCTCGAGTCTAACTAGAGCTAACCAAGCACAGAAAGTATATAATTGGAACCCCCTGTTTATGGTTCTGTTCTTTTTTCATTCTGTTCTATTTAAAAAAAAATGCTTTGAAAAAATATCTCTACTTTCTTAAAAAGCTGTATTTTAACTTGCATATGATTATTTGACTCTTTTTCTTAGGAATATAAGATTGTGAGAAAATTCTAATTTTGTTTCACAGATAGTGAATAAAGTCAGTGAAGAATGAACGGCTTAAGGGATATTGTTGCAGTGCTTCCAAAAGCCAATAACTCAAGTGTCTGCTTATTTGAAAAAATATGTTTTTAAGAGACAGTATTTGTTAATACAGATGAAGCCTTCAAATAGCAGTTTTCTATAAGGTAGACAGCCACTTGATCTGTTACATAGCAGATTACTCTTTACAATTTTTGATTAATTTACTACAATCTTCTATTCAGGACATAAAAAATCACTATCCTCATGTGATTCAAACATATTAATGTAAAAACAAACTTTTAACGTGTATAAAGTAAGATATAAGAAAAATCAACTATTTTTCTATTCAGTGTCTTGAAAACATAATTTGAATAAACCACTCATTTTTATTATCATATATTTATATTTTATTATCTTATTGGAGGATTTTATTTTTTAAATGTTTTATTATAACACCATACCACCATGAGATATACTGTTACAAAGTTGTTTACATTTGGGTTTCAGTAATACAGTGCTCCAGCACCCATCTTTTCACCAGTGTCCATTTCCCACCCCAATGTCCCCTAATTACCCCCTCCCCCAACCTGCGTCTATGGCAGCCACTTTTTACTTCTCTGTCTCTGTCTCTGTCTCTGTCTCTCTCTCTCTCTCTCTCTCTCTCTCTCTCTCTCTCTCTCTCTCTCTTGGTTCCAATGGATGGAACCAAAGGGTATCTCTCTCTCCCCCGTCTCTTACACATTGTGGCTTGCAATACATACATTTAGAGGTTATCATGTCTATACTTTTGCCTGCTTTCAATACTCACTTCTAGGCTGGTATTATCATTTACACAAATTATTAGTAGATGGTTCCTTTCTCTGTATGTCCTAACCTCTGATTCCCACACATTTGCAGTAGGTTTTGCCCACTGGCAAGACCTCCTGATTCATGTTTTGTCTGGCCTTGGATATTGTTATCATGCTGTTTTTTTATATCCTGTAAATAAATACAGTCATTCTATATATGTCCTTTTCCCTCTGGCTAATTCCACTCAGCATGATCCTCTCCATGTTCATCCATTTAAGGCAAATTTCATAACTGTTTTTAATTGGATGATTTTGAAGACATCAGTGTTACAAATATATATATGGGTGATCTTTACTTAATACCATTATTTATAAAACAACACAAATCAAGAATAAAAAGCCTAGATGAAGGAAAAAAAAAGTATGAGTGTAAAATTAGGGGCAAAGGTATTGATGTATAGTAATTTCAAATTATACATATATAATGTTTTATTTCTGTTAACTATATCATTATTTTTTCAAATGCAGCAACTTATAACACTTATATAACACTGTAATATTACTGTAATATTTAATTATACCACTGAGTCATATTATAGTGGAATCAGAGTTTTCTATAGAAGTGAAGGACTCAAATTGAAAGTGGAAAACCAGAAGTGCAGAACATAAATATCATCTCTGTATCATGCAAATGTGTGTCTCAAGTATAGAAGTAAGTTAATAGAACATTACTGTCATTTTAAAATTTTAATTCTTGGCATTTTAAGAATTTTCAAGTATAAGAAAGCACTTTTGAATTTATCTGTTACAAATACAATTATTAGATACCAATTTCAATGCATTGTTAGTTTTTCTTAAGCAAGTCATAGGATTTTATTTGAACTGCTTGACTCAAAGGAATAACAGAATATTCCTTTGATTATCAATGTTGCTCTTTAATATTAGAATTGGGCACATTAATATCTCTTTATTTAGTATAGCAAACAATTTGCTCAAACAAGAAATGGAAATATATAAATAACATTTAAAAAAATCTAGGGTGACACCATGGCAGTGATCAGGGCTCATCCTAAATCTGTGCTTAGGGATAGCTCCTGGTAGTGCTCCAAAACATGTACAGTGCCACCTGAGAATGGCATGTTTTAAGAAGATAAAATCATTTTTAAAAGAGTTTAAGAAACATTTTGAATCTTGAGTAATCTTAAATTTACGGATAACTGTATCTATAATGATCTTTTATTGCAGGACACCTAAAAGCCTAGGCTTCTGCATCTGCCCTGGATTGCCTCCTGCAGGTCACTTCATAGATAGGGGGTAGTCTAAATGTGGCAATCTTATCTGACCATGTATTCTGTACTGGCTGGTATAAATATTCTCTCATGCTACCACAATCATCGTGGGACTAGCTATATCTTAGCAGCATATTTGCCTGGGCAAGTTGGATCTCTAAGTAATTAGACCAGAGAGAAATGCTGTTTGCCTCCAAGCAAGCAAGCATGGCTCCCTGATAACTCAAAGGCAACTAAAATACAAAACTACCGTGAAGTAGACGAGACTCTTGTGAAGGCTTGGAGAAATATTTAACTGGCATTAGTATTAGACTTTGGTACAGAGACATGCCATCTCAGAAACCCCCTTCTCTACCCTATAAAGGCAATTCCAGGCAGATCTTGGCTCAAGACATTAGGTGAGGTGCTGGGAGAAATTACCTGAGGGCATTTGATCCTTCCTGCCAGGGGAAGTTACATTTAGCTTATAGCTTCTCCCAGCTCTGCTAGGAGGCTTTAAATTAGCTCTGGGTCCTTGTAAACAGCCAGATGTCTCCTGAAGTTGCTACATTTCTATAGAGCTATTTTCCTGTTTTCATCTCTAGATAGCCCAGCCCAGAATGGGCTGGGCTGGGGAGTTTGGGCTATTTCTAGATATAAAATAAGCTGCAAGAAAAAGAGGCTCTCTTTTTTTCCCCTTTTTGCCATTTCGGCTTCCCTTGGCATTTTTGCTTCTCCATCCTCTCCATTCTCTGTTGGGCCTTAACACCTGGTGGCAGTCATCTTGGCCTACACCTGGCTGGGGCCTAGCTGGGAACCCAGAGTCCGGAGGTTTTCCCTGCTCTTGGATTGTATATTAGAACATGTGATAGTAAAGCCCTTTTAAAATTGCATCAGATTTCTGAATCTTCATCCATTCCCCTCCTGCTTCGGAGGTAGAAGGGAACTTGCTTCCTGACACAGTCAGGGGACCCTGGTGGCGCTCCCGACAATCTTTATCCTTTAAAACATGTTTTTTCTTAGTTATTAAACATGCATGAAACAAAAAATTTTGTAACATTTAAAAGTTATCTCTTCATAGCATTCTTTATTTATTTATTCAGGTTAACGATTAGAGTATTGCCACATATAGGGGCTGGTGTTATAGCACAGCAGGTAGGGCATTTGCCAAGCAAGCGGCTGACCCGGGTTTGATTTCCCGACATCCCACATGGTCCCCCAAACACTGCTAGGATTAATTCCTGAGTTCAGAGCCACAAATAACTCTTGAGCATTGCTGGGTATGACCCAAAAAATGTAAAAAAAAAGAATATCACAACATAAAATCTTCTTATATCCTGGTCCTAAATATAAATGTGATCACCAGCCCTATCACATACACTGGCACGTGATAGGGTCAAATGGAAATGGTACTGGCGCTCACTCAAGCAAATCGATGAATAATGAATGTCAAGTGATCAAGTGATCAAGTGTTCACCAGTCCTATAGGGAAGATATCTCTTCTGACTTCTAACAATTTAGTCCAGTTTTGTTTCCTGAGTAGCTTCTTGGTTTTTCTAAGTAAAAAATTCAAGCACATTGATTATCAATTATTTATACACCATATATTGTTTATAAGAATAAGCAAGGCATTTGGGTTCCATCTAATATATGAGCAATATAACTAATATAACGGAAATGAAGTAAAACTGAAACAAAAATAGAATATTTATTTTCTTATCTTATGGTAAGATGATTATTTGGTTGTGTGTAAAGAGATCAGTTATGGATTTTAGTCTTTCTACACTGAAGTCATCAGCAGAACAAACAAATAAACAAGAAAATTTCAGTTTTGGATTTCTTCAGAATATCTTGGTTGTTTAGCTGTTGATATATAACTAACAGGACACCTTTTTTAGTTCTGAAATCAATGATATTTTTATCCCTTTATAAAGGGTAATATTTGCACCAATTTTATCTGGATATTATATTTTTTGACATAGAAGATTATAAAATCATAAGCAGAATTTGTTCCCAGCTGCATAGAATGCTGCCAATTTTTCAAAATCCTTATCTAAATTTAATTTTTCATTGCTAGTTTATGAGATTTCTAGTTGTTCCATGTCCTCTCCAATATTTAATTATGATCTCTTCTGAACTGTGCATGGTAGTATTGTGTATTTTTAAGTTACATTTCTCAATTAGTCTAGGAACAGGTCTTGTTATAGACATTTTATAGTAGGATATGTTGGAATATGAAAATAACTTTATCGGTGGTTCAAGTTCATTTTTTCTTCTTTGGCTTCATGCAGTACCAATAGGAAATGAAATCACCACATTTATGTCTGAGAGTTAAAAGTATCTAGTTTGTTGTGACTGTGTAGGTTGTATTTCTATCCCATCCCATCAGTTAAGTTGGTGCTGAGTGGAACTTATTGTTTCTATGAATTTTTCCATCCCAAACTTTATTGCTTAGTGATCAGAGTTGCTTTGTAATTTTTGTGTTTATCCTTCTTCTGGTTTAATTCATTCAGCTCCATCCATGTTGTAATTCCTTTGTAATGAATATTTTGTTGCTATTTGTTTATAAGTATATATAAAACTTTGTATATAAAATTTTGATTATAAGTACATATAAAATATAACTCATATATTATAATTTCTGTATAATTTATTGAAGAAATGGAAAAGCAACTTCTCTGTAATGTCATCATCATTGTAGATGAATAGTATATGTGAATTTTGACCTTTGTGAATGTTCTCTTATTCATTTTTTTGTGGTTTACCTCTCCCTGATCATTTATTTATTTATTTATTTATTTATTTATTTATTTATTTATTCTTTAAATTAAACATTTTATTATACCACGGTGAGATATACAATTATAACGTTGTTCATGTTTGGAGGTTTCTGTCACATAGTGTTCCAGCACCAGCCCTCCACCAGTGCCCATTTCCCACCACCAATGTCCCCAATTCCCTCCCCCTCCCATAGCCTGCCTAAATGGCAGGTTCTTTATCTCCTCTCTCTCTCTCCCTCTCTTTCCCTTCCTTCTCTTACACATTGTGGGTTGCACTACATATACTTGGAAGTCATCATGTGCATTTTTTGCCTGTATTTAATGCTCAGTTCTATGTTGGTATCAGCCCTTTCGAAATTTATTCACACATGTTCCCTTCTCTGTCTTACTTAACCTCTGACTCCTCACATTTGCGGTAATTTACACTTTTAGTAAGACCACCTGATATATTTATGTCATGTAAATAAATGCAGTCATTCTATGTCTCTCTCTTTCTTTCTGACTAATTTCACTCAACATAATCCTATCCATGTCCATCCATTTATAGGCAAATTTCATAATTTCATTTTTCCTAACAGCTGCATAGTATACCATTGTGTAGATATACCACAGTTTCTTTACCCAGTAATCAGTTCTTGGACATACTGGTTGTTTCCAGGTTCTGGCTATTGTGAACAATGCTGCTATGAAAATAAAAGTGCAGATTGTGTTTCTGCTGTGTGTGTTTGGCTTCCCAGGCTATATTCCCAGGAGTGTAAAGACTGGGTCAAATGGGACCTCAATTTCTATTCTTTGGAGGAATGTACATATTGTTTTCTAGAAAGGTTGTACAAGTCGACATTCCCACCAACAATGTATGAGAGTCCCCTTTTCCCCACATCCATCTGAAGTGGATGGGCCTGGATCTCCATCTCCTGGCCAAGTCCAACATTGCTCCAAGGGTTTGCTCTCATGAGCAGGGGAGAGACCATGCTGGCCAGACTCGGAGTGGAGTTTTGGGCCCTGCCCTTTCCTCCGCCTCCATGCCAGTTGCCCCGGAAGAGGAGACCCACCCATGCCAGACTCAGCTAATTTGCAACCACGAAAGAGCTCCAGACCCATCCACTTCAGATCCACAGCTGTGCTGCTTGGCCGGCCACATGTGTAAGCAACCCATAGAGCTGACCTCCCAGTAAGAGGTTCGGCCATCCCCTGGCCGAGTCCAACATTGCTCCTAGGGTTTGCTCTCATGAGCGGGAGAGACCATGCTGGCCGGACTCAGAGAGGAGTTTTGGGCCCTGCCCATTCCTCTGCCTCCATGCCAGTTGCCCCGGAAGAGAGAGACACACCCACGCCAGACCCACATGTCCCTTGGTGCGCGGCCTCTTTGCGGCCACGCAATATTTTTATAGGATACTGAATTTTGCATAAGGTACTTTCCAATTTCTTTCATATTTATATATAGTAAACAGTTATAGACATGTTTTAACTGATACCAGTAAGCCTGGCAAAAAGCTAGAGCAAACCACACATCATGCAGTTAGTCATTCTCAACATCCAGACTCCATAGTTCTTCAGAGCTCCATCCAAGAGAAAACCTGATCTCCCCTTTAAGTTAAATCAGTAAATGCTCTGGTTGAGAGCCTTCTACTGCGACTATACCATCTACACGGTAAAGCCTGGCAAGCTACCGTGTTTTATTTACTTTTTATGCCAAAGACTAGTAACTATTATGGACCTCAGTTCCATAACCTAAAGAATGGTTTCGGGCTCCTCCTGTCTCTGTAGCAAGTAGATGCCCTTGGTTGCACTTGCTTGTGACAGGACTAATGGAGATGTTACTAGTGCCCACTTGATCAAATCGATGAACAATGGGAAGATAGTGTTTATCCATGAAGTTGTGTATCTTTCCTTCACATCTGAAAGTAAGTCTAGCTGGGTAAAGAATTTTTTGGTGAAGCCTGCAGTTCATTGAGTCTTTTCACAATATCCCACCATTGTTTTCAGGCTTGGAGTGTTTCGTCTGAGAAGTCTGCTATAAATCTCAGGGATGCTCCTTTGTATGTGATTTCCTTCTTTGATCTTGCTGCTTTCATTATTCTATCTCTGTCTACCATTTTTGTCATTTTAATAAGGATGTGTCTTGGAGTATTCTTATTGGGGTTTCTTTTAGCTGGTATCCTACAGGCCTCCTGCATCTGGGGAGCATGCTTTCTTCAGGGAACTTCTCAGCCATGATGGCTTTGACAGTTTCTTCTTCATCAGGGTTTTATTCTTGCCCTTCTGGCACCCCAATGATGCATATGTTGTTCCTTTTGGCTTCATCCAGATTTTCTCTGGTAGTCTGTTCGTTGATTGTGAGTCTTTTTTCCATCTTCTAGTGTTGTCTACAGTATCTCTGACCCTCGTCTTCGAGATCACTAATTCTTTCTTCAGTAGCTGTTACTCTGCTTTGGAGGCTTTACCCTGTGTTTTTCAGTTCACTTACCTCATTTTTAATATCTGTCATTTCTGCTTGTACTTTGGTCTGGAATTTACTCAATTCTGCTCTCATGTCCTCTTGTATTTTATTGACTTTGTTATCTATTGTTTCTTTGAGTTCCTTGTGCATCTTTAACAGTTCTTTCCAAAATTCCTCTTCAGAGAGGTTATATAGCTCATCATTATTGCTTGACTCATCTGTATTAGTGACTTCAATTGTAGAGCTTGAAGGAATTCTGCTTTGCTTTACCATAATGACTATCATAGGTTGAAAATGTGTGTTGTGGGTGACTAGTCAATAAAGTTAGTAGGTGCCTGAATTACTTTGCAGTTAGGGGATGTATAGCAAAGAATGTAGGGTCAAATGCTCAGTGGTATCTCAGGTCGATAGATATTACTTTGTGCAGATGTGCTAACGCCTGCGCGGTTTTGAATTTTGGGGGTGTTGGTGGGGGGGTTCCGGAGTCAGGGGGGGGGGGGGTGGACGGAGTCCAGTGGAAGATCCGAAGAAGCTGGGTGTGCTTTTGGTCCCCTTCTCAAAGTTCCAGCCCTTTATCCTGGAAAGGGAGTGCCTCGGGGACTGCCAGCTGCGGGAACACACCTGGTGGGGAGAGCAGGGATCTCTGTCTTATTCATTTTTGATTCTTGTTTTACCAGAGTTTTAATAATTGGAAATTTATAGCAGGTTTTGCATCAATTAGTGCATCAATTCATTTTGTTCCTGTTCAAAGGTGTTTACCACTATGTAGTACTTTGCATTTATATATAAATTTTAGAATTATATTGTTTATTTTCACACATATATGCAACCTGATTTACATGAAGGCACTGTTATCATTAAGAGGTATTGTGCATCATAGGGATATTAAATATCACTTGATCACTTGATCACTTGAATCCCGTTATTCATCGATTTGCTCTAGCGGGCGCCAGTAACATTTCCATTGGACCCTATCACATGCCAATGTAGCCCAATGGCATCTGGTTGATTCAGGAACATGAAGAGCTTCAAACCGTTCCTTCAGGGTCTTTACAAGGAAGTCTGACCATCTTGTAGGTGGGCGGCCACGTGATCTTTTGATGTCCCATGGGATCCAGTTGGTAATGGCTCTAGTCCAGCGGTTGTCTCCAAATCTCATTACATGTCCAGCCATCTGATTTTCAATGCTTTGGCAAACGAGACAGCATCCCTGATTCTGGAATAGCTACGGAGGTCAGAACTCTGGATTCCTTCTCTCACTTGAGTGAGGCGTGATATTCCAGGCATAGCTCTTTCGATTCCTCTCTGGGAGACCCGAATAGCATTCTCATCCTGCTTTTGTAGGACCGAGGTCTCTAAGGCGTATGTTAATGCAGGGAGAATGGTGGAGTCAAAGAGATGTGCCCGGAGCCCGGAGGTTCTTTGTCCTTTTAGCTATTTCTTTGATGCCTTTGAAGGCATTCCATGCCGCTCTCTTCCTCCTGCGCAGCTCAGGTTTTAGGTCGTTCATCATGTTGATTTCTCGACCTAGGTACACATAACTGCTGCATTCAGAGATGTTTGTTCCATTGAGAGTGAATGGGGCCTCTGGAACTAGTTCATTCTTCATGAACATAGTTTTCTTTAGATTCAGCTGTAGACCTATCTTTCCACATTCTCAGTCAAAGTCAGCCAGCATTTGTGCTGCTTGGCTAATGTTTGGTTTTATTAGAACGATGTGATCAGCGAAGCGAGGGGGTGTAGTTGCTGACCATCTATCTTCACTCCCATTCCTTCCCATTCTAATTGTTGCATGATGTTCTTGAGGGTGGCGCTGAAGAGTTTTGGTGAAATGGTATCACCTTGTCGAACCCGCTTTTTCACATTAATGATCACTTCTTTGTAGAATGGTGAGATCCTGGTGGTGAATCCGTAATACAGCTCACGAAGGATTTTGATGTATTGGCTTTGAACACCCTGTTTGGCTAGGGTTTCGATGACTGCTTCAGTCTCCACAGAATCAAAGGCTTTCTGTAAATCAATGAACGTGAGACACAGCGGCATCTTGAACTCCCTACAAACCTCAATGAGCTTGGTTACTGTGTGGATATGGTCGATTGTGCTGAATCCTTTCCGGAAGCCTGCTTGCTCGGATGGTTGTCCTTCATCTAGTGTTCTGCTAATCCTGTTCAGGATGACGCGTGTAAGCAGCTTGTAGATGACAGACAACAGGCAGATGGGGCGATAGTTGCCGATGTCGCGAATGTCTCCCTTCTTGAACAGTAGAACTGTCTTGCTGGTTTTCCATTGGGAGGGGACCTTGCATTCGGACAGGTAGCGTGTGAACAGCCGAGCTAGTGTATTGATGAGTACCGACGGCAGATTCTTCAGGTGTTCGGGTCTTACTTTGTCTGGGCCTGGTGCTGTTCCCTTCTTTATTGACGAGATGGCATGTCGGTTTCAGAAGGGAGAACGTTGGGAATGACATATCCATCCTGTGGAATTTGGTATGTGGGCAGGTGGATGTGGCTATCAAAGAGATTTGAGTAGAAGTCATGGATAATCTTCTCCATTGCCTTTCTGGAAGATGTGATAGATCCATCAGGGCATCGGAGGGCAGTCATCTTGGTCTTATAGTTGGCAAAAGGACAGGCGGGCAGTGTGAATGCTTTTCCCGGCTTCTGTTGCATCTTCCAGTATTTCTGCTCTTCTGTCTTTGAGGTCTTCTTTTATTGCTTCTCTGCACTGTTTAGCAAGCTTGGATGTTAGCATTTGGTCTCCTGAGGCTCGCGCCTTGCCACGTTGGCGAATTGAGCTCGAGAGTTTCTGAAGACAGGCGTCCTTTTTGTCTTTCTCTCTCTCAGCATTCTTCGCACAATCATGGAGGTGCTGAACCAGTCGGTTGTATTCTTCATCGATGTCGTCAATGATGGTATCTTCCCATGTTGCTGCAATGGTGCCAAAGAGTTCCCAGTTGGTGGTCGTTCTGGGAGTTCTCTTCTTAAACTTTGCAGCCTTTTCTCCCCGTTGCGGGAAGTAGAATTTTTGCATGAAGGAGACGGTGGTCTGATCCTGTTTGGAATTTGGGGACGACAGCTACATCGGTCAGACAAAACCGTCGATTGAAGATGATGTGGTCAATTTCATTGTGGAACTGTCCGCCAGGAGATTCCCATGTCCAACGTTTCGCTTCAGCTTTCTGGAACTGTGAGTTCCCATGAATGGTCTTGTTGGACATGATGAACTCAGATAGTCTCTCACCCTGTTTGTTCCTTTCTAGGCCATGGGTCCCGATGTGGAGTTCTTCAGCCGATCTTCTTGGTCCTATCTTGGCATTAAAAGCACCGACTATGATCTTATAGAAGGTGTGATCTTTTTTATAGAACTCCTCCAATTCCATGTAGAATTTCTCAATTTCATCTTCTTTGTATGTGGATGTTGGTGCGTAGAGCAATGAAGATAGAAATTGCTGGCAGTGGGCCGCATCTATTCAAGTGTAATCGTCCTATTTGGTGTGTAAGGCATTCAAATGAATCAATGTTTACGGCCATGTTCGTGTTGACAAGGATACCACCACCACCGATGCCTCTTTCATCACATGTTCCAAGGAACAATTCTTCTCCGGTGTCAAATACAGCATGATGCAACTGGCGCCTCCTCGTCTCAGTCAGACCAATGATATCGTACTTGATCTTTTTTGCTTGCAGCATCAAATCCTCAATATATGCTTCCAATGCCAGTGTACGTGCATTGAAAGTACAGACAGTCATTTTAGTCCTTCTTCGTTTTGGAAGCCTAGGATGGTCATGAAATTTTGTCAGGCACTGCTTGTTTGCCTTTCTTACTGCTGCCATATTAAGGGCTCTTTCGGGTCAGGAAAATAAACATTTCTGTTACTGGATTTGGCATATTGAACACGCATCGGACAGCTTGCCAGGCTCTGCCATGCGGGCGCTATATTCTCATTAATTTGTGGGACTCTCTCAGAGGGGTGGGTTGAATATTTACAGTAATTTGGGAGGTAAATCACGCGGCCGCCATGCGCCAAGGAAAGCTGGTTTCTGCTCTTCCGGGTGTACCTGTGTCTTAGGCTCAAGCATTCCTGCGCTTGAAATACTCTCCTCTGAAGGGCGGGTCTCTGCATGGTGGGTCCTTGTAGGCTGGGTTTTTGACAAGCCAGGCTGGAGACTGGATTGATCTGGGGGCTGGAGAATGGATTAGTCTGCTGGGTGGGGATCTTACCTGCTGCAGAGTGTGTATTGTGAAGATAGCTGCCACCAAGGTGTGGGGGGTTCCTCTTGGGCTCCTCCGAGGCTCCATTGGGATGGTGGACTCGGGTCGGAAGTTGCTCTCGTGGTCCATGGAATGCAGGGGGTTCAGTGGGGGAAAGTTGGTTTCTGCTCTGCCGGGTGTACCTGTGTCTTAGGCTCAAGCATTCCCTGAGCTTGAAATACTCTCCTCTGAAGGGCAGGTCTCTGCGTGGTGGGTCCTTGTAGGCTGGGTTTCTGACAAGCCAGGCTGGAGACTGGATTAATCTGGGGGGCTGGAGACTGGATTAGTCTGCTGGGTGGAGATCTTACCTGCTGCAGAGTGTGGATTGTGAAGATGGCTGCCAGCAAGGTGTGTGGGGGTTCCTCTGGGCTCCTCTGAGGCTCCATTGGGATGGTGGACTCTGGTTGGAAGTTGCTCTCGTGGTCCATGGAATGCAGGGGGTTCAACGGGGAAAGCTGGTTTCTGCTCTGCCGGGTGTACCTGTGTATTAAACATCACTTGGAAATAATTGACATATTTACAACAATGAGACTTCTAATTTATAGTTTATGCCTTAGTGTACTTAGACTTGTCATAACTTTTCCTCAATACGTTCTTTGTTGAAGTCCAGAATATCTAATATTAGCTCTAATATTATTAAAATATTTATAAGTGCCGTATTAAGGGTATCATTTATATTTTTAGTATGCTGTTAGTATTAGAATAAATTTTATTTATTTAATTCAACTGTTTTTAAAATTCTATTTATCTATAGATATTGTTTGGACATTCTACACAAACAGATCATTTGATTATTAATAGCAACCTTTCACTTATTTACTTTTTTTACTGTGTGGCTTTTAATCTGTTTTTCTTACATGATTATACTATCAAAGGCATGTAGGACAGCACTGAATTAGAAACAATGCACATCATTTGATAGGTCGGAGTCATGGACTGAAGCAAGGCCTATTCTAGTAGGAGTGGATCCTATGGAAAGTGGGAGTCTATAGTGTACCCTAGTTTTGATGGTGCTTTCTCTTAACTTAGCACATCTTTTGCATTTATTTTCATTATACAATTTGGAGTCTTTTGAGGTTACACCTGGTGCTGCTCAGGCAGCCATAGGTGGTGCCTAGTGTCAAAGTAGGGTTGACCACATGCAAAGCAAACAACTCACCTCTTGTGTTCTCTGTTCCCAACATTTTATCTTAATTAATGGTGTATTATTTGTACATTGTCTAGAGCAAGGGCTGGGAACAACCATCATGAGGACCATATAAGATCCACCAAATCGTATTTGACCCCTTGTACATGTCAGGATAAACATATGTTTCAAGCTGGCTCCTCATTGCCTATCAGTATTGTTTGGTCTATGCATATATATCAAAATGGTCCTTACCTGGGGCTGGAGCAATAGTACAGCAGGTAGGGTACTTGCCTTACATGATGCCAACCTGAATTTGATCCTTAGCATCCCATGTGAACCCCCCAGCACCACCTGAGTACAGAGGCAGGAGAAACCCCTCAGCACTGCAGGGTGTGACCCACCCAAAAAACAATAAACTGAACCAAATGTCTGTTGACAGAAAAAAAATGCCACCGTTTATTTTACAAAGTCTATCAGTTATAAGTCTTAGTTAAAGGAGTGTTTGTGTTTTTTTAAAGTAAATATCATTATAGTTTCAGATATTTATTATATTAGCATCCATTTACTTATTTTCTACTTTAATTCATATGATTAATTGCAAAATATAGATAATATTAGTTGCAAAAATAGATGTTATCAAAGGTATAAACTAATAAACTTTTTACTTATTCTAACTGTCATATATTTTTTGGAATTTTCTAAAATAAAGTGATCAAATATGTATAGTGTGTATAGAATAAGTAATTATTGTTATTGTAAAAGTATTTTTTGTGTATTTTCAAAGCAAGTTACTTTTCCTATTTGCCCACAAATTTTTAGAAGAAATAATTAGAGGGTATTTTTATGTTGATATTCTATATTGTAAAAATAATTTTCATACATATAGAGAATAACTAAACTTAAAGGAAAAGTCATGTCATCTTTGATCTCCTGCTCAATAATCCTTGAAGTGATACTAACTGACATTGTTACAATATTTCATTACCATGGAAATTGGTAGTGAGATAACCTATAACCTTGAGGTATAAATGGGTGACCCAAAGCATGTAATGGATTCTGAGTCATTATGTGATTAGCAATTATATTTGTATAACCTTTTGTGATCAAAGTGTTTTGATCCTAAAATGAATCTCCTAGAATATGTTGATTGGTGCATATTTTAAAAATAATGATTATTCTGGTGTTTCTTCCTTTTGAATCTACATATAAAATATTTGATAGATTGCTCTTTATATAGAAGCCAAACTTTAAAGGATTCTTGATATAATGCTTCTATGAAAGATATTTTTGGATGAAAACTTTACAATAAAATATGAGTGCTAATGAGATAATATAGCGGATAAGGCACATGCCTTGCATTAGGTCGATCATTGACACTCATATGACCCTTCAACTACCATCAGGAGATTATATTCTCAAATACATAAAATTTGAACAAAAGCCAGAAATAGCCTCTGACCCCATATATTAAATAAAACCATAAATGTTTAAAACTAAATGGAATAGTGATAGTTAAGCAAACCAATTGACTTATCTATAAGGGTGCTATTTTAAATCATTTTTCTTTCCAGTATAATTGTTTTGGGCTTTTATTTTACTTTGAAGAGTGTAATTTATAACTAGTACAAGTTATTTAGTGCAGCTGCTAATTTATCCAAAACCCAACTTCTTTTTCAAATCCCTATTTATTGTGAACAGATATTACTGATTATTTTCAAAGAATATTTTTAAAAATTATGAAAACAACTTGGAGTCCAGATCTCCCAGAAAATATTCTACATTCTCGTCGCCTCACATTGAAAGCAAAGTTTCAGGTAGGACTTTGGAGTTCTGGAGTGCCGTACAGCCTGAAAGATCCTTAATTTCTAGATTGCTGTTAATGGATCAGTCTTTCAGCAATATTTATATTAAGCATAGGTAGAACATACTTTTATTGCCTTTGTGCACTTGGTTTAAATAGCATTGTTAAAAGGTCATATCTTAAATAATACCTTTTCTTTATAATCTCAAATACATGTAAAATTTCTAAACTGTCATATTCTGTGTGAATTTTCACCTGTTATGAATTTTAATTAAGAAAAAATCTTTTGCTAATACACATGTACACCATTAGCAGGTGTTAAAAAATGCCATATTCTGATTGTATTGTTTTCTTTTGTGTAGAATGGTGTCAGTTAGGGTCAACAGACTATTTATTTGTTTCCCAGATTTAAGATTACTGATAATGGGTGTTTGGCGGTAAGTGGGGCAAGGGGGATACCTTTTCTTGCAGTGATCTTATGATTTCCTGACAGATAAAGTAAGTATTTTGTTTTGTAATTATAAACAAACTACACGTGAATCCCTTCTCCCAGTAAACTTGGAACCTAATAGGATGAATGATTCCTAAGAGTTAATTACATGAATCACTTGATCACTTCACTTGAGATCCCGTATTCATCGATTTGCTCTAGCGGGTGCCAATAACATTTCTATTTGACCCTATGACATGCCAGTGTAGCCCAATAGCATCTGCTTGCTCCAGGAATATGAAAAGCCTCAAACCATCTGTTCAGTGAGTTGATGAAGAAGTCTGATCATCTTGTAGGTGGGCGACCAGCGTGATCTTTTGACATCCGTGGGATCCAGTCGATAATGGCTCTATTCCAGTGGTAGTCTCCAGTTACATTACATGTTCAGCCCATCTGATTTTTTGACACTTGGCCTTGAGACCAGCGTCCTGACTCTGGATCATCGATGGAGGTCGGAACTGGAATTCTTTCTCTCTCACTTGAGTAAGGTGTGATATTCCAAGCATAGCTCTTTGATTACTTTTGGGAGACCCCAATAGCATTCTCATCCTGCTTTCTGCGTAGGGCCCAGGTCTCTGAGGCGTACTGTAATGCAGGAAGAAATGGTAGAGTCAAAGAAGTTGTGCCCGGAGCTGAGATTCTTTGTCCTTTTAGCTATTTCTTCAATGCCTTGAAAGCATTCCACGCCGCTCTTCCTAGATACACACATAACTATATATTTTTGACCTAGATACACATAACTGCAGCATTCAGAGATGTTTGTTCCCGTTGAGAGTGAATGGGGACTCTGGAACTAGTTTGTTTTTCATGATCACTGTTTTGTTGAGATTCAGCTGCAGACCTATCTTTTCACATTCTCGGGTCGAGTCAGCCAGCATTTGTACTGCTTGACTAATTATGTGAATATCCCACAATATGCTTAAGGAAATATTATAACTGGTATATGATTAGGAGCTACTACTTTATATTGCAATAGACCTAATACAAAAAAAAAAAAGGAGAAAATAGCAAAATAATGCTTGTATCCAAGTGGTACTCACGGATGGGGGTGGTGGTGGCAAGAACTTTCCTTGAAGCTGGTCAAGTTTTGTGAATAGTTTTTTTATGACGCTAATGAGTTCAGGTCTCCATAGTAGTGAAAAAAATAAGTTTGTGTTAACTAAACAGGAATTTTTAACTCAGATATGATGAAGAAAATTCTTTGAAGATGCAATCTTGATTTAAGGAATTATATTCTGAGTTCTATATTTGATGAATGGCTTCCAAATTTCCAAGCATAGAACAGAAAGCTAATAATAATTGAGAACATTTTGATGGAGAACTGAGAATTTCTTTATTGAAAGAATTTTATTGAGGGTGAATTGAAATGATTTAGATTGTAATTTAAAGTTTGAGTTTTAAGAGATAAGAGTG
>JAJIBD010021911.1:0-244215 GCA_021461705.1 Cryptotis parvus | reverse complement strand
CCACAGGAATATATAAATCAGTGATTGTTATCTGTTGCAATGGTCCGGACCTTGAAAATGCTACATGATGTGTGTGTTTGTATTCCTTCTACCCAAAAAAATTGTTTAAAAGGCTTAAACTGTGCTCATAAATGGGGACTGCTCTCCAGAATCACCCCTGCTGCGTTGGTGTCTCTTTCTTTATGCAGCAGTGGCAAGGTAGAAGCTTCTACCAAGTCCTTCCTTCTTGCAGGGTTGAAGTCCGGCAAGATCCAGGTCTTCCTCTTTCATGACAGGACTGCTGGCTAGGGCCCCCTGACATAAAACAATCCCAGTTACTGCTACACAATGAGGCAGGCATATAGTCCAATAGAGGTTCCCTGGCGGTGATTATAGGAAAATAATAAAACCAAGATAAAACATAAAAAAGATGTTATGTGGCTAGCCCAGAGCTCAACAGCTGTACCCCTATGGATAAGTATAAACCAAGGTCTCTGTAAACTGTAAGATTGAAAAGGCTGGAACCAGCCACAGAAATTGAAACTCTAGCAGAAACAAAAGGCCACAATAATGTGAAAGAAGAAAATGAAAATTTTACATCCATCCCCTTAGACAATACCCTGAATGATCTTCCTGTGCTGAGAATTCCATACCCAAACCAAGAGAAATTTTCCTGGAGAAAATTCCTGTGTAACTGTTCCCATAAGACATAAAGAACTCTCCTATTTCTCTGGAGAAGCCCATGCTCTATCTGGAACATGATGCCTTTTCTCCATTGCCTTTTATTAACACTCTTTACTGTTAATATCCTCCTGAAATTTCTTATGTGACAGTACACTAGGAATATGGGAAGCCCAGGTAGAGGTCAGAACTGATTTGTCTTTTCTGTTAAAGGAAAACCCTTAGCTCCTGCCTGAGACCACAACTCCACAAAAACTCAAGTGATAAGGACAGTTCCCACATTGAACAGATCAGGTGACTCTCAGGTGCAGTTTGACAGTTTGAAACTGATGAAATCTTAGAGTCCATGTTGCACAGGGATTTATGGAAGACTTTACCTATTCTAAGCCCCCGGCATTTACCTGCTAAGATGAAGTAGGTCAAATGACACAGCTGCAACACTCTCTATGAGGTTGTTACCTCCCTTGATTCTTCTACTCACAGGAGCAATCACATGCTAATCTAAATACAAATCATTGATTTGAAACTAAAGATGAATAAATAAAATATTCTAATTAAAGCACGCATAGGAATTTGGTGAAAATAAAAAGATTGAAATACAATTGACTGACAATATGTGTGGATTCAGGCTAGAGACAGTATAATGTGCTGAATCACGTGTTCCTGATCCTCATCCCTGTGTTTGGTTCCTAGCACCAAATGCTCCCCTAGCTGTTGTGATTCCCTTGAAGACTGAGCTATGGGTTGCTCCCTCCCTAACAACTGCTGGATGTAGCCCCCAAACTGAAATAAAGGTGTTGTTTACGAAGCATTTCTTTTTTCCTTTGCTCTTATTTTGGTGGGGTGGTAACACTTGGGGATGCCCAGGGATTACTCCTTGGCTCTGCAGTCAGTAATTAATCTGGGAGGTGCTCAGAGAACCACATGACGTGCGGAGATCAAACCCAAGTTGACTGTGTTCATGGCAAGTATCTTACACACTGTACTATCACTCCTGCCCAAGAAGTATGTCTTACATTAGTCTCCTGCAGTATTTCTCCTGGCTTAATTGACAATTCTTTGGCATATACCTGATGTAAACTGGGTAGTGAGGGAGGCAGCCTCAAGTGAAGATTGTTACTGCTTGCTTCTGGGACAGACTCACCATTGCCACCAGGGAAATGACCAGAAGGGTTACAACTGGTGAAATTTGCCTTGAGTAGAGTCCCTGCAGAGCTTGAATGTTACTATTCCATTAGTCACACGAGGCTGTACTTAAAATCCATATCATCTACACAGCTTGGAACTGGTTCTCACTACTCATGTTTTTAATATTCATGCATTTGGGCTGGGGCAAGGAATTTCTCTTTGTAGGAAAACAAATTTCAATTGCAAAAATTGAATTCAAGAGAGAAATAGTCGCATAAAAAGGGCTTTAGTTGGAGAAATGAGAGAGAGAGAGAAGAGAGAGAGAGAGGAGAGGGAGGAAGGAAAAGAGAGAGGCATAAGGAAATCACACTTCTCCAAGCGGAGAGAGAGTCAAGGTATAATGCCATTTTCAAATGCATGTGAATCACTAACATGAAGAATGTGTACCTCTGGCTTTTAAAAAAGTTGGTTTGATTGTATAGTAGGACTTTTCCCAAACTGGTCTAGGATTTTTTTTTTTTTTTTTTTTTTTTTTGGACCCACACCTAGTGGTACTCAGGGCTTACTCCTGTCAAGCTCGAAGGGACTCCTGGCTCTTTGCTCAGGGATCATTCATGGCAAGCTCAAAGATCATATGGGGTGCCAACAATCAAGCCCTCATGTCAGGTAAGCACCCAAACCAATGTATTATTCTTCAGCCCCACCAGGGCTTTCTTTTTTTTTTTTTTTTTTTTTTTTTCGAAGAGTAGACATTCCCTTATTATCTGAATCTCCTAATTACAAATTTTTTTTTTTTTTTTTTTAATTTTTTAATTTTTACAATTACAAAGATATACAATTAAAAAGTTCATATTTGGGTTTTGGTCATACAGTGTAGCAGCACCCATCCCGCCACCAGTGCCCATCTCCCACCACCAACGTCCCCGGTTCCCCCCCCCCCCCCCCCCCCCCCCCCTCCATGGCAGGTTCTTTATTTCTTTCCATTTCTCTATCTTTCTCTTTTCCTTCCTCTCCAGACTATGGATTACAGAACATACATTAAAGGGTTGTCATGTGTATCCTTTTGCCTCTATTTAATGCTCAGTTCTAGGTTGGCATTAGTACCCTCACAATTGTTAGCACACTGTTCCATTTTCTGTCTTACCTAGCCTCTGACTCCCACACGTTTGTGATAATTTCCACCTTTGACAGGACCTCCTGATGTATGTTTCACTTGACCTTGGATATTGGTATCATAATATGTACCTATATATTTATGTTATGCAGATAAATGCAGTCATTCTGTAACTGTCTCTCTCCTTCTGGCTAATTTCGCTCAACATAATCTTCTCCATGTCCATCCATTTGTAGGCAAATTTTATAACTTCATTTTTCCTAACAGCTGCATAGTATTCCATTGTGTAGATGTACCAAAGCTTTTTTATCCAGTCATCTATTTTCGGGCACTCGGGTTGCTTCCAGATTCTGGCTATTGTGAATAATGCTGCTATGAACATAAAAGTAGGGATGGTGTTTCCGCTGCGTATTTTTGGTTTCCCAGAGTAGATTCCCAGGAGTGGTATGGCTGGGTCAAATGGGAGTTCAATTTCTAGTCTTTGGAGGAATGTCCATATTGTTTTCCAGAAAGGCTGTACCAGCCGGCATTCCCACTCAACAATGGATGAGTGTCCCCTTTTCCCCACACCCACGCCAGCACTTGTTGTTCTTGTTCTTTGAATATGTGCCAGTCTCTGTGGTGTAAAATGGTATCTCATTGTTGTTTTGATTTGCATCTCTCTGATGATTAGTGATGATGAGCATTTTTTCATATGTTTTTTGGCCATTCGAATTTCTTCCTTGCTGAAGTTTCTGTTCATTTCTTCTCCCCATTTTTTGATGGGGTTGTTTGTTTTCTTCTTGTAAAGTTCTACCAGTGCCTGATATATCCTGGATATTAACCCCTTATCAGATGAGTATTGGGTGAATATTCTTTCCCATTCTGTGGACTGCTTTTGTATCTTAGTCACTGTTTCTTTTGAGGTGCAGAAGCTTTTTAGTTTCATGTAGTCCCATATATTTATCTTTTCTTCTAGTTGCTTTGTTAGAGATGTTTCATCTTTGAAGATGCCTTTAGCTTCAATGTCATGGAGGGTTTTTCCTATATTTTCTTCAATGTACTTTTATGGATTCAAGTCTGATATTGAGATCTTTAATCCACTTTGATCTGATTTTTGTGCATGGTGTTAGACACAGGTCCAAATTCATTTTTTTACATGTCGCTGCCCAGTTTTCCCAACACCACTTATTGAAGAGGCTTTCCTTACTCCATTTTAGACTCGTTGCACCTTTATCAAAGATTAAATGATCATGTGTTTGAGGTTGGGTGTCAGGATACTCAATTCTATTCCATAGGTCCACGGGTCTGTTTTTATTCCAATACCATGCTGTTTTAATTACTACTGCCTTGTAGTACAGTTTGAAGTTGGGTAAGGTGATGCCTCCCATCTTCTTTTTCCCGAGGATTGCTTTAGCTATCCTTGGGGGGTTTATCGCTCCATACAAATTTCAAGATTGTTTGGTCAATTTCTTTGAAGAATGTCATGGGTATCCTCATAGGGACTGCATTGAATCTGTATAGAGCTCTAGGGAGTATTACCATTTTGACAATGTTGATTCTCCCCATCCATGAGCAGGGAATGTGTTTCCATTTCCTTGTGTCCTCTTTTATCTCTTGGAGCAGTGTCTTGTAGTTTTCTTTGTACAGGTCCTTTACACACTTGGGTAAGTTGATTCCTAGGTATTTGATTTTCTGTGGCACAATTGTGAATGGAATTGTTTCCTTAATATCCCTTTCTTCTCTTTCGTTATTTGTATATAGGAAAGCCACCGACTTTTGGGTGTTGATTTTGTATCCTGCCACTCTACTATATGCGTCTATTGTTTCTAGGAGTTTTTTGGTAGAGAGTTTAGGGTTCTCTAGGTATAATATCATGTCATCTGCAAATAATGATAGCTTGACTTCTTCCTTGCCTATCTGGATGCCCTTGATGTCCTTTTTCTTCTCTGATTGCTATCGCAAGTACTTCCAGTACTATATTGAATAAAAAGAGGTGAGAGTGGGCAACCTTGTCTTGTCCCTGATCTCAGGGGGAAGGCTTTCAACTTTTCCCCCATTGAGAATGATGCTCGCTGTGGGCTTTTGGTAGATGGCTGTAACTATCTTGAGGAAAGTCCCTTCAATTCCCATTTTCTGGAGGGTTTTAATCATGAACGGGTGCTGGATCTTGTCAAATGCTTTCTCTGCGTCTATTGATAGGATCATATGGTTTTTATTTTTTCTCTTATTGATATGATGTATTATGTTGATTGACTTTGCGAATGTTGAACCATCCTTGCATACCCGGGATGAATCCTACTTGGTCATGATGTATAATCTTCTTGATGAGTCTTTGGATTCTGTTTGCTAGTATTTTGTTGAAGATCTTAGCATCCGTGTTCATCAGGATATTGGTCTGTAGTTTTCTTTCTTTGTGTTGTCTCTCCCTGCTTTGGGTATCAGGGTGATATGTGCCTCGTAGAAGCTGTTTGGGAGTGTTTCTGTTTCTTCTATTTCCTGGAAGAGCTTGAACAGGACTGGCAGTAGGTCCTCCTTAAAGGTTTGGTAGAGTTCACTAGGGAATCCGTCTGGACCTGGGCTTTTGTGTTTGGGAAGTCTTTTAATTACTGTTTCTATTTCCTCAATGGTGATAGGCTTATTCAGGTATTGGAGGTCTTCTTGTTTCAGCCGTGGGAGGTTATAGGACTGCAGGAATTGATCCATTTCTTCTAGATTCTCATGTTTCACGGCATACAGGCTCTCAAAGTAATCTCTGATGATCTTTTGGATTTCTGTGGTTTCTGTTGTGATGTCACCCTTTTTATTTCTGATTCTGTTTATTTGGGTTCTCTCTTTCCCTGTCCTTACAAGTCTTGCCAATGGTTTGTCAATCTTGTTTATTTTTTCAAAAAACCAGCTCTTGGTTTCATTAATCTTTTGGATTGTTTTTTTTGGTTTCCAACTCATTGATTTCCTCTCTAAGTTTTATTATTTCCTTTTTTCTGCCTGGGTTGGGCCCTTTTGTTGGTCTTTCTCTAATGTCTTCAGCTGTGTAGTCAGGTTATTTATGTGGGCCCTTTCTTGTTTCCTGATGAATGCTTGCAGAGCTATAAATTTCCTCTTAACACGGCTTTTGCCGTGTCCCACAAGTTCTTATAGTTGGTGTCTTCATTTTCATTTGTTTCCAGAAATCTTTGGATTTCCTGTTTGATTTCTTCTATGACCCATTTGTTGTTCAGGAGTGAGCTGTTCAGTTTCCAGGTGTTTGGTTTGACTCCCTGTTTCTGTGTACGGTTAACTTCCATTTTCAGTGCATCATGGTCTGAAAAGATAGCTGACACAATTTCTATCTTTTTAATTTTATTGAGGTATGCTTTGTGGCTTAGCATGTGGTCTATCTTGGAGAATGTTCCATGTGCACTAGAGAAAAATGTGTATTCAGCTTTTTTGGCATGAAAAGCCCTGTATATATCTACTAGCTCTCTTTCTTCCATTTCTTCCTTCAGGGCCAATATTTCCTTGGTGAGTTTCAGTCTTGTTGATCTATCCATCGTTGATAGAGCAGTGTTGAAGTCTCCAACTATTATTGTGCTACTGTTAATGTCTTCTTTGAGGTCTCTTAGCAGTTGTTTTATGTATTTTGCTGGCCCCTCGTTGGGTGCATATATGTTTAGTAGCGTAATTTCTTCCTGGTGTACATACCCCTTAAGTAATAAGAAATGGCCTTCGTTGTCCCTTCTAACCTTTTTCAGCCTGGAAGTCTATATTATCTGATACTAATATGGCCACACCAGCCTTTTTTGGAGGAATTGTTTGCATGGAGAATGGTCTTCCAACCTTTGACTTTGAGTCTGTGTTTGTTCTGATTATTCAGATGTGTTTCTTGTAGACAGCAGAATGTTGGGTTCAATTTTTTAATCCATTTTGTTACTCTGTGTCTCTTAATTGGTGCATTTAGACCATTGACATTGAGAGAGATTATTGTCATCGGATTTTGTGCCATCTTTCTGTTTGAGCTTGTTGTGCTTATGGGTTTGGTCGGATTACAGTAGACCCTTCAGTCCTTCTTTTAAGGTTGGTTTTGAGTCCATGAAGTTCCTGAGTTGTTGCTTATCCATGAAGTTGTGTATCTTTCCTTCATATCTGAATGTGAGTCTGGCCGGGTAAAGAATTCTTGGTGAGGCCTGCAGTTCATTCAGCCTTTTCACAATATCCCACCATTGTTTTCTTGCTCGGAGTGTTTCATCAGAGAAGTCTGCTGTAAATCTTAGAGATGTTCCTTTGTATGTGATTTCCTTCTTTGATCTTGCTGCTTTCAGTATTCTATCTCTATCTATAGTTTTTGTCATTTTAATTAAGATGTGTCTTGGAGTATTCTTGTTGGGGTTTCTTTTAGCGGGTATCCTACGGGCCTCCTGGATCTTGAGGCAAGTGTTTTTTAGTTCCGGGAACTTCTCAGCAATGATGGCTTTGACAGTTTCTTCTTCATCAGGGTTTTCTTCTTGCCCTTCTGGGACCCCAATGATCCGTATGTTGTTTCTTCTGGCTTCATCCCGATTATCTCTTGTTGTCTGTTCGGTAATTGTGAGTCTTTTTTTCTATCTTCTGGTGTTGTGTAGAGAATCTTTGGAACGCGTCTTCGAGATCACTAATTCTTTCTTCAGTAGCTATTATTCTGCTATGCTGGCTTTCCACTGTGTTTTTCATTTCATTTACCTCATTTTTAATATATGTCATTTCCATTTGCATTTTCCTCACTTCTTCTATCATGTCCTCTTGTATTTTATTGAGTTTGCATTCCATTGCTTCTTTGAATTCCTTATGACTCCTTAACATTTCTTTCCGAAATTCCTTATCAGAGAGGTTATATAACTCATTGGTATTGCTTGGCTCATCTGGACTAGTGACTTCACTCACAGAGCTGGATGGAACTTTTGCGTTGCTTTACCATTTTGACTATTGTAGGTTGCAAATGTGGGGTCTTGGATGACAGGATAGTACAGTTAGTAGGTGTCTGGTCTGTTTGCGAAGTTTGGGTGGGTAGCAAGGATGTAGGAACCAGGGTTCAGTGGTACCTCATGCAAGATAGGTAGTAGGGTTCATGACGGCTAGCGGTCCGCGCTGTTTTGAGTTTTGGGATGATTACGGGAAGCGCCGCCTGTTGGTCCACAGTGAAACCAAGGCAGTTAGCCTTGGTTCCCGTTGATGGAGTTTCCGCTCTTCCCTGGGGCAGTTTGGGTCCCTCGGAGACGCAGGGATCACGCACACAGACGCAGGGATCACGCACACAACACCAGGGCTTTCTAAGTCAGTAAAAGTGCTAGCTAAATTTTGTGAAGGAGAAGGACCTTCTCCTCAAGAATCTTTTTTTCATATTATCACTGCCTTTTATTTATCCTATAGCTTCTCATCCTGTAAGAGGTTACATTCTTCTCTAGACTGACTCATTTTTGCATCTGTGAAAAGCTTCGTATTTACATCTTAAAGAGGTGTGATCTGCATGGTTTTGAGGTACTTCAGGAGTAGAAACTTGATCAGGTATTTCAGGGCTAGAAACTAGAAACTTCTTTCTTTCTTTCTTTCTTTCTTTCTTTTTCTTTCTTTCTTTTCTTTCTTTTCTTTCTTTTTCTTTCTTTCTTTCTTTTTCTTTCTTTCTTTCTTTCTTTTCTTTCTTTCTTTCTTTCTTTCTTTCTTTCTTTCTTTCTTTTTCTTTCTTTTCTTTCTTTCTTTCTTTCTTTCTTTCTTTCTTTCTTTCTTTCTTCCTTTCTTCCTTTCTTCCTTCCTTCCTTCCTTCCTTCCTTCCTTCCTCTTCCTTCCTTCCTTCCTTCCTTCCTTCCTTCCCTTCCTTCCTTCCTTCCTTCCTTCCTTCCCTTCCTTCCTTCCTTCCTTCCTTCCTTCCTTCCTTCCTTCCTTTCCTTTTCTTTCTATTTTTATTACATAAAACCCATAAAAGATTTAGGGGCTCTCCCTTCTACAAGCTTGCAATATATTTACAAGTATTATTTACAAGCTTAAAGTAAAAGAAAATACAAAGAAACTATTCTTATAATTTAATAATCATAAAAAGAAGTCCTGACTTCTATTTTCAGTAAAATAGACTACTCTGATGAAGTTTTATGAGAAATAAAAAGACAACATAAATTAAAGGTCGACAAAGTGAGAACTTTTAGGAAAACAAGTATTGTACAACTGGTATCAACATGTAAAATAACTGAAGTGAAATGAATTGAAAGAAAATAATTTAAAAACTGTATTTAATTTTCAATCTTACTAATGTTCATATGGATGGGAGAATTAGAGAAAAACATGAGTACGAATGTAGAATATTTTAATGACAATTTAAATATATGATCTAAATGGCAAATAAAGTTTATCACACCTAAGATGCAAAATAAATTATTTTTAAAGAGTCATTGTTAGTTCCTTATTATATAAATCTGAAGTGGTCATAAAATTATTCTCAATATATTTCAAAAGACTAAAATTTACTGAGTAGATTTTCTATTCACCTGCATACACAAATTAGAAATATATAAAGGTAGGGTGCCTCAGAAAGACACAGACTTTAGAAAAATCAAACAATATGCTTTTAAAAGGTCACTGAAAGATTCAGTGACCAAAGGAAAAAAGTAAACAGAACAAACTTTGTGACAGTGAAACATATTTCAAAATTATTTATATGCATTAGAAACAAATTTGAACATTTAGCGATTGAATTTTTTTGTTTGTTATTTTGGAGGTTTTACCCAGTGGTACTTTAATACTGCTTCCAACTCAGAACTCTGTGGTTACTCCCAGTGGTAACTGAAGAATCCATGTAGCACTAGAGCTCAAGCTTGGACCCTTGAGTTAGTAATTTGAGCTATCTCCTCAGCTTAATTATTGTCATTTAAACAAAAGACTAAATCACTGTAATTTGTAATTTGCAATTTGTAAAACACTGTCATTTGTTTCTTTCTTAAGAAGCTATATGAAGACAAACAAATTAAACTCAAATAACAAGACAATTTTTAAAAGCAATCTAATCCGTGAAGCAGAAAAGAGAAAATATCAAAGCCCTAAGTTGCCTTATAGGAAAATTAACATAGCATTGATATATTTAATAAAATCAATCATGAAGACAAAGAAAAATAAGATAAATTATCACTGTCATAAAAGAAAAATTGGATATATTACTGGTATAAATTATATTATTTTTAAATGTTATAGCGAAGAAAATAAGTAGATGCTAATGACTGAGGAAAGGGAAGACAAAGATTTGAAGTCTCGGGTTTGCAAGTCTTAGAGGTACAAAAATGGAAAACTGATATAGTTTGAAACACTATATTATATACTTAAAATTTCCCCAGGATATAGTAATTATGCTGCAATCATAACATTGCTGTTCTCTTATATTTAATATATTAATTAATTATAAATTTAATTAATTTTATTTTAATTTAATTAATAAAATTAAATTAAATGTTATTTAATATTATTTTACAGCAGCCTGAGAGACATTATTGGTGTTAATGTGCATATGTGTGGCATAAATCGTTTCATTCTGTAATTATATATTTATACTTATATACTTATACATGTACATCTACATTTATACTTTTATAAGTACACTATGTATGCTGTTGTTTCATGGTCATAAACATATCCAGACTTATCAGTTTTTGTGCATTAAAGTATGATTAATAGTGTGTATATAAAACCTGTAGGATATGAACAATATTTAAAAGTGTTCAAAATTTGTACACATATGCAAATTTGAGTACATGTATTTGAATTTACATTTATATATACTGTCTTTAAAGTTTTATTGAAATAATAAATAAAATAAATATAAATGTGAATAATATAATACCTATCAAAGAAATAGATTTTCCGCACAATATCTTTCAAACCAAAAAACATTTAGTCCTAATAGTTTCACTATTGGCTTCCATTAAAGCTGGTATGTGATAAACAATACTAATCTTATAGGAACAAAGTTTTTTAATAGAAAAAAAATACCATTTTTGCCGAAAACTCCTAATATTCAAGAATAACAAAAGTGTAATCGAAGAAACTTTTTATCAATATACAAAGCAGAAAGGAAACCTAGTGAAAATATATTCAAACCTAGTGAAAATATATTCAGTAATGCATAAAATAGCACTCATGATTAATTAGGGTTATTCAAGGAAGTAAATGTTGGTTTGACATTTTAAAATTCAGCAATGGTATTAGACCTTATAAACTGAAAATAGCAGAAATGGCAGTATTTTAAAAATTGCAGCAAAAGCATTTGGAAAAATTCAACATCCTTTCATGAAAAAATTCATCATAAAACTAGGAATTCAAGGATATGTCCTTAATTTGATAAAGAGTAAAGACTGCACATTTCCCAAATGAAATTATAAATAGTGCATGGATGTCGTTCTTACTACTTCTATGTAGTTTGTATGAGTGTATGAATTGTCCTGTCAGTTTAATGAAGCTAAGCAAAAATATAAGTAAAAAAGTAAAATATATTTATAGATGGTGTGAATATCTATATAACTCTTTCACTCCCATATATAAGAATTCATATTAATGTATATTTACATACAAAGATATATATTAAATATGCATATATGTGGATGTTTGTAAATATACATCTATATAAAGGCATATATACACACATCTATGAATACATACATATATTACACACATACACACATATATGCATATTTAGTTTGGCTACCTCAACTATCTGTGCATATTATTTACTCCTGGATCTGTATTTAGGAATCACTCTTTCAGTGCTGATGTTCAGGGTATCATATATATGTTGGGGATGGAACTAGGATAGCCATATACAAAGCAAATCTGTCACATGATGTACTATCACTATAGCCTATATATAAACTATCTTAAGGATTTAAACAGGTGCTATAGTAAGTTTAAAAATTCTCCTTAGATATAAAAGTCTATATGGAAAATGATTTATTTCAATGTACATACAAGCCACAACAATTTAAATATAAAGTTTTAGCCAGCAATTATATTTACATCAATATAAAAATATAAATAGCCTTCTTAAGTACAAAAAAAAATTTCCACAATGAAACGAAGACAAAGTTGTCATTGGTATATTGCTTTGTGTATGACTGCTTTCCACTTTGAATTTTACAAAATATTTTTTAATTTGAGAAGTTAATTTAACAGTTGATATGACTATATAAAGAACACAAAATAACAAAAACATTCTTTAAAAGATAGCAATATTTTAGGAAAAACAAAGTTATGAAATTTGCCTTAAATGAACATGCAGAGTATCATATTGAGTGAAATTAGTCATAAGGAAAAGGATAGATATAGAATGACTGCATTAATTTGCAGGCTATTAAAAAAGCCTGATACTAATACCAGGCAAAACATGAACCAGGAGGACTTGTTAGTGGTTGGAATTTACCATATGTTTGTGCAAGTCAGACGTTAGGAAAGATAGAAAAGTTACCAGTATGTTAATAATTGTTGGAAGTGGTTATGCCAGACTAGAACAGAGTATTGGATGTGGGTGGGCAAATGGATATACACGATTACTTCACTTGTACCACTAGTCTTCCCGTTGTTCATTGATTTGCTGGAGCGGGCACGAGTAACATCTCCATATGTCCTGTAGTGAGCTAGGTTAGCCCACCGGCATCTGCTGCTCCAGGAACACCATGAAGAGCCTCAAACCATTCCTTCAGATCACGAGAATGAGGTCTATAATTGTTACTGGTTTTTTTTGGCATATCAAATACAACAGAGGTAGCTTGCCAGGTTCTGCCATGCAGGTGGTATACTCTCAGTAGTAGGCTCTCATTTTGTGCATTTACTGATGAACCGCAATGGGGAGGGATCCGCTTTTCTCTTGGGTGGAATTCTGATGAGCTGTGGAGCCTAAATGTTGAAAATGGCTGCCCTCATGGTGTGTGGGTTCCTCTGGCTTGTTGCAATGCTTTGTATAACAAAATGTCAGCTGCCTGGAGAACTGGATACGTGAGCAGGCCCATGGTCCCCCTCCTGTTTCTGTGTGGCAGTCTTTGCCTTCCACTGGTAGTAAATGCTGCAATCTAGGTAGTCTGATCATGCAAGTAAGGATCCGATTTAACTGTGCGTGTTCAGACACCTGAGACTGCTGGAAAAGGATGCACTTCTCTGGGTCTATGCCACAAGCCAGAAGAACAGTGGTCATGTGCAGAGAACGGCTGGGTCCTGGCGGTTGGTGACGGAGTGCAGGTTGACGATGCTATACAGCACAGAACGGTGCTCCTCCTGCAGCCTCACCCAGCTGTCAATGGCTCCCAGGTAATTGCTGAATGCCAGAGAATACTCATGTCACGGCATCTTTTCTGGCGAAGTGGGAAGCCGGGGGGAAGAAGAGCCAGCCTCGGGTATCTGGTCAGAGCGAGCAGCTGCAGGGCCTTCCTGAAATGCCCAGATGAAGCGCCTTCCGCATTGAGTGCAGCCCCATGTTGAAAAAAAATGGATATACATGATAGCCCATAAATATATTTTGTATTTATTGTCACAATGTGTAAGAGGAGAGAGAGAGAGAAGAGAGAGGGGGAGAGAGAGAGAGAGAGAGAGAGAGAGAGAGAGAGAGAGAGAGAGAGAGAGAGAGAGAGAGAGAAAGGAAAAGGGCCTTCCATAGAGGCAGGCTGGGGGAAGTGGGAGGGAATCTGGGGACATTGGTGTTGGGAAGGGTGCAGCACTGATGGAGAGATGGGTGCTGAAACACGGTATGACTGAAACCCAGTCATGACCAGCTTTGTAATTCTATATCTCACTGTGTAAAATAAAATTTAAAAAAAAGTTTAAAATAAATAAATATTTAAATACAAATAGGTATTTAGAAATAAAAAAAAGCAAGGAATATCTGTAAACTTTGAACTAGACTTGTATTAATAGTATAACTATTATAACTCATTATTTATCTTAAGTTGCTGCAAAATTACAGTTATCACAGGTATTTGTATCATTTTAATGGATAAACTAAAATTTAAACAAGTAAATATATATTCATATTTCAACTAACACTTCTTTTGAATATAAACATTTTATTTAAATTTTAGAATAACTTAAATGAAATGCATAGAATTATTAAAAATAAAGATTTCAATGTTTGATGTCAAACTGAATTTAAAAAAGAGCACATGTTCAAAGTTCTACTGTATGTTCAAAGTTCTGCTGTCTGATATATTCCAAAAAAAACTGAACTTAATCATTGAAAGAGTAAAAGATGAATGATACTCTCTCTCATACCTGGTAGGGAAATGAAACTAAAACTATTGTACATTACATAGACATTGATTTCAGGTAGTATAGAAAATTACGTGAATTTATATAATGACTGAACAGCCAATGGTCACATGCTTATATTTTTACATTGACTTAATATTTAATGGTAATCCAACCTATTCTAGTCTTTTTAACTAGGTATGAAAATGATTTAAAGTCCAGAGCTTATTTTTCAGTTATATACATAGTAAGAGAGTTTACTTTGATATTTGTGCTGTTTGGTTTTATCTGGAGACAAATATCTGACTTTTGATTTGATGATAGGATATAATCTGGTCCTTTTTTAACCATATTTGCTGCTTCATTTCTGAATCTTCTTATTCATCATTTTACCTCCACACTCATTATTTTTTGTGAGCATTATTATATCTTTCAACAACATTTTTACAACTTATACCCATGGTAAGGTGTAGTTTTCAGCTACTCTTTTGCTTTCTAATCACAGGTAGCTTAATAGTGTTTCCAATATAATCCTTTGAAAGAAGGCAACTGCATATCACAAGGGAAGAGCTTCAAAATTTAAAACCTGAACATACTTTCTATGTATAAAACTATCAGTTCTTTTCAGAAAAACGTATCCCTTAGGATCATCTTTTTTATATTAAATTCTAATTAAAGAATATTACCTTTCTACATTGAACTTCATTCCACTCTCTAAAGGACTAAATCTAGTTATGCTATTCTCTTGTCTAAATTGTTCATTTGATTTTTGATGATCATACAAAGAGATAAATGGCACCCAGGTTTCATCATGTATTGATTTATGTATTATCTGCCATGAAGTTGATTCACAGAAACACAATTACTGTTGTTACACTTCATTTAAAAATGCTTCAAAAACAAACTCTTGCTAAGTTTTAGAATTGATGTCTTTTGGGGGGAATAGACTATAATATAATTTTTGAAGCTTTCTTTGTGTAATTGAACATTCTAAAATTGAATGTACCATTATGATATACCTTTATAATACTTTTCTTTTAAGAAGGCTATTTTCATTAACACAAGCGTAAAATACATTCCTCTCTTCCCTTAGGTTTTACCTTTATTGCTAGAAAAAAATTTGTGTCAATCTGGCCTACTTTTTGTTGTTTCTATTAATACAGAAAGGGGGTAATAGAGTGGGGCAACACCGAGCTGAGTTCAGAGGCTATTTCTGGCCACTTTTCTTTTTTTTTTAATTTTTTTATTTTTACAATTACAAAGATATACAATTAAAAAGTTCATATTTGGGTTTTGGTCATACAGTGTAGCAGCACCCATCCCGCCACCAGTGCCCATCTCCCACCACCAACGTCCCCGGTTCCCTCCCCCTCCTCCCAGCCCTCCTCCATGGCAGGTTCTTTATTTCTTTCCATTTCTCTATCTTTCTCTTTTCCTTCCTCTCCAGACTATGGATTACAGAACATACATTAAAGGGTTGTCATGTGTATCCTTTTGCCTCTATTTAATGCTCAGTTCTAGGTTGGCATTAGTACCCTCACAATTGTTAAGCACACTGTTCCATTTTCTGTCTTACCTAGCCTCTGACTCCCACACGTTTGTGATAATTTCCACCTTTGACAGGACCTCCTGATCTATGTTTCACTTGACCTTGGATATTGGTATCATAATATGTACCTATATATTTATGTTATGCAGATAAATGCAGTCATTCTGTAACTGTCTCTCTTCTTCTGGCTAATTTCGCTCAACATAATCTTCTCCATGTCCATCCATTTGTAGGCAAATTTTATAACTTCATTTTTCCTAACAGCTGCATAGTATTCCATTGTGTAGATGTACCAAAGCTTTTTTATCCAGTCATCTATTTTCGGGCACTCTGGTTGCTTCCAGATTCTGGCTATTGTGAATAATGCTGCTATGAACATAAAAGTAGGGATGGTGTTTCCGCTGCGTATTTTTGGTTTCCCAGAGTAGATTCCCAGGAGTGGTATGGCTGGGTCAAATGGGAGTTCAATTTCTAGTCTTTGGAGGAATGTCCATATTGTTTTCCAGAAAGGCTGTACCAGCCGGCATTCCCACCAGGAAGAGCGGAAACTCCATCAACGGGAACCAAGGCTAACTGGCCACTTTTCTTTTCAGGGATAACTCATGTCAGTGCTTGAGGCACCATATATGGTACTGGGACTCATACTCGGGCAGACCACGTTTACAACAAGTCTCTTAATCTGTATTCCAGCCCTTTAGCCCACATGGTAATAGATCTATACTATATTGATGGTAACTACATACATAAATGCATTCCCTAAATTGAATAATTTTCTCATTGATTAAACTTTCTGTTTTGAACATATAATATTTAGTCAAAATTTTAAGACAAAAATTTATGATATTTTGACATGTCTTAGTCTGTGTGGACTTTGTAGAAACAGTTATAAAATTTGACAAGACATTTCTTATGTTCAAAAAGTGGCGTTTAAGTGATACAATTAATACTTCCTATTCCTGGGGTCAGGCAACAGTATGTTAATTAGTACATAGATCTAGCATGTGCTCAACTCAAATTTATTCTTCATAGCATTTGATCCCCAACTGACTCCAGGTGGAGCTCTAGATACTTCCAAGTACCATAGGATGGGATCCCAGAGAGGGGGCCCCAGTCTACACAGCACCAAAAGATCAGAGCAACATTGCATCTTCAGTCTCTTCCACTGAATTATGGGCCCTGTGAGAATAGCTGGTGGGGGGGGCTCTGAACTTCCTGAGCACTGATTGGGAGTCACTAAACATCAAATTCCTATTACTCAGAAAGAATAACAAAAAAATAAGACTAATAAAACATATGTTTGTAAATGAAGGTAAAATTTTACTAATATGAATTGTTTTTATTTTAAGTTGCCATGTAATCAAATTACACCTATATTTTTTCTTTAAAAATTGGGTAATTTAATAATAATTAATATGAAAAGACATCTGAGAAGTATTTATAATATTTAATTAATTAGATTAGTCTAAAAACTACATAGGGCAGCTAAGCATGTGGTCTTCAAAATAATTTGTCAAATATTAATTTTTTCCTATTTTTCATATGTATAATTTTTCAAAGCAATTTGAGATATGAACACATATGACTTGATAACTTGATGCTTGACTTTCCATTATTCATTGATATGCTTGAATAGGCACCAGTAAAGTTTCCATTTGTCCCTATCATGTGCCAGTGTAGCCCAATGGCATCTGCTTGTTCCAGGAATATGAAGAGCATCAAACCATTCGTTTAGGGTCTTGATGAAGTCTGACAAGTTTGTTGGTGAGTGGCCACGTGGTCTTTTGATGTCCCATGGGATCTAGTCGGTAAGGACTCTAGTCCAGCAGTCATCTCCAAATCTCATTACATGTCCAGCCCATCTGATTTTTTGATGCCTTAGCAAACAAGACAGCATCCCTGAATCTGGATCGTCCGATGGAGGTTAGAACTCTGGATTCCTTCTCTCACTTTAGGAGGCATTATATTCCAAGCATAGCTCTTTTGATTCCTCTTTGAGATACACAAACAGTGTTCTCATCCTGTGTTCATAGGGCCCAGGTCTCTGAGGCGTATGTTAATACAGGAGAGAGGTGGAGTCAAAAAGATGTGCCAAAAAGCTGGAGGCTCTTTGTCCTTTTTAGCTATTTCTTCAATGCTCTTGAGTTTTCCACACCACTCTCTTCCTCCTGCGCAGCTCAGGTTTTAGGTTGTTAATCATGTTGAGTTCTCGACCTAGGTACACATAACTGCTGCATTCAGAAATGTTTGTTCCATTGAGAGTGAATAGGGCATTCAAACTAGTTCATTTTCCATGAACATTGTTTTGTTAAGACTCAGTGTAGACCTATCTTTCCACATTCCCCTTCAGCTAGCATTTGTGCTGCTTAGCTAATGTTTGGTGTTATTAGAACAATTTCATCAGTGAAGAAGAGGTGGTATAGTTGCTGACCATCAATCTTCACTCCCATTCCTTCCCATCAAAATTGTCACATGATGATCTCAAGCACTAAAGAGTTTCGGTGAAATGGTATCACCCTGACAAACTCCTCTTTTGACATCAATGATGACTTACTTGTAGAATTAGTGAGATCCTGGTGGTGAATCCTTAACACAGCTCATGAAGGATCTTGACATATGGGTTTGAATATATGGGTTTGATATATGGGTTTGAAGAATCCTTTTCGGAAGCCAGCTTTCTTGCATGGTTGTGCTTCATCTAATGTTCTGCCAATCCTGTTCAGGAAGACTCGAGTGAATGGCTTGTAGAGACATATGACATTTTTATATATTTTTTTGCAGTTGTCAGTTACAGAAGGGCAACTTTTTCATCATTTTCATGCACATAAGAAAGTGTGGTAGACTTAAGATTATATGGAAAGGGTCATGAGTACTAGACTGTATCTTTAGACAAAGCCATACAAGTATCCCATATTAAGTGGCTGAAGATCTCACAAAGAAATGATATTATCCCAAATTATAGTGCAAATTAATCAATATTTCCTCTCTCTGTGTTTGCAGAGACATTGAAACTATATAAACTACTATTACAGAAAAACATGGAGCTCAGTGTTTTTCAATATAACCAGCCACTTTCAGTAAAATTGTTTTTAAAACTACAATTAATATTTCATATGGGAAACAAAAAAAAAACAAAATAATGACAACTGTGGTCATTTGATTATTATCAGGAGAGCTGGAGTTTAGTATTACCATATACATGAGTATATAAAATAAGGAGATTCTTGTCACCAGTTCATCCTTAAAATTGCACTTTTTATATATAATTATTTAAAATATTGCTAAAGACAAAAAGTATATGACCATATCAGTCTTTCTTAAGTACATGAAAAAAATGTAGAAGCAGGTGCAGAACAATTTCATCTGTAAATCACAGCCTTAAAAGTAGTCTCAGGATGTTCGAGACTCCAATATATGATCAAACTTAGTCTAGTAGGGGAAAGTACAACATAGTTAAGATGGACTCAGAGAAAGTACAGAGGTTAAGGTGATTGACTTACATGTAGCTGACCTTGGTTTGATCTCCAGCCTGGCTTTTAGTCTCTAGAAAACTACAGAAGTGACCCCTGAGCAAGCAATCAGGAATAAGATCTGAGAGTTCAGCCCTGGAGAGCCACTGAGCACCACTGAGGGATGATCCAGGTAATTCCCTTTACTACCACCAGAGGGCCAGAGCAGCACCTCTTCCTCAGAGCTTTTCATGGAATCACAGACCTGGTTGATTGAAAATTTCCAGCGGAATGGTTCTGGAACACTGTATGACCAAAACCCAAATATGAACTTTTTAATTGTATATCTTTGTAATTGTAAAAAAAAAAATAAAAAAAAATTTCCAGGTGTTTTTGAGCACTGCTTTGGCACCCTCAAAAATCCAAAATACATAACAGTGTTGAATAAATTAAATATTGGTGATAAAGTGGGTTAATTAGTAATTAATGATCAATGCAAATTATAAGTATGTTAGGGTCAAATGGAGTTCTTCCTAAATCCTGAGGAAAAAGTTCTACAAAAAGTGTGCTATATATTATGACTTGGGAATATGGTAACAAGAACTAGAAATAAATATGTACATATCAAGAGTTGGCTGGTACAGAAGTTGTGGTAAGGAATAAGAACATCTGTTCCATTATGCGCAGAGAGGTAATGTGGGAAATATTTATGGAATAACATGAATCATGGATGAGACCGACTGTCTTTAGGTTAAGTCTAATGGCAGAGTGGTTTGGTAAGTATTCTGCCTTGATTGAGCAGAATCTCTGGTGCAACAGTGAGTTTCTCAAAATAGGTTTAAGAAGGAAGTATATACCAAAATAACAAAGCAAGAAAAATTGTTAGTTGTGAGACTCAGTACAGTGACACATTTAGTAACTGAAACTGGCAAGGTAGACTAGATGAATAATTCTTTCCCTGTTGCATTTAATCCAATTATAGATTTTAAAGCCTCTTTTCTCACATGATAAAGAGAAACTGTCATATAACTTGTTTCAAGAAAGATAGGACACCTTTTTTATGGAAATATTTTAAAGAAGTGAAGAGACTTGCATTATAACATGTACGTTTCAAGTATTTATTACTGAAAGTTATCATTTTAACACATTGTATTATTTTAAGCTCATCACTAGACATGCAGTCTTCATAAAACTTTGTGTCCTTTGTCCCAATTTACTCATTTTCCTTTCCTCTTCTTTTCTTTTGAACTTATTTTACTAACTAGTAGAAAGGTAGGATTTTATCTTATTGTGTTACTGAATAGTATTTTTATTACACACATATATTTATATAAAGAATATTTATATTTAATATTACTGTTGTCAGTTGACAGAAAACTACAGTTACAGTTTCCAGTGTTGGATACTATAATAAATTAATAAATATAGGGGTGTGTTGGGGAGCCACTGAGATACCCAATGATATCAGAAAACAAGTTCCCTTCTACCTCTGAAGCCAGCAGGGAATGGAAGAAAACTCAGGAGTCCAGTGCAGTTTTAAAAGGCTTTATTCTCACGGGTTCTGGTATACAATCCAACAACAGGAAAACCCCAGATTTTTTGTTGCTAGTTGGGCCCAAGCCATGTGTAGGTTTAGAATTCTAGGCCAAGATGACTTCTATACATGCTAAAGCCCAAAAAGGGAAGAGAAAGGAGAGAAGGAGATGAGAGGAAGAGAGCAAAGAGCAGTCAAAATGGCAAAAAAAGCCCTTTCTCCTAGCTTATTTGATAGATAGAAGCTGGCCACAAACTTCCAGTCCAACCCCACATGGGCTGGGGAAGCCAGGTAAATGAACAAAATGAAATGCAGATCTTCAGGTAGACCTTTTGGCTTCACAATGCTAGAGCTGACTTCCTGAGATAAGTTCTCTCTTGCAGAGTGGGGAGGGGCTGCATCTCTGAACCAGAAAGCAGTTCAGAGTGTAATTTGTAGAGAATGGCTTTAATAGTTCTTACCAATCTGCCCTGCGAGGTGTTTCAGGTTTGGCTGCAGTGTCAGGCTGAGTCGGCAAGTGGCAGACTGGAGACAGGCTTGTCTATACTCAGGGGTCTGCCTTGTGGGTCCTTCATAGTTGATGGTCTGACATAGAAAAAGACAGGGCCCTCTGGGATGAACCCAGAACCACAGCAGAGCCTGGAATGCTATAGTGTTATACACCACTATACCCATGGTATATTTGATATGCCAAAAACAGTAACAATAATGGACCTCATTCCCAATGAATGGAGACATTACTGATGCCCACTTGAGCAAACCAATGAACAAAGGGAAGACAAGTGATAAGTGACAAGTGACTTCTTATGATGAATATATAGCCAACTGATTCCAGACTCTAGATCCCACTAAAGTCCAAAATTTGTCAGAAAAATTCACTTTGACATTACCTTTGGAATCAGAAACACGTCAGTTTGCCCAGAGACACACTGGCATGTCTCTTTGAACTAGAACTGATTACATTATGGTTGATCCAGCATGGCAAGTACTCTTGGAATATCTACATTTATGTTCCTCATGGGAACCATGGGAGTAGGAAGAGTATTGAAGTAGAGAGTAGGAAGAGTATTGAAGTAGGACAAGCAAGACTCATAATATTCATGATAAAAATTATGCATAATGAAATTATGAAATCAATTCAATTCTGCCCAAGCTCCCATTGTGTATGCTCTGGAGATTCCCTAAAGGCAGGGAGTAACTCTTTACATAAGCTAAGTGTAACCAGAGCCTAAGGCTCAGTAGGCATGTCAGCCAACAGGAGTGCATAAATAAGTTTGTATTAGTGTATTGTATTTTTCAGGTAAATACCCTGAAATAGGGTTGCTGAAGCATATGAAATTACTTTTTTAAAAATCTCCATAGTGCTTTCACAGGACTGCATAAGTTTATATTTATACCAATAGTGAGTAAATAACTAAAACAATATCTTATCTGACACTTTTCATTTGATTTATAAAATGTGATATTTATCTCATTTCCGTGCTTTTAATTTTATCATTATGAGAACTGAACTATATTGCAAGTGAAATGTGTGCCTGTTCCAGGTTAAAATTGGATATCACCACTGATGCTTTAGTAGTTTCATTACTACAGAAGGTATATATAGGACTCCTTTATAAAAAATATTAAATACCTCTGAAAATATCTGTATTTATTGTTTGCTTTTTTTCAGTTGATACATATGCATGTGCATTTAAGTGTATTCTTTTCTTTTTTTCTTAACACTATACCTATTGTCCAGAGATGGTCATTTTGATCACTCAAAAGTAGTATTAGTACTGAAAAATGGCAATGAAAAAAAGTTATTTTTAAATATTATTATAGAATACATTTTTACAGAAAAAGACTATAAACAATCCTGATTTAAGCGATAGATAGTACAGTGGGTCCACCTCTTGCCTTGTATATGACTGACTGTGTTTAATTCCTAGCATTGCATATAATCTCCTGGGTACGTTTGAGATCAGAGCTAGGCATAAGTCCTGTGTGGCCCAAAACCAATTAATAGATAAATATAATAAGAGCTGATTTAAACATCAAGAGAGCTGTGGTTTAAAATACTCTTATTGCTGAAAGTATAAATTCATTGTAAAAGAATTATTTAACAGTTATTATGATGCTAAAAATAAAAGCATTCAAAGTCACACTTCACTGTTAAATGTAAATATTAAACTGAAAATAAGCATGAAACTAGTTTCATTTGGTTACATAATTTCACAAATATTAAAATAAATGTACTAGTGTATAGTCAAGCTTTCTTGAACATATTCATATTTCTGTAGAGGTTAATATGCTCATATGGAGTATGTAAATCACTTTAATCACTGTATCACTGTCTTCCCGTTCATCTTCGATTTGCTCGAGCGGGCAACAGTAACATCTCCATATGACCTGTCTCATGCAAGTAGAGCCCAAGGACACCTGCTTGCTCCAGGAACATAAAGAGCCTCAAACCATTCCATCAGGTCATGGGAATGAGGTTTATAATTGTTACTGGTATCTGGCATATCAAATATGACACAGGTAGCTTGCCAGGCTCTGCCCTGTGGGTAGCACACTCTTGTAGTCATCTCAAAACCCAGCATTTATCGATGAACCGAGTGGCCGCAGCGGCCGCGCGAGCCAGGCTGTGATAGGCTGGTCTGCTGGGTGGAATTCTGATGAGGAGGAAGTCCAGATGTGGAAAATGGAGTGGAGGGTCGTCTGGCTTATTGTGAGGCTCTGCTGGGGTAGCGGGCCAGGGCTAGAACCTGCCATACCTCCCGGGCACCTCATGAGCAGCTGGGCACAGTGAGAGCCAGTAGCAGATCTGCCCCATGTCTGTCTCTGGATCAGCATACCTGGGCCGGCTTAAAAGACTGCAGCAGGGTGGATCTATATGAGCTGGGCTGAGATAGGCTGGTCTGCTGGGTGGAATTCTGACGAGGAGGAAGTCGGATGTGGAAAATGGAGGTCCTCATGGAGTGGGGGTTGTCTGGCTTGTTGTGAGGTTCTGCTGGGGTGGCAGGCCAGGGCTAGAACCTGCCATCCCTCCCGGGCACCTCATGAGCAGCTGGGCACAGTGAGAGCCAGTAGCAGCTCTGCCCATGTCTGTCACTTTAAAAATACAATAATTTTTTTTTCATTTTTGGGTCACACCCAGCAATGCTCAGGGGATTCTCTTGGCTCTGCACTAAGGAATTACTCCTGATGGTGCTCGTGCAACCATATGGGATGCCGAGGGATTGAACTTGGGTCGGCTACATGCCAAGGCATACGTCCTCCTCACTGTGCTATCACTCCAGCCCTACAATAAAATTTTTAAGTGATCTGATCAAAAGATTCTAAATATGGCAGTTACATAATTGTTAGTTAATTATCCTAAGGAGATTACAAATATACTTTTCAACTTTAATTTTTCATTATATTATAAACTAAAAAATATTATCACTATATACCTAAAAAAATTGAAAGTCATTTTTGAATGTCAGGGAGATAGTAGCCCTAGTGTCTCTTCTATTGCTTATATGATTATGATTCTGTCTTTGCTACCCAGAGGACCAATAGCTTAAGAATAAGTTTTTTGCCTCTCATGATTTTAATTACTTATAAATGAGGTATATAAATATTACTTTTAATTCATTCTGGGACTCTGTGCAATTATTTTAGCTTCATATATGAAGTTATCAAATTTGAGTGCGATCTCAAAGAATCCTCCCCAGAGCAAGACGTATTGAATAAGATTCACCGATTTTAATGCCCTATCCTAGAAGAGCTATGTGCCTTTTCCCTATTGGCTCTTTTCTAAAATGGATCTATAATGGGTTTATATATTACTTATTTTTTCCTTTAGCCTCTGTCAGATTTTGTCTATTATTTACTTGATAGCAAATATATGCCACATATATACTTATATATATGTATATGCATATACATATATATTTGGTATATTTTTACTGTCAAGTAAAGTAATATATATATATATATATATATATATATATATTTAAATTGAGGTGTAATCATTGTATAACTGTCTTCCCGTTCATCATCGATTTGCTCGAGCAGGCACCAGTAACATCTCCATATGACCTGTCTCATGCAAATAAAGCCTAGGGCACCTGCTTGCTCCAGGAACATAAAGAGCCTCAAACCATTCCATCAGGTCTCGGGAATGAGGTCTATAATTGTTACTGGTATCTGGCATATCAAATACGACATGGGTAGCTTGACAGGCTCTGCTGTGCGGGTAGCATACTCTTGTAGTGTAGTCATCTCAAAATCCAGCATTTATTGGTGAAGCTTGCAGTCACTTGCAGCCATGCGCCCGCTTTTAGCTGCGAGCCAGGCAGTGAAAGGCTCATCTGCTGGGTGGAATTCTGACAGGGGGAAGTCCGGATATGGAAAATGGCGGCCCTCAAGGATTGGTGGGGGTCGTCTGGTTTGTTGCAAGGCTCTGCTGGGGTGGCAGGCCGGGGCTAGAACCTGCCACCCCCTCCCAGGCACCTCATGAGCGACTGGGCACAGTGAGAGCCAGTAGCAGCTCTGCCCCATGTCTGTCTCTGGATCAGCATACCTGGGCCGGATTAAAAAAAGACTGCAGCAGGGTGGATCTCGATGAGCTGGGCTGTGATAGGCTGGTCTGCTGGGTGGAATTCTGACGAGGAGGAAGTTCGGATGTGAAAAATGGAGGTCCTCATAGAGTGGGGGGGGGTCGTCTGGCTTGTTGTGAGGCTCTGCTGGGGTGGCGGGCCAGGGCTAGAAACTGCCACCTCTCCTGGGCACCTCATGAGCAGCTGGGCACAGTGAGAGCCAGTAGCAGCTCTGCCCCATGTCTGTCTCTCATATTACACCAGTAGATATTAGGTGTAATATCTACTTGTATAGCTAGGGTCCTAGTTTCTTTCATTTTTCCATATAATAATTGCATAACTTTTTGGAGATTATATTGGAGAAAAAATCTGTAAATCATCTGAGCAAAATAAAAACTATACCAAGGGGTGTAATCCAGTAGAAAAATGCTTGCCTTGCATGTGTGATTTCTTTGCTTTCATCTCTAAGAGAGGGAAAGATAAAGTGAATGTAAAATGGAAGGGCAGGAAAGGCAAGGCAAGAAAGCACCCTTTCCATGAAACTTTCAATGATGACTGAATTTCAGTGGCTTTAAGATCTATGGACTCCTCCTACCCCACATATTAATGGGGATTATAGGTTTTTCTCAGTCTTTATGAGTTATTTGTGTCAGGTCTTGGACAGTGCCTGACATTGAAAAGCATTACCACAGAGGATGAAGAATGTGCTTATTTATAGGACATTTTTCAGAAAGAGAAATAAAGGATTAGAGCTACGTATATGCATCCATTTGTTGAGAGCTGCCGCCATTACAAGATGGCGCCCATATCCGGAGCCGTTGAAGTGGTAAAATAAGCCGCTGATTCATTGTTGCATAACAGGTTATGTAACGGATGGATCTGCCCTACCGCTCAGCAACTGCCGTGTCCTATCAGTAAGTGACACCGCAAAAAAAAAAAAAAAAAAAATGTTACCGTATTTGGTATAACCGTTGATTCCTAAGGGTATATAAGTGTATGCATTTGGTTCCGTTTGGGCCCTCTCTGCCTGACATCTATCACTAAAAGCTGCACCCTAATAAAACTGTGTGAAGAAGAAATCCTTGCTTGTGTGGTGATTCTCTTCGCTGGCCGAAGGCTCGCCGCAACTGGTGCCGAAACCCGGGATACTCGCAGCGCCAGTAGGCAGAGGGCCGAAGAGGATTTCAGAACTTCCACAGAGGGTGGTCGACGCCGGTAAGTTCCCTTAGTATGACGGGACTGTCTGTCCCCGAAATCTGCTTTCTTTTAGGAATTATTGTGCTGTGCCTGTTTTGCCTTTGTCTCCCCTTTGTGTCCCTTTGTTCGCGCCTACCGTTTTTTGGCCAGCCGGTGACCCGTTCGGATCGCCTTTACGCTCTTTTTACTGCGGTGACACCTGACCATGGGGCACGGACACAGCTCACAGTGTGACCTGTTTGTGCAGCCAGTGCAAGCCATTTTAAGGCAAAGAAAATTAAAGATCAATTCTTCCACAGTTCATAAAGTCCTAAAGGACATCGATAAAAATGCACCATGGTTTGCTAGTTCAGGCGATCTCACTGTCCCCTGTTGGGAGAAATTGGGCAGGGACTTAGAAAAGGCCAAATTGGAAGGACATCTTGGACCGGGCACATTTCCTTTTTGGAAATTGCTCCGCTCCTGTCTACAGGAGGGCAGAGGCTCTGAGCCTCTTAAAGAGGGACGTAGGGTACTTATGGATTATCAGGACAGTGCTACTAACACGGAGGAACAAAAGAAAGCTAAAATAAAGAAACAGAAAAAGGAAAAGGGAATGGTGGACAATGCGCATGGTGATTTAAAAACCTTAAACAGCACTGGGTGTCCGGAGCCCAGTGCGCCCCTTTTTACCCTGTATTAAGTGAATTCGCCTCACTACATGTTTCCGAGTAGCAGCTCGGAGGGAGACGGTAGTGATGAAGAGAGTGAGGAGAGGCTAAGCGATCAGGATGAAATTGATCTTGAGGAAGAGGCAGCTAAATATGAGAGGGAAAGATACGGCGGCGACCCGGTTGGTGCGAGTAATAAGATGCCACCGCCGGCTCCAGATTGGCCGCCTGCCTATTCTCCTGGTGCCTCCGCACAGGGAGGACCACGCAGCCACCTGATCCCTTCCAAAACATGGACCAGATTAGCCTCTGTTTTTCCCGTTTTTGTGGATCCTGCCTCTAATAATCGCTATCATGAACCGGTACCATATAAATTATTAAAAGATATTGTGCAGGCCGCTAAGGAGTATGGTCATGATGCTAGTTATACTCTTGCCCTGGTAAGCCGTCTGACCACAACAGCCATGACTCCTGCGGATTGGATGGAGGTTGCTAAAGCTTGTCTGTCCACAGGACAGTATTTGGACTTTAAGTCTTTGGTTGCAGAATATGCTTCAGCACAAGCTAAACTTAATGCACAACAACCAAATCAGGCACATTGGGACGAGGATATGTTGATGGGAAGAGGTCCTTGGGCTACTAATCAGATCGCATATCCTACGCCTGTCTATTACCAAGTTGGCAGTATCTGCCTTAAGGCTTGGAAATCTCTCCCAAAAAAAGGGTGAAGTTTCGGGAAATTTAACAAAAATTGTTCAGGGCCCGAACGAGCCCTTTTCAGATTTCATTGCACGTCTTATGGAGACGGCTGTCCGAATATTTGGGGAGGGTCAACCGATTACCCCTCTGGTGCAACAATTAGCATATGAACAAAGCACCAAGGAATGTCAAAGAGCTATTAACCCTGTTAGAAATAAAGGATTGGAGACATGGTTAAGGGCATGTAGAGAAGTAGGAGGGCCATTAACTAATGCAGGTCTGGCAGCCGCAGTCCTGGCAGCGGGTGACCGTAGGCGGTCCAATCCCAGGATAGGGACTTGTTTCAAATGTGGGCAACCTGGTCATTTTCGTCGTGAGTGCCAAAAAGGTTCAGCACCCAATAATCGTGCCACAACTCAACGCACACCTGGGCTTTGCCCTGTTTGCAAAAAGGGCAAACATTGGGCAAATGAGTGTAAATCAGTTAAAGATATTAATGGTAAGCCCATTATTAGAAACTGTGGGGATGATGACCAGCCTTCAAAAAACGAGCAGAGGGCCCGTGGACCCCAGGGCCCAAAAATATATGGGGCCCTGACTCCTGCAGCCCCGCTGCAGCTCCCTCAAAAAACACAGCAAAGAAATCTGCCGGACTGGAGCTCCGTTCCGCCTCCAGACTGGTAATTACACCAGAATCCGGTGTCCAAATTGTTGAGGTCCTTAATCCGGGACCTCTAGAAGAGGGAATGATAGGACTGATAATAGGTAGCTCGCCCTTTACCACCCGAGGCCTTTTCATTATTCCTGGAGTGATTGACTCTACTTTGCAGGCTAATCCAAAAGTCCTTTGTCAATCTGTCATGGGCCCCGTCCCCATCAATCCAGGAGATAAAATTGCTCAATTATTGGTATTACCATCTCTCTCACATTTATCTCTTGCACAGTCAAAGGGGGACTTTAGTGCCCCTCTTCTACAGGTTCGGATCCTCAGGCATTTTTCTCCATGGAACTAAGTGATAGACCCATGTTGAAACTTGTCATTGAAGGTAAGATTTTCAAGGCCTTCTGGACACGGGCGCTGACCGCAGCGTCATGTCGACTATGGGGTGGCCCAAAGGGGTGGCCGGTCTAGCAGGCTACTCAAGCCTTACAAGGACTGGGATACCATGACACACCAACTATAAGCTCTAAATTACTAAAGTGGACAACAGAAGAGCATCAGGGAGAATTTAAGCCATTTGTTATCCCTGTGCCTATTAATCTTTGGGGGAGATGTTCAAAGCCAAATGGGTCTTCGGCTTACCACTGACAATGACAATGATTATTCTCCCTCTGCAAAAAATATGATGAGAAGTCAAGGCTACGTCCCCCGGAAAGGGTCTGGGGGCTCAACTGCAGGGAAGCCCTGAACCAATACAAAGTAAGGGGCAATAAGGGAAGATCAGGTCTGGGTTTTTCGCAGGGGTCACTGAAGATGTAATTAAAATTCCTTGGACCACGAGTGACCCTGTTTGGGTGGCTCAGTGGCCCCTGTCCAAAGAAAAATTGCAAGCAGCCTCCGCCCTGGTCCAGGAACAATTATTACTTGGTCATTTAGAACCATCTACTTCTCCCTGGAATACGCCAATTTTTATTATTAAAAAGAAGTCAGGGAAGTGGCGCCTTTTACATGATCTTAGGGCCGTTAACGCTCAAATGACCCTTTTAGGCCCCGTACAGCGCGGGCTTCCCCTTTTTAACAGCTTTGCCAAAAATTGGCCGATTTATGCTTTAGATATTCAAGATTGCTTTTTTTTCCATTCCTTTGCATTTGGAGGATCGCTCACGATTTGCTTTTACTTTGCCCTCTATTAATCATGAATCCCCAGATTCACGATTCCAATGGAAGGTACTGCCCCAAGGGCATGGCTAATAGCCCAACACTCTGTCAAATTTTTGTGGCCAAAATAGTTGAGCCTATTAGAGAACAGTTTCCACATTTGCAGTTGCTTCATTATATGGATGATTTGTTACTTACTGCGCCTAGTAAAATGATGCTTGACACTGCATTTTCTGCCTTGATTAAAGAATTACAACTACACCATTTGCATATAGCCCCGGAAAAGATTCAATCAGGTGATATTATTCATTTTTTGGGGTCAAAAATCTCTCCTGGTACAGTTTCTCCACAGAAATTACATATTGCTATAAATCAATTTAATACCCTTAATGATTTTCAAAAGCTATTAGGAGACATTAATTGGATTAGGCCCTATTTGGGTCTTCCTAGACAAGCCTTACAACCTTTGTTTTCTATATTAGAAGGTGATCCCGATGTTACTTCTCCTAGAACTCTTTCTCCTGAAGCCAGTGAAGCTCTTAAACTGGTAGAGAAGGCCATGACAGAAGCCCAATTGGCCAGATATGATCCAAATATGGTTTTAGTTTTATGTATTCTCCAAACATCAGGGGTTCCTTTAGGTGTTTTATGGCAAGGTGCCTCACCATTATTGTGGATTCGGCAAATCCCCAGGCTTACGTTGTCTTTCCTATTATCCAGAAATGGTAGCACAACAAGCCTTGTTGGGTCTTAAATTGGCTGTTCAGCATTTTGGTATACAGCCAGAAAAGATTGTAGTTCCTTATACTCGTGCTCAAATAGAAGTATTAGCTGCTACTACTGATTCTTGGCCTATTCTTTTAACATCCTTCTCAGGTTTAATAGATAATCATCTCCCCTCTAACAAATTATTGACCTTTTGTGAAAAAACCCCAATTTATTTTCCAATACTTACCTCCCCACACCGCTGGCCTCAGCTGTGACCGTCTTTACGGATGGATCCAGCTCGGGCCAAGCAGCCTATGCTCTTCTGGGCCAGGAACCAAAAATCTTTTCCTATGCACCAGGTAATCCTCAAGTTGTAGAGTGCCAGGTGGTTTTGCAGGTTTTTAAGGATTTTGCTTCCGTACCTTTAAATATTTACTCTGATTCACATTATGTGGTTAATGCTGTTAAGTTGTTAGAAGCTTCACTTGTGGTTAAGCCTAGTGCCACAGTTTCTTTTTTGTTTCGTGGATTACAGAATCTTATTTTAGCCCGCCATGATCCCTTTTTATTGAACATATTCGTGCCCATTCCTTTTTACCTGGGCCTATGTCCCTGTTAAATTCTTTAGCTGATACAGCCACTCGTAAACAAATATTTATGGCTCTCTCTATGCCTGAAGAGCAAGCTACTCAATTTCATGCCAAGTTTCATGTTCCTGCGCAGGTGCTTAAGCTCAAGTTTAATATTTCAAGAGATTGCGCCGCATGATTGTTCGCAATTGCACAGTTTGTGCTCCTTTTTACATTCTCCTCATGTGGGAATTAACCCGCGTGGTCTTAAGCCCTTTCACTTTGGCAAATGGACGTTACCCATCTCACCGAATTTGGTAAGTTGAAATATGTTCATGTTTCAGTTGATACCAATTCTGGTATTATTCATGCCACTCCATTGGCAGGTGAAAAAGTTTTACATGTTAAAATACACTGTCTTGAGGCGTGGGCAGCTTGGGGAAAACCCTCCATTTTAAAAACAGACAATGGTCCTGCTTATACTTCAAAAGGTTTTCAACAGTTTTGCCACCAAATGGAGGGTCGCTCATAAGACAGGCCTCCCGTACAACCCTCAAGGACAAGGCATAGTTGAGCGCGCCAATCGCTCCCTAAAGGAAATGTTGCAAAAGCAAAAGGGGAATAGCGTTGGGTGCAACACCCAAGGAACGCATATCATATGCCCTTTTTTACCTTAAATTTTTTAAACAAAAAATTCCATGAACTTATCTCCTGCCGATAGGCATGCATGCCCAGTTGCTTCTGCGCAACATTCGGTCATGTGGAAAGACATATTGGAAAATGTATGGAGAGGCCCGGATCCAGTTATTACTAGATCCAGGGAGCTGTTTGTGTTTTTCCACAGAATGCGGATGACCCTATTTGGGTTCCGGAGCGACTGACCAGGACGAATATCTCAGGAAACTGCCCCTCGTGCATTTGAAACTGATGGCTCCCAAGATGAAGAATCGCCTTTGCCTAATCCTCGGACTGATAATCAGCCTTTGGACAGTGCAAGTGTGTGCCCGTAATCAAACCTTTTTGGGCATTTGTGAAGTCCTGGCCCATTTCTGTACCAGTACATAATCAATCTGGAGTTTTGCCACAAGTTGTTGCTACTGATTGTGCTTATGGTGTGTTATGTAAACCTGGTAATAATCCAAATTTGGAAGTTCCCTTTAATGAAACATCATATAATTTGGAAGGTAGTTTATGTTTTTCCTTAAATAAGTCGCAGTCTTGTATTAATTTTTCAAAACAAACATTGTCTTATTTAAGGTATGGTATTGATCCATCTATGTCCGAGAGTTTGTCTCCAGATTTAAGTTCAGATTCCAGCTCTCAACAATCACTTCCACAAGAGGCAACAGGGTCGGTAGATTCGGCTTCTCTATCTACATATGCTAACAGAATTACTTTTACTTACTCCAAGTTTACCAATTTCCAATCAGTTGCAAGGTGTTTCTAATGATACTAGAAATTATAAACCCATTCCCAAATGCCAGTGGCTAGGTTATCCTTATCCCCCAACCTTTTCAGATTGCATGGGAGGATCTGTAGATTGTTCCAATGGGTGGTGCCTCTCTCCTAAAATGAAAGGTTGGAATGGCACCAACCTAAAGAATGGTTCACCATTGACTGCATGGTTATTGTGGAACTTCGGCCGGAGGTTATATGGATTTATCACCTTTTGTAGCAATGAGGTCTTCTAATTATTCATTGTGGAATGTGTCTGCCACTTATAATAGTACTAAAAATAGGTATAGGACTACATTTCACTCCATGTGGCATAATGATAGCAGATTTTCTGCTGGTATGGTGTGCTTGCAATCCCCTTATATGTTTTTATTGTTTAATAGTTCTAGTAATTGTAATAATAAAAATGTTAGTTGTTTGCTTTCCCAGTGTTGGAAAAGGGTTCATGATAATGCTTTGATAGTGCGTTTACCTATGTTTGTTCCAATTCCAGTAGTAGCAGATCCCAATGAATTTCCAATGGTTAATCTGTTTAGGTTTAAAAGGGATTTTGGAATTACAGCGGCCATTGTGGCTGCAGTGGCCGTATCAGCCGCAGCCGCTGTTACAGCTGCGGTTGCCATGGCCAATCAGGTACAAACAGTAAATACCATTAATCAGGTGGTTGAGCAAACCTCACAGGCCTTATCTGTGCAAGAAGGAATAAATAAGCATTTGGCTTCTGGAATTTTATTGCTTAATAAGAGAGTTGATTTATTGCAAGCTGATATAAGTAGTTTGTTTGATGTAGTGAGTTTAAGTTGTGTTCAAAGAACCCCAGCAATGTGTATTACCCCTTATTTAGCTAATGTTAATGCTTCAGTATAATATAAGTCAGTTTCTTGCTGGAAACTGGAGTAGGGATTTGGAAATAATGATGAATAATTTTACCAAGTTTATTGTAAAATTGAATAATACTAGGGCTGAAATGACTACGTTGGGTGAACTTTTCGGATTGGATGGTGCGAACGTTCACTTATTTCAAGGAGTGGGTGGGCGTTGGGCTGTTTGGCATGATCCTCGTGGCAGGTATTTTTCTGTCTTTTTTCCTGTTATGCAAAATGCGTAAAGCTTACCTACGAGAGAAAGTGGCGCTTGTTCAGGCCCTCGCAGCTCTGGAGACGGGAGCTTCCCCAGAAGCTTGGATTGCTGTGCTTCGAGAGACGTAGTGGCCTGCCCTTGCACTCCCGCAGAGCCTAAGCTCATTGCACGCGAGAGGGAGACACTTCGATAGCCTTAGCTAGCATTGCCATCGCACCCCAAGAGTGGCGATGCCAACATTGCACTGGGAGTGGAATGCTTGCAGCACCTAAAGCTTTCCATTGCTTTTGTTAACAAAAAAAGGGGAATTGTTGAGAGCTGCCGCCATTACAAGATGGCGCCCATATCCGGAGCCGTTGAAGTGGTAAAATAAGCCGCTGATTCATTGTTGCATAACAGGTTATGTAACGGATGGATCTGCCCTACCGCTCAGCAACTGCCGTGTCCTATCAGTAAGTGACACCGAAAAAAAAAAAAAATGTTACCGTATTTGGTATAACCGTTGATTCCTAAGGGTATATAAGTGTATGCATTTGGTTCCGTTTGGCCCTCTCTGCCTGACATCTATCACTAAAAGCTGCACCCCTAATAAAACTGTGTGAAGAAGAAATCCTTGCTTGTGTGGTGATTCTCTTCGCTGGCGAAGGCTCGCCGCATCCATTTATAATTGTGTACTAATTGCCCAACACTGCGTGCCAGACACCAGCTGTTTCTCAAAGACTTGTGGCCATTCCTGTTTCCTTGCCTTTGTTCTTTTTATGCACCACCTGGATGTACTGATTGACTGTCCATATATGCCACCACAGTTTTACTACTACCCAGGTGACACACCTTGTTAGAGAAAAGGAGTAGATTTCACTTGTATCAAAGTCAGGGTCATTTCTTATCCAATTTCATTCAAAGGGTAGAGAAACAGAGATAGAGACAAACAAGAACAGGATTTATGCCTGTTTTTCCTAGCAGATTAGATTGCAGTAGTTTAAATTAGATTAGAGACCAGACTAGATCTTTAATTAGTTCTGTTTTACTTAAGTAAGGTTTTCCTAGGAGTAACTAATAATCATGCTGGACTGAAGATTTGGGAAAAAGTTCCAAAGTAAAATCTTTAGTGCATTTTTGTGTATCTTCTCTCTCTTCTCTCTCTTTCTCTCTCCCTCTCTCTCCCTCTCTCTCTCTCTTTCTCTCATAAACACACAGGCACATACTCACAGACACACCCACCATAAGCTTCTTAAAGCATATTTACATAGTTGCAATGAACTTATATTCTTGGAACTAGACTAGTGATCCATCTTTTAGAGTCAGAAATATGTGATGCACACACTTGCTCATGATGGCAAATGCAACACCTCTGCTTGGGAGAAAGTCAACAACTTGCAAAGTCACAGTTAGCCAAGTGTCACCTGTCATGTTTGTTCAGTAAACATGAATGTGGACCACATGGAGACAATTTATATAGAAGATTTTAATTATAGAACTCCAAAGTGAAATAATTATGTAATTAAGTTTCCATTATAGATTTTATTTCAAGATATTAAAATATGGGCCAGAGAGTAAACACAGCAGCTTGAGTGACTAGTAGCTTCACAGATTAGAGTCTCAAGTTCAATCTTTGCCAAACATTGTCCCCTAAACAATGCTGGGAGCAACTTTCAAGGTCTAGGACATAAGAAGTACCTCTAAACTGACATGTGTGGCTCAAAAATAAATTTTAAAAAATTAGTGTCCTTAAAATTCTCTGAGTACCCCAACATATTAATTAATCTGAAGCAAAATGCAATTGGCAATTTCTTTTATTTTAAAAGCCCACATCATGCCTCTCGTGCTTGTTGCTATTCAAGACAACCTGTGCTAAGTATATGACTGTAAATTCAATTTAATATATTTTGCAACTTTTCAGACTGTAGTTTGCTTTCTTGTATTAAATATAATTGAGAAATGTTAGGAGCAAGTTGTTCATTGTGTTTGGAGGTGAGTGATAAAAATAAATGCAATCATTACCGACCTGACAATTTCAAAAAGCATGCCAACCCTAGTCTACTGATAAATAAAACTCTTTACTGGGAGAAGACCCAAATTTCAATACCCAAGTGAGGATAACAGAAAATATTTTCTGCTACTGTTTTCTGCTTCAGTTCTTTGTGCCTGTGAGCTATATTATATCCTATTTTGTTGAAGAGGATATTGTTGTAAGTACGGTGGTAAAGCCCTCTTTGTCTAACAATTTGGAACATGCAGTGTAAAACCTAATTGTTGAAAGAAGCTGTAGTTTTTTTCCAACACTTGATAACATGCTCATGTAACATGGCATGAAAACAGCCATGCTTATGAATCCAACTTCTGATGACCTCCATTTTTCTCTACATGACTCTTCCAAGTAGTGCGACTTGTCCAAAGGAAGAGATCCGTCAAGGATGGAGTAGAGCATGACAGCTGAGAAGAACGCAGCTGCGGATTTAATGATTTAGTATCTCTTCCTCAAGAGAAGACACAAACCCCAAAAGAACACCTTGTCCTATTGCACTGTATCATATGACTGGCAGGGGACAGTAGTGCCACCTTCTTAAGCAGCCTGAGCGCATGAGATTTTTGGCTTGAGAACTTGAGTGCTACATTCAAGATAAAGAATCAGCATCCATTCCTTGAGTGTGCCCTAGAGGTTCCTCCTAGGTCCCAGAACATTATGCACCCAAGTCTTCTTAGGAAGTATCTTTTTGGGCCTTATCATCTGAGGAAAAATCAGTGCTACTGTTTCTCTAGTGTTTATTAAGTAGTAGCACCTTGTTTGTGCTTTGTTTTGTTTCTCTAGTGGTACTTATGGCTTATTGCTGGCTCTGCAATTATAGATCACTCCTGATAAATTTGTGGGACCATATGGGGTGCCAAGGATAGAACACAGGTCACCCATGTACAAGGCAAACACCCACATGTAGGTCATGTGGGTCTAATAACACTTTGGTCTGATCTAATTTGTTTTCTTAAGCCTGTCATTTAGTTTTGCTCTGCTTTCTAAGGTATCACTGTATCACTGTCTTCCCGTGCATCATCGATTTGTTCAGTGGGCACCAGTAATATCTCCATATGTCCTGTCTCATGCTAGTAGAGCCCAAGGGCATTTGCTTGCTCCAGGAACATAAAGAGTCTCAAACCATTACATCAGGTCATGGGAATGAGGTCTATGATTGTTACTGGTATTTGGCATATCAAATAAAACACGGGAGGCCTGCTAGGTTCTGCAGTGCAGGTGGCATACTCTTATAGTCACCTCTAAATCCAGCATTTATTGATGAACCGTGTGGCCGCTTGAGCTCTTCTGCTGAGTAGAGTTCTGACGAGAGGAAGTCGGATGTGAAAATGTAGCATGTGAAAATGTTTGTTTTGATTTGGGGAGCCACACCCAGCTATGCTTAGGGTTTACTTCTTGCTCAGGGATCATTCCAGACAGACTTAGGGAAATATATGCAGTGCTATTGATTGAATTTATGGATGTAGCAGACAAGAAAAGTGCCCGACCCACTGTACTCTGTCCAGATCCCAAAATATTTATTCTGCACTAGGATCTTAAAAATAAGGAGCTTGTTGAGATGAAATTATTATAAACTTAGGTAGTTTTATAAAAAAACCTGCATATACCAAAGAGAGCAAGCAATTATCATTTAAAAATATTCACAATATTGGGGACATTCCAATGTATTGATTTGAAAGCAAAAAGATAAGAGTATTGGGAAAAATTAATATGTTATACATATTGTCAAATATGTATAACAGTTACATATAGCATATGTAACTGTTATACATATGCATCTGAGTATCTGTATAACAGATACTCGGATGCATCAAGCAGAAGCAGCTACCAGCTCATCCCATTGCATGTGGTCGCTTTGCGATTTATCTCCAAATTACCGAGAATCTTTTTCCCACCCCTCTATGAGAGTCCAGTAAGCTACTAAGAGTATGCCACCCAGGCGGCAGAGCCTGGCAAGCTGTCCGATGTGTATTAGATATGCCAAAACCAGTAATAACAATGTTTATTTCCCCGACCCTGAAAGAGCCCTTAATATGGCAGCACTAAGAAGTTCGAACAAGGAGTGGCTGATGAAATCTCAGCGCCAAAATATGCTGTCAAAGCGAAGGACTAAAATGACTGTCTGTATTTTCAATGTGCGTATGCTGGCATCAGAAGCATATATCAGGGACCCGATTGATGGTGCAAGCATGAAAGATCAAGTACGACATCATTGGTCTGACAGAGACAAGAAGGCATCAATCACATCACACCATTTTTGACAACGGAGAAGAACTGTTCCTCGGAACATGGGATGAAAGAGCCGTCAATGGTGTCGGTGTCCTTGTCAATACAAACCATGATTTGTCAATACAAATCATGAGTATTGATTCATTTAAATGCCTAAAAAGCTGGACAGGACGATTACACTCGAAGAGATGTGGACCACTGCCAGCAGATTCTATCTTCATTGTCTACGCACCAACATCCACGTACAAGGAAGAAGAAATTGAAAAAATTCTACATGGAATTGGAGGAGTTCTATAAAGAAAATCACACCTTCTACAAGATCATAGTCAGTAATTTTAATGCCAAGATATGACTGAGAAGATCGGCCAAAGAACTCCACATCAGGACCCATGGTCTATAATGGAAACCAACAGGGTGAGAGACTATCTTAGTTCATCATGTCCCCAAGACCATTCATGGGAACTCACAGTTCTAGAAGGCTGAATCGAAATGTTGGACATGGGAAACTTCTGGTGGACAGTTCCACAATTAAATTGACACATCATATTCAATTGACAGTTTTGCCTGACCCATGACACTGTTGTCCCAAAATTCCGAACAGGATCAGACCACCGTCTCCTTCGGTGCAAAATTCTACTTCACGCAGCGGGAAGAAAAGGCTGCACAGTTTAAGAAGAGAACTCCCAGAATGACCACCAACTGGGAACTCTTTGGCACCATTGTGGCAACGTGGAAAGATGCCACCACTGACAACATCAATGAAGAATACAACGACTGGTTCAACACCTCCATGATTGTGCGAAGAATGCCGAGAGAGAAAGACACAAAAGGACACCTGTCTTCAAAAACTCTCAAGCTCATTCACCAACGTGGCAACCCAAGTGCTAATATCCAAGCTCACAACACAGTGCAGAGAAGTGATAAAGGAAGACCACAAAGAGAGAAGAGTAGAAATACTGGCCGATGCAGCAGAAGCTGGGAAAAGCATTCGCAATGCCTGCCTGTCCTTTGCCAACTATAAGACCAAGATGACTTCCCTCCCACATCCTGATGGATAAATCACATCTTCCAGAAAGGCAATGGAGAATATCATCCATGACTTCTACTCAGATATTTTGATAGCCATGTCCAGCTGCCCAAATCCCAAATTCCACAGGACTGATATATCTTTCCCAACATTCTCCCAAAATCCGACATGCCATTTTGTTGGTAAAGAGGTGAACAGCACCCAGCCTAGACAAATCTGCCATCAGTACTCATCAATACACTGGCTTGACTCTTCACAAGCTACCTGTTTGAATGTAAGGTGCCCTCCCACTGGAAAACCAGCAGGATAGTTCTACTGTTCAAGAAGGGAGACATCCATGACATTGGCAAATATTGCCCCATCTGCCTGTTGTCCATCATCTACAAGCTGTTCACTCGAGTCATCCTGAACAGGATTGGCAGAGCATTAGATGAAGGGCAACCATGAGAGCAAGCTGCCTTCCACAAAGGATTCAGCACAATCTACCATATTTATACAGTAACTAAGTTCATTGAGGTTTGTAGGGAGTTCAAGATGCTGCTCTGTCTCACTTTCATTGATTTAAAGAAAGCCTTTGATTCTGTGGAGACTGACACAGTCATAGAAGCCCTAGCAAAGCGGGCGTTCAAACCCAATACATGAAGATCCTTTGTGAGGCTGTATTATGGATTCACCACCAGGAACTCACCGTTCTACAAGGAAGTGATCATTGATGTCAAAAGAGGGGTTCAGCAGGGTGATACCATCTCACCAAAACTCTTTAGCATCATCCTTGAGAACATCATGCGACAATTAGAATGGGAAGGAATGGGAGTGAAGATAGATGGTCAGCAACTACACCACCTCCGCTTCACTGATGACATCGTTCTAATAACATAAAACATTAGGCAAGAGGCACAAATGCTGGATGTGGAAAGATAGGTCTACAGCTTTATCTCAACAAAACAATGTTGATGAAAAATGAACTAGTTCCAGAGGCCTCATTCACTCTCAGTGGAACAAACATCTCTGAATGCAGCAGTTTATGTACCTAGGTCGAGAAGTCTATGTTCATAGCAGCACTATTTACAGTAGTCAGAACCTGGAAACAACCAGAGTATTCAAGAACAGATGACTGGATTAAGAAATGTTGGTACATTTACACAATAGAATATTATGCAGCTGTTTGGAAAAATGATATTATGAAATTTGCCTATAAATTTCATAGGCAGGTGGACAATGAGAGGATCACGCTGAGTGAAATTAGTCAGAAGGGAAAGAAAGACATAGAATGACTGCATTTATTTGTGGGATATAAAAGAATATCATGACACCAATATCTGAGACCAGGAAAAACATTAATTAGGAGGTCCTGTCAATGGCTGGAATATTCTGCAATGTATAGGAGTCAGAGTTTAGGTAGGATCGGGAAGGGAATAATGTACTAATAATCACTGGAAATGATAATAAAAGCCTAGAACTGAGCACTGAGCATAGGCAAAGTGATATACATGATAACCTCTAAATGTATGTACTGCAAGGCACAATGTGTAAGAGAAAGAAGAGAGAGATACAGAGAAAGAGTGAGAGAGAGAGTGAGAAAGAGAGAGTGAGAGAGAGAAAGAGAGAAGGCAAAGTGCTTGCCATAGAGGCAGACTGGGGGAGGAGGAAGGGTATCTGGGAACATTGGTGGTGGATGAGTGGGTATTGGTGAAGGGATAGGTGCTAGAACACTGTATGACTGAAACCCAAATATGAACATCTTTGTAATTATACATCTCACAGTGTTATAATAAAAAAATTAAAAAATAGATTGATGAATTAATGCACACACACCAACTTGGATGTGGTAATATTACAGCATCAAATAACAATTCCATATGTTAATAAATAATACTTCTCAGTAATTCACAATAGTTATTTTTATATTATTGAGCTCATCTCTAGCCAATAAAAGGATCATTGTTCATAAAGTAAAAGTTGAAGGTGGAAAAAATTCTTCCATTTTTTGTAAGCTTTTTTTAATTGAATCTCAGTGAAATAGACCATTACAAAGCTGTTCACGATTGGATTTTAGTCATACTACATGCCAGATCCCATTCCTTCACCAGTGCACATTTCCCAGAACCAATGTCTTCAAATTCCCTATGACCCTACACCCAGCAACCTGCCTTTATGGCAGGCATTTCGGTCTCTATCTTTCACTCTCTTTCACTCTCTACTTCCCTCTCTCTCTCATTCTGCCTCACTTTCTCTCTCTTTCCTCTTTCAATCTCTTTCTCCTTTTTCATATTGTGGTTTGCAATACAGACTCTGAAGGATAATGATGCATATACCTTTATCTATTTCCAATACTCAGTTCTAGTCTAGTGTCACCATTTCCAACTATTAGTCAAATTGGTCTTCGCTATCTTACCTGCTTCTGCCCACATACACCTGTGGTAGTTTTCAACCAATCACACTGAACTTATTATCCATGAATTATACCATGTACAGGTTCATGCCTGAGAGTGGTTAGGAGAACATGAGTTCTTGGGACTCCAATCTGGGATCCTGCATGCAAAGCACATGCCTGAGCATTCGAGCTCTTGCCCAGCTCTACAAAACTTCTTAATTCAAAATGAAAGCAAAACTGCATCTAATGAGAATAGGAAAATAAAGAACCAAACAAAAACTCACAGGTTACAAACAGAGCTTTAATAAAATATTAGCCTATATATTTATAAATGTATATACCCATAGGTAATAATGACCAGACAACCCCCCCCCACTCCATGAGTGCCACCATTTTCCACATCCGGACCTCCCTCTAGTCAGAACTCCATCCACCAGAAGAGCCTATCTCAGCCCGGATCATTAACACCCACCCTGCAGCAGTTTTTTTTTTTTCAATCCGGCCCAGGTATGCTGATCCAGAGACTCACAGACATGGGGCAGAGCTGCTATCAGCTATCCCTGAGCCCAGCCACTCACGAGGAGCCCAGGAGGGATGGAGGGTTCTAGCCCTGGCCAGCCACTCCAGCAGAGCCTCATAACAAGCCAGACCACACCCCCAACTCCATGAGGGCCACCATTTTCCACATCTGAACCTCCCTCTCGTCAGAATTCCATCCAGCAGACAAGCATATCACAACCCGGATCATCGACACCCACCCTGCAGCAGTTTTTTTTTTCAATCCGGCCCAGGTATGCTGATCCAGAGACTCACAGACATGGGACAAAGCTGCTACCAGCTCTACCTGTAGCCCCTCATGAGGCGCCTGGGAGGGATGGCGGTTTCTTTTTTTTAAAGTATTTTATTATACCACCGTGAGACATACAAATAAAAAAGATATACAATTAAAAAGTTCATGTTACTCTGGAAGCAACCAGAGTGCCCGAAAATCGATGACTGGATAAAGAAGCTTTGGTACATCTATACAACGGAATACTATGTAGCTGTTAGGAAAAATGAAGTTATAAAATTTGCCTATAAATGGATGGACATGGAGAAGATTATGTTGAGTGAAATTAGCCAGAAGGAGAGAGACAGATACAGAATGACTGCATTTATTTGCATGGCATAAATATATATGTACATATTATGATACCAATATCCAAGGTCAAGTGAAACATATATCAGGAGGTCTTGTCAAAGGTGGAAATTATCACAAGCGTATGGGAGTCAGAGGTTAGGTAAGACAGAAAATGGAACAGGGTGCTAATAATTGTCGAGGGTACTATTGCCAACCTAGAACTGAGCATTAAATAGAGGCAAAAGGATACACATGACAACCTTTTTAATGTTATGTTCTGTAATCCATAGTCTGGAAGGGAAGGAAAAGAGAAAGAGAGAGAAAGGGAAAGAAATAAAGAACCTGCCATGGAGGTGGGCTGGGGAAGGGGGTTCTTGCCTGGGTGCACCCCAGCAGAGCTTCGCGACAAGCCAGGCGACTCCCCGACTCCATGGGGGCCACCATTTTTCACATCCGGACCTCCCTCTCATCAGAACTCCATACAGCAGACGAGGCCTATCACAGCCCAGCTCACGCGGCTTCTTGCAGCCACTCGGTTCATCAATATATGCTCTATTTAGAGGTGACTACAAGAGTATGCCACTTGCACTGCAAGCCTGATGAGCTGCCCGGCTTTGATATGCCAAATACCAGTAACAATTATGTTAGGTCATTCCCATGACCTAATATAATGGTTTGAGGCTCTTTATGTTCCTGGAGCCTGCGTCCTTGGGCTCTACTAGCATGAGACAGGACATATGAAGATGTTACTGGAGCCAGCTCGAGGCAAATTGATGATGAACGGGAAGATGGTGATCACTATCACTATCACTACCTTCCCGTTCATCATCTATTGCTAGAGTGGGCACCAGCAATATCTCCATATGTCCTGTCTCATGGTAGTAGAACCCAAAGGCATCTGCCTGCTCCAGAAACATAAAGAACCTCAAACCATTATATTAGGTCACGGGAATGACCTAATATAAATGTTACTGGTATTTTGCATATCAAATACTACACGAGCAGCTTGCCAGGCTTGCCGTGCGGGTGGCATTCTATTGTAGTCACCTCTAAATAAAACATTTATTGATAAACCGTGCGGCCGCTTAGCGGCTCTGCGCGAGCCGGGTTGTGAAAGTCTGGTCTGCTGGGTGGAGTTGTGATGAGAGGGAAGTCCGGATGTGGAAAATGGTGGGTCCCATGGAGTATGGGAGGGTGGTCTGGCTTGTTGTGAGGCTCTGCTGGGGTGGCAGGCCAGGGCTAGAACCCGCCATGCCTCCTGGGCGCCTCATGAGCAGCTGGGCACAGGGAGAGCAAGTAGTAGCTCTGCCCCATATCTGAGAGTCTCTGGTTCAGCATACCTGGGCCAGATTGAAAAGAAACTGCTGCAGAGTGGCTGTCGATGATCCAGGCTGTGATAGTCTGGTCTGCTGGGTGGAGTTGTGATGAGAGGAAGTTCGGATGTGGAAAATGGCGGGCCCCATGGAGTATGGGAGGGGTGGTCTGGCTTGTTGTGAGCCTCAGCTGGGGTGGCAGGCCAGGGCTAGAACCCGCCATGCCTCCCGGGTGCCTCATGAGCAGCTGGGTACAGGGAGAGCAAGTAGCAGCTCTGCCCCATATCTGAGAGTCTCTGGTTCAGCATACCTGGGCCAGATTGAAAAGAAACTGCTGCAGGGTGGCTGTCGATAGTGATAGTGATAGTGATAGTGATAGGTAATAACATTTTTTTTCCAAGTGAAAATCCAGTATTTGACTTGATCAATGAGAGAGAAGGCCTTGATCACCATTATTCTCCTGTTATTCATGCTCATAGTCATCCATTTCTGCTGGTCTATATCATTCCCCTGGAAGGAGATAAAGGGTATGAGGAAGAGAGCCCAGTTCTGTAACAGATTCTCTAGCCCCTCCCCACTTCCTGCTGCATTACCACAAGGTACCAGGTGTGGGCACACTGAATGAAAACTGGTGAGAAGCAAGACCAGACTGACCCAGGGAAGGGCGACCTGGGATTTAATTAAGGATTTCAGGTGTCTGCTCTGTCAAGTAGGGCAAATCTGGAAAACTGTACAACTATCCTTCCATAATACCTTGTTATTTAAGACTCAAAATTGAAATAAATGGGTGGGAAACAAGGGTCTTTGGTGGTGGTAAGTACACATTGGTGGTGGGACTGCTGTCAGAATATTGACTGCTTTAAACAATCATACTGTGAATAACTTTATAAATAATGATGTTTCCAAGTTAAAAAAACTTAAAAGGAAAATGATGGAGGCCTCACAAACTTTAGAGGGCCCTGTGTTCTCCTATGTACAGCTATAATTTCCATTCCAACACTGGGAGTCTAGGACTCCTTGCTGGGGACACCTCAACTTGCTCACAACCAAGACAGGCAGAACCATGCTTGGTAGCCTGGTCCCTGGTCCTTGTCTAGGAGATGGAGACTGAACTGTCATAGCAAATTCCTTAGTGATGTTCTGGCAAGAGTTCTACAATAACAGAGTCTGGTGGCTGAATTAGGTGGCATCAGGTTCCTTAGAGCTTGTCTGTGGTTCTAGGTTTGGGAGCCTGACAAACAAATGGTTTGTGAGCATGATAATGTCTGTAGTAATTGCTGAGAGGCCAAGAATCTTTAATCATATGAAATCCTAGCAGTTTTGTGTGGTCACTGAAATCAAAGACCACACACATGAAGATCATTCAGTCAAGTAATGTCAAATCTCTTTACCTGCTGAGATTCCTAACTTAGACTACTGTTTTCTGAGCACTATGTCAAGACATTTATAGAATAAGCTTATTTTCACCCCTTTCTTCATTTAATGTGGTAATAAGGATTACAGAAAATCTTCAAGGTAATTAAAGCTCAAATTTAATGTTTGAAGGACATTAGAGTCACCATTTACTACATATGTAGGGCTGGCAGTTGAAACAGTAACAGAAAATGCAGAGATTTGATTTATTTGGTTTGATTTATCATATGACTAAAATAATATCAAAATTTTCATGCCAGTTGTATAACCATGTGAACATATCTTCCCTTTCACATAGCTACCACAAGTAGTTGGGATTCCTGGTTACTTTGGTTATGTCAAGCAGACATTACTTAAGTATCACCATTTTATGCTCAGGGAAGTCTTTCAATATGAGTCTGAGTTCTGGATCTCCCTGCTGGATGCTCTGTATAGAGACCCCCTGCTCCCTTACTTGCCTTAGACTGGCACTGTACTCTAATGATTCTATCCTTTAGGAGCCATTTATCTAAGGAGTCAGAGAAGTGAAGGTCTTCAATGAACTCAATGATCTGCTCAGTTGTGCTCTATAAAATAGTCACCAACCAGTAAGGTCAGTATCTGTCACACATGAACACCACCCTGCAAATTACTTTCCTATGTTCAGCTACCAAGATCATCTCAGAGATATCAGTCCCTACAGCATACCTTAGAGCTCAGTGTCAAGGTATGGGTACTTGATCTTCTACCCAACCATCGTTTTTTCTCATTTCTGGGAAATGGGATATAGTATAAAACCTGGGACGTGGAATGTAATCATGACAGACACACCTGGTTTTATGCTATTACCCACTACTTCCTTAGGCACACCCTTCAATGACATCCTGCTTCATCTCATTGGCTCTCATTCTCTTTCTGAGATTCAATCGTACCCAAACTTGCATGTGCACATACACACACAACACATATTTGCACACATACAGAGTATGAAGTGTGTGTGGCATCATAAGTATGAGTTCGACAGCATTGGCTTGCCCTGGATTTTCCACATTTACCATTGGACATTTTTGATACTTTATTCATGGCATTGGCCTTGTTGACTGTCTGCATGTTTTGAACTATGAGGTCTGTCAATTTGGGTTCTCCTCTGCCAAGAGTCTCTAATAGTTGGAAAACACAATTAAAATATCCTTCTTTCTTGACTGTCCATGGCAAACTTACCTTCTCTTCACAATACCTGGTTCTGCAAGTCAAAGATCCTGACTTCAAGGTAAAATTGTGGGTGAACCCCCAACATTTAGAGAGCTCTTGTGTCTAATAAAAACTACCCTCAGTTGTGTACTTACTCTGGGAGGTCTCACCCTCCTCACAGTTATCCCAGATCAGCCAATTTGGTGGCTTAGTGCCCTGGCCACTCTGGTGATTTGGCCACTTAGGCATCAGGGACCTTATAAATTGTGGTTGTAGTTTTAAGATCTGAATAAAAACATCGCTGAGAGCCCTGATGTTGCCTGTTATAACCTCTGAGATATAAGAACATTTAATCATGTCAAAAAGTTCTAGCAGATTTTTAAGCTCAATGAAAACCATCCCCATAAAAATCATTAAGTCAAATAATGCCAAATCTTTTGAACTGCTGAGATTCTTTACCTGAACTGTTGTGTTCAATAACTATGTCAAGACATTGATAGACTAAGTTTAATTTCCATAATGCTACTTGTTTAATGTGATTGTAAGGATTAGAGAAAATCTCAAGGACCTTGGAGCTGACTGTTCTCTACATATCCATGCCAGCAATTGAAACAATAAGAGAAAATACAAAGTTATTTTATTTATTATAACAGTAGAAAAGGATTGATGCTTATGCTATTTTTTTAACTATATAAACCTTTCTCCACTTTCACATAGTTCTCAAAGTTAATTAGGAATCCTGGTTTCTTTGATTACAAAAATAAAAAACAACACTATTGTCCAGAAGGGAATTTGGCTGTGAGTCTGGATTCTAGGTCTTCCCTGCAAATTCTTAAACATGCATATGGAGGACCCCTGCTCACTTACTTGCCTTAGGTTGGCACTGGGAAGTTTTGGTGCTGTCCTTTAAGAGACTCTTGTTTAGGGGAGTCAAAGAAGTAGAATCCTTCAATGAACTCCTCAATGGTATTCTCATTCAAGTTCTATAAAACAAGTCAATCAAAGATGAGGAAGGTTAGTATCTTCCACACACAGAATTAAGCATGGAAATTATGAAAATTTTGTTCTCATATTCTATTTTTGAAAATTATGTTCTCTCATTCTCTTATGAGAGAGCTACCAAGAGCATCTAGACATACCAAATCCAGACATTATATCTTAAATCCAGACATTATTATCTTAGGTGGGTATGTGAACTTCAGTGAATCTTAAAGCTCAGGTGGGTACCTGACATAATCTTTTACTGTTTCTGGAAAATGGGATATAATCATAAAACCTGGAACATGGGATGGAATAATAACAGACATACCTTGCTGTGTACTGTTATTGACAATTTCCTAAATTAGGCAACGCCTTCAACAACTTCATCATATCATCATCACTACCAATCTGTCTCTTCCTCAGAATTTCTTTCTGATATCCACTCTAACACATACAAAGTTAAAAATAAGTGTAAGACTAAAGGTGACATCAGAGATATAAATTGGTGAATACTGGTCTGCCCTTTTACCTTTGGATAAATTTTGTCACTTGTCTCATGGCATTGGTCTTGTTGGCCTGTAGATTGACTGTATGGCCTGTGACATCTGTCAATCTGGGGTCACCTCTGCCCAGAGATACTTATAGTGTGAAAATTGGAAAACATTTTTTTCTTGACTCTAGATATCCAAGTGAGTGGACAGAATATTGGTTCCCATTACTATTAAAGTCAGTTGTGCCAATCATGATAAGGAAGTGATTCTTTTATCTCATTTCCAGGATTCTATTACTTCATTTCCTTTCTTTTGTCAGACCTAGTCAATGAACTTTCAAGGATCTTGACTTTCTTCTCCATGTCAACTACTTAAATATAGCATGTGAGCAAGGATGAACCTCACAATATACCATTAAATTATAACTAGAGTACTGATTTGAAGAGAAAGTAGTGATTGCTACCTTGTTTTAAAAATCAGTGGTCCCAAAATATCATTGTACCACTCAGAGATTTATTAATTTCCCAACCTTCAACTGGGGATTCACTTTGATCTCTACTTCCTAAAAACATCTTCAAAATTATAAAAAAATGCAAAAACTGTTGTTACTGCCTTGAAAGTGAGCATGGTGCAGGCCTTGGATTCACACAGGGTTGACTCACTGTGATTCTGTGTGGAAAGGAAGGCCAAAGAGTTAGGAAGAGTACCATGAACTGATGGGCTCTCAGATATAAGGGCAAAATGAGAATGTGAGTATCCACTTTCAAAAATGTTGAAGCTTTACAGTAAGCGGTATTTTCAGGGAAATCTTAAAAAGGTGGTTTCTCTCAATGATTTTATTTAACTGAGGAATGTTAACATATCCTAGAGTTAATACCTTACAAGAAAAGTATTGAGTATTGTCCCAATGAGTGTTTATGAGATATTCACACTATACATATGATAACATCAGGTGTTTTCAGGTATCTACTCTATTGAGGAGCATGACATGTGAAACTATCCAACCATGACTACTCTAACCTTCCTTCTACATTACCTAGTTCTGCAAGTCAAGGGTCCAGACTAAAAGGGAACATTTTGGGGACACCCACAACCTTTAGAGGGCCCTTCTCTCTTACTACTCACCACTCTCAGTTCTATGCCTATTCTGAAACTAAAGCAGAATAGTGAGGAGGCCCTGGACCCAATCACAATTACCCCAGACCAGCCAGAGCTGTACTTTGTGGTTTAGTGTCTGGGCCTCTTATCTAGGAGGCGGTGACTGAACTGTCATGTGAATCTTTAGTGGTGTTCTGGCAAGACCTCTACAAAGACAGTCTGGTGGCATGGCCACTAAGGCATCAGGCTCTGTATAGATAGTTTGTGGTTCTAGGTTTGAAAGCCTGGCAAACAAATAGTCTCTAAAGCATATGATGCTGCATGTTATAACATCTGAGAGATGCAAGAACATTTGTTTAAGTCAAGCAAGTTACAGTAACTTTGCAAAGCCATTAAAATAAAAAAAATCACATCTATGAAAATTATTAAGACAATCAATACCAAATCTCCTTACATGCTGGGATTCTTTCCCTGGACTCTTATGTGTTCTGTGCAATGACTGCGCCAAGACATTTATAGACTAAACTTAATTTCAGTAGCTACACTATTTAATGTGATAGTTTTAAGGATTAAATAAAATCAACAAGGTCCTTGAAGCTGGCTGTTCTCTACATATCTGTATTAAATTGAAACAATAAGAGAAAATACAAATTAAGTTTAAGCTTTTTATACATTTTTTGGATGGAGGGGGTACAAGCACAAATCATATGGCATTTGCAAGTTCCTGGGCAATTGCAACTGACAGTAATCACAGAATTACACATTCCTATGGTCAGAAGACCAGGCACACCCTATCTCACCTCAGCTTGGATAAGCACAGATGTTTTGAATGTAAGCATGTGGACAGGGCCCACTTCTGGGTCCTGACCTTAGGACCTTATGGAGGGAAAGTGCTGGACCCTAAGGCTAGCCGCTCAGAACTCAACAGTATCACACACACACACAGTGCTCTGAATCTTACGTTCTCAAGTTCTGTTACCAAAAGCATGTTGGAGACACCAATTCAGACAGCATATCTTAGTGCCCAGGCTTGGTATATAGGTATGTGATCTTCTACTCAGACATCACCTTTCCCATTTCTGCTACCTGGGACCTGGGATATAATCATTATAGACACACATGACTGACTGCTCTTACCAAATACTTCCCAAGTTTGAAACATTTGACCAACTTACTTTGCCATCTCATCAACTAATCTCACTCTCTCTCTTCCTCATACTTTCTTACACACAGACACACACACACACACACACACACACACACCAAAATGTGTAATGTGTGGGACTCTTTATGCTGCATTATAGATCTGAACTGGCCAATTCTAAACTGCCCTGGGAGTCCCATTTGACTTTGGAAATTTTTCTCCACATGTTCCATGGCATTGGCCTGTTGACTGGTCAACTTTCTATTGACTGCAAGTTCTCTCCATCTGGGCTCTCCTCTGCCCAGAGCCTCTAACAGTGGAAAAACAATATGACAACACCCTTCTTTCTTGACTGTAATTATCAAAGTGAGTAGACAAAATGTTAGTTTCTGTTCAAACATCACAGTTGAGCCAATCATGATAAGGAAGTGAGGTCAGGATTACATTTCTGGGTTCCCTTTCTTTCGTCCAACCTACTCAATGAAAGTTTAAGGATCTTCACTTTTTTCTCCACATCAGCTACTTAAATGTAGCATGTGGGATATTCACCCAATACCCATCTGACAAGGGGTTAATATCCAGGATACATCAGGCACGAGTCGCTCACGAGGCGCCCAGGAGGGATGGTGGGTTCTAGCCCTGGCCTGCCACACCAGCAGAGCCTTGCAACAAGCCAGATGACCCCCCACTCCATGAGGGCCTCCATTTTCCACATCCGGACTTCTCTCTCGTCAGAAATCCACCCAGCAGACCAGCCTATCACAGCCCGGCTCGCGCAGCTGCAAGTGGCACGCAGTTCATCAATAAATGCTGGACTTAGAGATGACTACAAGAGTATGCTACCTGCACGGCAGAGCCTGGCAAGCTACCCGTGTTGTATTTGATATGCCAAATACCAGTAACAATTATAGACCTCATTCCGGAATGGATTGAGGCTCTTTATGTTCCTGGAGCAAGCAGATGCCCTTGGGCTCTACTAGCATGAGACAGGACATATGGAGATGTTACTGGGGCCCGCTCTAGCAAATAGATGATGAACGGGAAGACAGTGATACAGTGATACATCAGGCACTGGTAGCACTTCACAAGAAAAAAACAGCCAACTCCATCAAAAATGGGGGAGAAGAAATGAGCAGAAGCTTCCAAAAAGAAGAAATTCGAATGGCCAAAAGGCATATTAAAAAGTGTTCTTCATTGTTAATCATCAGGGAGTTGCAAATCAAAACAACAATGAGGTACCATCTCACACCACAGAGACTGGCACACATCCAAAACAGCAAAAACAACTGGTGCTGGCATGGATGTGGGAAAAAAGGGACTCTCATCCACTGTTGGTGGGAGTGCTGACTGGTCCAGCCCTTTTGGAAAACAATATGGGCATTCCTCCGAAAACTAGATATTGAGCTCCTATTTGATCCAGCAATAGCACTCCTGGGAATATACCCAGAGACCGAAAAACACATAGCAAAAACACTATATGTACTTCTTTATTCATCTCTGTGCTATTCACTATAGCTAGAATCTGGAAACAACCTAAATGCCCGAGAACAGAGGACTGGCTAAAGAAACTAGTTCATCTACACTATGGAATACTATGCGGCTGTCAGAAAAGATGGAATTATGAAATTTACCTGCAAATGGATGGACATGAAGGCTATCATGCTGAGTGAAATTAATCAGAAGGAAAAGGACAGATATAGAATGACTACATTCATTAATAGGACATAAATAGATACCAGTGTTTTACTAAATATGGGAAATGATAATGGCAGATTAAACTCACCATTGAATATACACAAAGAGACTTAAGTGATAAACTCTAAATATCTGCAGGGCTAGCCACAATGTGTAAAACAAGAGGGAGAGAGATGCAGAGACAGAGAGAAAGACAGAGAGAGGAAATGGGGCTATCTGCTATTGAGGCAGCCTGGGGGTGGGTGGGAGGGGTGGGGTATTTTGGTGGTGGAAATGGGGAACTGGTGGAGGGATGGGTGGTGGAATACTGTATTACCAAGAACCAATTATGAACACCTTTGTAATTGTATGTATCATGGTGGTATAATAAAAAATTAAAAAAATCATTGATATGATCATATGGTTTTTATTTTATTTTTAAGGTGTATTATATTTTGTCTTAATTTTTAATTTTTTTATTTTTGCAATTACAAAGATATACAATTAAAAAGTTCATATTTGGGTTTTGGTCATACAGTGTTCCAGCACCCATCCCGCCACCAGTGCCCATCTCCAACCACCAATGTCCCCGATTCCCTCTCCCCTTCCCAGCCCTCCTCCATGGCAGGTTCTTTATTTCTTTCCCTTTCTCTCTTTCTCTTTTCCTTCCCCTCCAGACTATGGATTACAGAACATACATTAAAGGGTTGGCATGTGTATCCGTTTGCCTCTATTTAATGCTCAGTTCTAGGTTGGCATTAGTACCCTCGACAATTGTTAGCACACTGTTCCATTTTCTGTTTTACCTAGCCTCTGACTCCCACACGTTTGTGATAATTTCCACCTTTGAGAAGACCTCCTGATATATGTTTCACTTGACCTTGGATATTGGTATCATAATATGTACATATATATTTATGTTATGCAGATAAATGCAGTCATTCCGTATCTGTCTCTCTCCTTCTGGCTAATTTCACTCAACATAATCTTCTCTATGTCCATCCATTTATAGGCGAATTTTATAACTTCATTTTCCCTAACAGCTGCATAGTATTCCATTGTGTAGATGTAACAAAGCTTCTTTATCTAGTCATCGATTTTCTGGCACTCTGGTTGCTTCCAGATTCTGGCTATTGTGAATAATGCTGCTATGAACATGTAACATGTGAGTAAAGAGGGACCTCACAAAATAGCATGAAATTATAACCAGCTTACTGATTTGAAGAGACAGAGCTGATTGTTTCCTTGTTTACCTGGTCAGTCTGTGCCCTACAAAACTCATTGTGCTCCTCAGGAATTCCTCAATCTCCCAATCTTTACTAGGGGATTTAGTTTCAAATCTGCTTCTAGATATACCTCGGAATTACGAAAAGGTATAAAGTTTCTACTGAAGATATATTTTTCTATGATAGGAAGTTATTTCCATTCTGTAGCTAATTTGAAAAATAAAAGCAAGAAAAGTTTCAGTTATGTCATTATCATGTCATTGCATAGGGATAAACCCCAGGATCTTAGACATCAAAAGTCTGTGCCACTGAGCTTCCTCCTTGTCGCTATTGGAAGGTACATTTATCTTAATAAAAATAACTCTTTATCAGAAAGCAATGTTTTACATAGTATTTATCCACAACATATTATACTTATTACAGAGCTGCTATTTTAAATTCTGTTCCCTCTTTACCAATATTCTTTCAGTGACCCTGGAGTCATACACTTAGTTGTGGTTCTCTGCTATGTGATTGCTTGTGTTTTGGGCACCATATATCAGGCACTCTCCCATTGTTGCATGCAACAGTGAACTCTCCTGTAGCTGGAGAAAAAGTGTTTCATGACTTTCGCGGTCACACAGTCTGTATAAGAGATGAACAAAAGAATGAAAGCAGAAACATGGGAAAAGAAATTGTGTACCCTGAAAATAAGAAGGGTACAGGGAGTATGGCTGGTACTCATTGGTGGGAGGGTTAGAGGGACTCCTGAGTAGATGTAGATGGGTTCAGATGACAGCAGGGATTAAAGTATGCACAACTTTAAGGGCAATGTGTGTGAATAAGGGACCATTCTTAAACTATGCTTGACAAGGTGAGATTAGCCAAAGGAGATAAAATTAGCTTGTATGGATAGAGGTAACCTGTGAGGACAGAGAAGGGAGGTGAACAGTGACCATCCAGAGATAGTAGATGGTGAATTATCTGATCATTTCTGATCTGATAATTTAGCCTCAGTAACTACATTTTATTTTTTTATTTATTTATTTATTTATTTATTTATTTATTTATTTATTTTGCTTTTTGGGTCACACCCTGCAATGCTCAGGGGTTACTCCTGGCTCTGCACTCAGGAATTACTCCTGGCGGTGTTCAGGGGACCATATGGGAGGCCAGGGATTGAACCCGGGCCCTCACAGGCGGGCCGCGTGCAAGGCAAACGCCCTACCCATGGGCTATCGCGCCGGCCCCAGTAAATACATTTTAGGAAAAAAAATATATTGTTTCTTTGATCCACGCTGCTGTTATGCCAGTTTCATTCAAATAGCACACTCATCAACAGAGCACCCACTTCCCTCCATGAGGGTCCTGAGGGCCATCCCATTCAAACTCCTCCTGTTTTATAAACTCCAGTCCTTAAACCAACTCACCAGTTTTGCTGCCCTTGGTCATTTATTGCTTCCCCACATCTGAGAGAAATCATTCTCCGTTCACCCCTTGCTTTCCTTCTGTCAACCCTGCATCTTAACCCTAAATGCATTGAGTAACTATGTGCATAGTTGAGTAACTATGTGCATAGTTGAGTAACTATGTGCATAGTTGAACATTGATAGTTGATACATTGAATGACTTTGTGCATAGTTGAACTTGGTGCTCTCTATCATACAGTCATGCCAGTTAGGTCATCAGCTTCAACTGAAATAAGCTTTACAAGATTCAGAATGAATTTTGGTTTCAGGGGCTGAATTTTCCTCATGAGTATTGGTAAGGCTCTTCCAATGGGCCAATAAGACCATGTGGCAGCACAGTTTTTATTTTTGTCCTAATTCAGCTCTCTCTCATTCTCTGTCTCTTTCTCTTATCTTCTCTCTTTCTTCTCTCTCTCTCTCACACACACACCAATAGGAAAAGATGGAATAAATAACAGAGCAAGTGGGAAATGGTAGAAATTTCAAATTATAATTTTGATGGTACAACATCACTATGAGATGTTCTATTGTGTTGGGTGTGTCATAATCGCTTGTTACTTACAAAGCAATATATAGAGACTGACGGCAACAAGAAATCTACATACCTCACAGAATGAGATAAAGCACTCGGGTCATAGTCTACATGTAAGAAAAAACATCTAGATGTAGAGCAGGGAAAGAGCTCAAAGAGATAAAGCAAAATATTTGTATGTGTAAGTCCTGGGTTTGAGACCAAGGACCACATGTTCCTGTTCCCTAAAGCACTTCTATCAATCATATGTTAACACCAAACTAGGCATCATAACTAAGAATCTACAGATGTGGACCAAAACTAAAAATGAACAAGAAACAATGGATGTTTTTGTTCTAAAACTTAACAGTATGGATCTCATCATTTTTACATCTCTAATAGGTTAAAATGAGGCATGGACAAGAAAAATTACAATATAACGCTGCTGGAACAACAGAAATTTTTGAGTAAGTTTGGAACCTATACACAAACCCTCCTCATTATATATACATGGTACTGGTGTTTGGTATGATAAGTATCTTTCTCTATGCATCTGATGATATACTTAGAGTTTTTAAATGGAAACCCACAATAAGAGAGAAGAAAGGGGTTTTACATGATAGAGCTGTGGTTCTCAGTCCTGAGATTGCTGAAAATATGTGAATAAGCTGAGGATTAAATTTTTTTGGTGAATTATCAGTTGAGGGCATAGCCCAAACTATATAGAGCTCTTGAGAGGCACCCAGAGAAACTGTACCAAATTCTTGGTCTAAATAAGCGGTGAACTATCCAACAGTTATGTTTTAAAATCGCTATCTGCTGGAGAGATAAATCAAAGCACTGATAATATGCTGTGCATGTAGGAGGCATGGTTCAATTTCCAGCACCAAGAACCATGGTGCCCTGTGTATTGTTGGGAATAGCCCTTGAATAAAGATCAAATAACCCCTCTGACATCCTCATAGAAAAACCTATGCAAATAAAAGTGCTACATTTTGAAGTCAAGTTAGAGAGGAACAGATAATTAACTTAGTTCTCAGACCCTAAGATGGGTGCTCACTTAATCGGTCCTACGTGGGGCTCATTATGCACACTTTACTCCTATTCTTTCCTCCCAGGGTCCTGCTGCTCACACTGATCATTGCTTTAACCTCCTCTGGCCAACTCACTTCATCTGATCATATCCGCATCAAGGATTCCAGCCCTCAAACCCACTGCTTTGAGGCTTGAGGAGGTAAGTCTTGCTCAATAAATGATCCACAGGTGATAGTTTACACACCTTACCACGTAACTGTCAGTCACAATGTCCTTTTTTTTTTTTTACAGTTTAGCACTTTCTCATTGCTTCAGAAGCTGAGCTTTCACATTTTGTCTTTTAGACACCAAACACTTGGAAGGCCGGATCAGCACCACACTTGGGCCGAGTAAGGCAACTTGCACAGGGTGGACGTTCAGTGAGAGATAACTACTGGGGAGGAATTCCAAGGCATTTTCTCTGAACTTGCTTTCCTGCTTCTGGGCAAGCCAGTCTGTTGAGATTACCGTTAATCAGAGGAGGTGTGGACACATCCAGAATGATCTCTTTGTGATGCTTCCTTGTTTAGGATGCTAAGTTGTTCCAGAAGTGCAGCCCAGGGAAGAAGCTTTTATTTTACTTCAGTACAGACCTTGCCTGAATTTATAGCAGGTAATAGTTCAGGCTTCAGGGTTAGGGAACAAATATCAGTGGCCACTCTTTCACTCTTTACATCTTCCTTCTGACGTATTGAGATACCTTGCTAGGGAAAACTCGGTCTAAGACAAGGCAAAAATTTCTCCTACTTGCAAATCTAAGGAGACCTCTAAGACTTAACTAATGGCAAATATAAGGTGATCACTAAGACCCAACTAGTAGCAAATATAAGGTGACAGCTAAGACCCAACTATTAGCTGCCTATTTCTAGATTTCTGACACACTCAAGTCTTGACTGTGCCTCCTTTTCTCCTCCGATTCCTCGTACCCTAAGCTCCAAGAGTCTCTTCTTTGAGAGATCTCCAGAATGTAGAAATCATATACCTGGATGAATGTATTAACTTTGCTTAACGCAGAATATATTTGTATGAAATATAGTCTCAGCGTTAAAAAACATGTTTGAATTTCAATTAGCAGAGTGATATCAACAGAGTGATATCGTTCGCTATTCTCAGATTAAGAAATATAAAAGTGACTTTCCCTACATCACCCACAGAGATAGTAGAAGTCAACATTGAATCCTAGAATTGTAATCAACATTTGATCCAGGAATCGTTTCTGGTATTTAGGATATATTGTAGTGGACCTGCTCATGAATTGCTACAGTGCTGATTAGTAAGGGAGCACGCTAGTAAATTTCTTTAGGTTTTACTAGTAGAGGCTTCTATAAGAGGCTTTGTAGAGTTTGCCTTTGGTTAGAGTAAGGTAAAATACCTTGGTAAATTGCTTCACTTAATGTTTCTGGGAAATGTTTTCCATCCTTGGAGGAAGAAGATTCTCTTTCCATTCATTGCACAATAGATGTAGCTGTATAACAGCTTAGTCTCCTGGACTGGAATGATAGCACAGTGGCTAGGGTGTTTGCATGTCTTAGGCTGACCCAGGTTTGATCGTCGGCATCCCATATATAGTCCACAAGCACTGCCAGGAGTAATTCCTGAGCAAAAAGCCAGGATTAACCCTCTGAGTCACTGGGTGTGACCCAAAAAGCTAAAAACAAATAAATAAATAAATAAATAAATAGATAAATAGGTAAATAACAGCTTAGTCTCCTTGCTTTTGGGTGAGAGATTGATACTCTAGATTAAACTTGACACATAGACAAAAGTATAACATCTGAAATCATAAATTTACCTTGCTACTTGCCTTAGGCTATTTTTTCTCTTTTGCATATTTCTTGATAGTCCACTCCTTTAAAACTCACATTCTTCTAGATCACAGATGACAGTCTGCTTTAAAGTAAGGCAAAATGGATTGTTGATTAAGGTTTTATTAGTTCTTGATTCCTGATTCAAAAAAGTGTGTGTGTGATCCTTGCATCTCTCACGGAATTAACCAACCCCAGGGAAGGCCGGAACTTTCACAAACGGGAGTGCGGCACACAACCCCAGAACTGCCCCGGGACCACTTATGCCCTTCTCCTCCAAGAATTTCTCCTGTCCCTCCTACAAGTGTGTGTGATCCCTGTATCTCTCATGGAACTAACCAGCCCCAGGGAACAGGCCGGAACCAGCCACCCTCATCCCAAAACTTAAAACCATGCAGAAGCTAGAGAGTCTGTGCAAACAAATTACTATTTATCATACATGAGGTACAAGTGAGTATTTGTCCCTATACTCCTTGCACTCACCCAAACTCTGCAAACAATCCAGACACCAACTAACTGTACTATCTAGCTACCCAAGAACACAGATTTGCAACCTACAATAGTCAAAATGGTAAAGCAATGCAAAATTCCATCAATCTCAGTGAGTGAAGTCACTAGTTCAGATAAGCCAAGATTCATCAAAAGATTATATATCATGACCAAGTAGAATTCATCCCAGGAATGCAAGGATGGTTCAACATTCTCAAGTTAATCAACATCATACATCATATCAATAAAAAAAGAGAAAACCATATGATCCTATCAATAGACTCAGAGAAAGCATTTGACAATATCCAGCATCCGTTCATGATTAAAACGCTCCAGAATATGGGATTTGAAGGAATCTTCCACAGTATAGTCAAAACTGTCTACCAAAAGCTCACAGTGAGTATCATTCTCAATGGGGAAAAGTTGAAAGCCTTCTCCCTAAGGTCATGGACAAGACAAGATTTTCCACTCTCACCTCTTTTATTCAATGCAGTACTGGAAGTACTTGCCATAGCAATCGGAGAAGAAAAGGACATTAAGGGCATCCAGATAGGCAAGAAAGAAGTCAAGCTATCATTATTCGAAGATGACATGATATTATACCAAGAGAACCCTAACTCTCTACCAAAAATCTCCTAGAAACAATAAATTCATATAGTAGAGTGGCAGGATACAAAATCAACACACAAAAGTCATTTGCTTTCCAATATACAAATAATGAAAGAGAAGAAAGGGATATTAAGAAACAATTCCATTCACAATTGTGCCACAGAAAATCAAATACCTAGGAATCAGCTTAACAAAGTGTGTAAAGGACTTGTACAAAGAAAACTACAAGACACAGCTACAAGAAATAAAAGAGAACATGAGGAAATGGAGACACATTCTCTGTTCATGTATGGGGAGAAATAACATTGTCAAAACAGTAATACAGGGTGGCGGAGTGATAGCCCAGCGGGTAGGGTGTGTGCCTTGCAGGCGGCGGTCTGTGCCGGCCCAGGGTTTGAATCCCGGCATCCCATATGGTCCCCGAGCACCTCCAGGAGTAATTCCTGAGTGAAGAGTCAGGAGTAACCCTGAGCATCGCCGGGTGTGACCAAAAAAGCAAAAAAAAAAAAAAAAAGGTAATACTCCCTAGAGCTTTGTATAGATTAAATGAGATCCTTATAAGGATACCCATGACATTCTTCAAAGAAATTGACTTAAAACTCCTGAAATTTGTAGGGAACAATATACCCCCATGAGTAGCTAAAGCAATCCTTGGGAAAAAGAATATGGGAAGCATCACCTTTCCCAACTTCAAACCATAGTACAAAGCTGTAGTAATTAAAACAGTGTGGTATTGGAATAAAAGCAGACCTGTTGACCTACGGAATAGAATTGAGTATCCTGGCACGCATCCTCAAACACATGATCATTTAATCTTTGATAAATATGCAAAGAGCCGGAAATGGAGAACGTAAAACCTCTTAAACAAGTGGTGTTTGGAAATATAGGCAGCAACATGTAAAAAATGAATTTGGACCTCTGTCTAAAACCATGCAAAAAAACAGATCACAATGGATTAAATATCTCAATATCAGACGTGAATCCACAAAGGTTGTTGAAGAAAATATAGGAAATACCTTCCACATCATTGAAGCTAAAGGCAAGTTCAAAGATGAAACACCACTAACAAAGCAACTAGAAGAAAAGATAAACATATGGGACTACATGAAGCTATAAAGCTTCTGCACCTCAAAAGAAACATGATACAAAGACAGTCCACAGAATGGGAAAGAATATTCACTCAATATCCATCTGATAAGGGGTTAGGATATATCAGGCACTGGTAGAACTTTTTTTACAAGAAGAAAACAGCCTACACCATCAAAAATGGGGAGAAGAAATGAACAGAAACTTCGACAAGGAAAAAAATTCAAATGGCCAAAAGACATATGAAAAATGCTCAACATCACTAATCATCAGAGAGATGCAAATCAAAGCAACAATGGGATATCATCTCACATGACAGACTGGCACATATTCAAAAGAACAACAAGTGCTGGCATAGATGCGGGAAAATGGGACTCTCATCCATTGTTGGTGGGAATGTTGACTGGTACAGCATTTTTGGAAAATATTATGGACATTCCTACAAAGACTTGACATTGAGCTCCCATTTGACCCAGTCCTACCAGTCCTGGGAATATACCCTGGGAAGCCAAAAACATAAAGCGGAAACACCATCTGCACTTTTATTTTCATAGCAGCACTATTCACAATAACCAGAATCTGGAAACAACCAGTGTGCCCGAGAACTTATGAGTGTATAAAGAAATTGGCACATCTACACAATGGAATACTGTGCAGCTGTTAGGAAAAATAAAGTTATAAAATTTGCCTATAAATGGATGGAAATGGAGAGGATCATGATTTGTGAAGTTATCCAGAAGGATAAAGACAGATATAGAATGACTGCATTTATTTGCATGGCATATATATATACATATATATATATTTATATATAAATATTATGATACAAATCCCCAAGGTCAGGTGAAACATGGATCAGGAGGTCTTGTCAAAGGTGGAAATTACCACAAACGTGTGGGAGTCAGAGGTTAGTTAAAACAGAGAATGGAACAGTGTGCTAATAATTGTCAAAAGAGCTAATACAAACCTAGAACTGAGCATTAAATACAGGCAAATACATGCAAATACATTAAATACAGGCAAAAGATACACATGATAACCTCTAAATGTATGTGTTGTAATACACAATGTGTAAGGGAAGGAAGAGAGAAAGAGAGAGGAAGAAAGAGATAATGAACCTGGCATAGAGGCATGCTAGGGGAGGGAGGAGGGAATTGGGGACATTGGTGGTGGGAAATGGACACTGGTGGAGTGATGGATGCTGGAATACTGTATGATCGAAACCCAAATATGAACATCTTATGAACATCTTTGTAATTGTATTTCTCACAGTGATATAATAAAATATTTTTAAAAATAAAGTAAGGTAAAATGAAAGTATTCTATTGCTACTATAGCAAATTGTCACAAATATTTCTTAACAATAGAAACTTATTATCTTACAGTTCTGTATGTCATACATATAATACAAAAAATAAAGCAAAATCAAACTGTAACCACAGTTGAACTACTTTCTTTGATATTTGTTTTTAGGGCATCCCACATGACTTGTAGCCTATGTTTTTAATACAGAAAAATAGATAACATTATTTTCATATTGGATCACTCTGACATGCAACTTCTATACTCTTTTACTTCTAGTAATCTTCATGGGCTTATATAAATAAGCCCAGATTTCTGGTCAGTTAACCTGAAGCTTATTTCCCCTTTTCTATGTGCTTCCACATAGCTACTGGTTCTATTTTTATGCTGCCTACCATATCAACATGTGGAGAGTAGAATCACAGTGCTCTGGAAACAGATGCTTTAGGAGTAGACTTGGATCACTCACCAGAGAAGACCCTTGTCACTTGTGTCCCTGACTATTGATAGTAGAACTTAGTAAACAGGCTGAATTATTGATCATCAGGTTATACTAAGCAAACTGTAATAGTCATAGCCTTATAGTAGTAAAAGAGTCATTACCTACTAGCAGCAGAGAATTTTAAGAGATATATAACTTGGAGTTGGGATGGCAATACAGCTGACAGGGCTCTTGCCTTGCATGTATTTGACTAGTGTTTAATCCCTGTTACCCAAAGTCTGCTAGAAATGATCAATAAGAATAAGGCCAAGAGTATGCATTGCTTACTACCTCTAAAATAATCAGCTAAATAATTAAGAGATCACTTCACTTGACCACTTGAATCCCGTTAATCATCAATTTGCTCGAGCGGGCGCCAGTAACATTTCCATTTGACCCTATCACGTGCCAATGAAGCCAAATGGCATCTGGTTGATTGAGGAATATGAAAAGCCTCAAATCGTTCCTTCAGGGTCTTAAAAAGGAAGTCTGACCATCTTGTAGGTGGCGGGCCACGTGATCATTTGACATCCCGTGGAACCAGTTGGTAACGGCTCTAGTCCAGCGGTTGTCTCCAAATAGCATTACATGTCCAGCCCATCTGATTTTCGAAGCCTTGGCAAATGAGACAGCATCCCTGATTGTGGAATAGCGACGGAGATCAGACTCGGATTCCTTCACTCATTTGAGTGAGACGTGATATTCCAAGCATAGCTCTTTCGATGCCTCTCTGGGAGACCCGAATAGCATTCTCATCCTGCTTTCGTAGGGCCCAGGTCTCTGAGATGTATGTTAATGCACGGAGAATGGTGGAGTCAAAGAGATGTGCCCGGAGCCGGAGGTTCTTTGTCCTTTTAGCTATTTCTTTGATGCCTTTGAAGGCATTCCATGCCGCTCTCTTCCTCCTGCACAGCTCAGGTTTTAGGTCACTCATCATGTTGACTTCTCGACCTAGGTACACATAACTGCTGCATTCAGAGATGTTTATTCCATGGAGAGTGAATGGGGCCTCAGGAACTAGTTCATCATTTCTCATGGACATAGTTTTCTTCAGATTCAGCTGTAGACCTATCTTTCCACATTCTCAGTCAAAGTCAGCCAGCATTTGTGCCGCTTGGCTAATGTTTGGTGTTATTAGACCGATGTCATCAGCGAAGCAGAGGTGGTGTAGTTGCCGACCATCTATCTTCACTCCGATTCCTTCCCATTCTAGTTGTCTCATGATGTTCTGGAGGGTGGCGCTGAAGAGTTTTGGTGAAATGGTATCACCCTGTCGAACCCCTCTTTTCACATTAATGATCACTTCTTTGTAGAATGGTGAGATCCTGGTGATGAATCCGTAATAGAGCTCACGAAGGATCTTGATGTATTGGGTTTGAACACCCTGTTTGGCTAGGGCTTCGATGACTGCTTCAGTGTCCACAGAATCAAAGGCTTTCTTTAAATCAATGAACGTGAGACAGAGCAGCATCTTGTACTCCCTACAAACCTCAATGAGCTTGGTTACTGTGTGGATATGGTCGATTCTGCTGAATCCTTTCCGGAAACCTGTTTGCTCGCATGGTTGTCCTTCATGTAGTGTTCTGCTAATCCTGTTCAGGGTGACTCGTGTAAACAGCTTGTAGATGGCGACAACAGGCAGATAGGGCGGTAGTTGATGATGTCGTGAATGTCTCCCTTCTTGAACAGTAGAACTGTCCTGCTGGTTTTCCATTGGAAGGGCACCTTGCATTCGGACAGGTAGCGTGTGAAGAGCCGAGTTAGTGTATTGATGAGTACTGACGGCAGATTCTTCAGGTGTTCAGGTCTGACTTTGTCTGGTCCTGGTGCTGTTCCCTTCTTTACCGACGAGATGGCATGTCGGATTTCAGAAGGGAGAATGTTGGGAATGACATATCCATCCTGTGGAATTTGGTATGTAGCCAGGGGGATATGGCTATCAAAGAGATTTGAGTAGAAGTCCTGGATAATCTTCTCCATTGCCTTTCTGGAAGATATGATAGATCCATCAGGGCGTTGGAGGGCAGTCATCTTGGTCTTATAGTTGGCAAAGAACAGGCGGGCGGTGCGAATGCTTTTCCCGGCCTCTGCTGCGTCTTCCAGTATTTCTGCTCTTCTGTCTTTGAGGTCTTCTTTTATCGCTTCTCTGCACTGTTTAGCAAGCTTGGATGTTAGCATTTGGTCTCCTGAGGCTCGCGCCTTGCCACGTTGGCGAATGAGCTCAAGAGTTTCTGAAGACAAGCTTCCTTTTGTGTCTTTCTCTCTCTCGGCATTTTTTCGCACAATCATGGAGGTGCTGAACCAGTCTGTTGTATTCTTTATCGATGTCATCAATGATGGTATCTTCCCATGTTGCTGCAATGGTGCCAAAGAGTTCCCAGTTGGTGGTCGTTCTGGGGTTCTCTTCTTAAACTTTGCAGCTTTTCCTCCCCATTGCGGGAAGTAGAATTTTGCAAGAAGGAGACAGTGGTCCGATCCTGTTTGGAATTTGGGGACGACAGCAACATCGGTCAGACAAAACCATTGATTGAAGATGATATGGTCAATTTCATTGTGGAACTGTCCGCCAGGAGATTCCCATGTCTAATGTTTCGCTTCAGCTTTCTGAAACTGTGAGTTCCCATGAATAGTCTTGGTGGACATGATGAACTCAGATAGTCTCTCACCCTGTTCGTTCCATTCTAGGCCATGGGTCCCTATGTGGATTTCTTCAGCCCGATCTTCTCTGTCCTATCTTGGCATTAAAACCACCGACTATGATCTTGTAGAAGGTGTGATCTTTTTATAGAACTCCTCCAATTCCATGTAGAATTTCTCAATTTCATCTTATTTGTATGTGGATGTTGGTGCATAGACAATGAAGATAGAAATTGCTGGCAGTGGGCCACATCTCCTCAAGTGTAATCTTTCTATTCGGTTTGTTAGGCATTCAAATTAATCAATGTTGACAGCCATGTTCGTGTTGACAAGGACACCAACACCACCGATGCCTCTTTTGTCACATGTTCCAAGGAACAATTCTTCTCCGGTGTCAAATACAGTATGATGCAACTGGCGCCTCCTCGTCTCAGTCAGACCAATGATGTCGTACTTGATCTTTTGCGCTTGCACCATCAGATCCTCAATATATGCTTCCGATGCCAGTGTACATGCATTGAAAGTACAGACAGTCAGTTTAGTCCTTATTTGTTTTGGCAGCCTAGGACAGCCGTGAAATTTTATCAGGCACTGCTTGTTCTCCTTACTTACTGCTGCTGTATTAAGGGCTCTTTCGGGGTCAGGAAAATAAACATTTTTCTTCCTGGATTTGGCATATCGAACACGCATCGGACAGCTTGCCAGGCTCTGCCATGCGGGCGCTATATTCTCATTACTTTGTGGGGCTCTCTCAGAGGGGTGGGTAGAATATTTATGGTAATTTGGAGGTAAATTGCACGGGCCGCGCACAAAGGGGAAAGTTGGTTTCTGCTCTGCCGGGTGTACCTGAGTCTTAGGCTCAAGCATTCCTGGGCTTGAAATACTCTCCTCTGAAGGGCGGTCTCTGCAGGGTGGGTCCTTGTAGGCTGGGTTTCTGACAACACGGGCTGGAGACTGGATTAATCTGTGGGCTGGAAACTGGATTAATATGCTGGGGGAGATCTTTCTAGCTGCAGAATGTGGATTGTGAAAGATTGCTGCCAGCAAGGTGTGGGAGTTTCTCTGGGCTCCTCCGAGGCTCCATCGGGATGGTGGACTCGGGTTGGAAGTTGCTCTCGTGGTCCATAGAATGCAGGGGGTTCAACGGGGAAAGCTGGTTTCTGCTATGTATCTCTGTATTAAGAGATACATAGCTTTAAGAAGGTTTTAGAGAACAGTGTTTGGGCATGATCAGTGGAGTATTCCAGTTTCTCCAGGTGCCCTCATGATATTCATTCTTGCTCCGGTTTTGCCTTCTGACTAGGGGTGTCTGGAAGCTGGATTTCTGCTATTACCAATAGCCAGGATGGGAAACACATGACTGCAACAATCTGAGGTGGCTAAATAACTCTGTAGAATCCTGTTCATGCCACACACATCCACTGCTAGCTGGGAAATGTCCCTGCTGGTCTCAGACTTACTAGAAAAAACTTAAATATTTATCAAAAATGCAAGCTTAGCTTAAATGTTTTGTGTTGCCTTTTCTATTCTCTGATGGTGTTAAGAAACACCTGTCTTCTAGGTTCTATTTCTGTTGCTTCATTTGATAGCAAACAATTTGTAACATGAAGAACTAGCAAAGAATGAGATTGTGTTGAACAACCAGCCATGGTGGAGCTGCCATGGCTCAAAGGAAACCATGAAGTCGGAGGTGAACAGAAAACTACCAGTTCCTTTGCCTTAAATCTGTGGTCCTTAAAAAAGCTCAGAAAATCTAACAGCTCTGTGTGTAGTGTGCTGACTTGGCAGCTTATGACAAATTTTTTAGATGTGTTTGTTTGAAATTTTTCCTTAAAAACTGAGTCAGAAATTCAGCTTTGGAAACTATCTATAGACTCCAGAGAGCTCTGCATGGGGATTAAAAATATTGGCTGAATATGAGAACAGAGGTAGCAATGGAGGCCTTGCAGGATGTGTGCATCTATAGGTGGAGAGAGAATTTGTGGATGAGAAAAGCAAGTTGAGATCCTTAAAAGTATGCAATACTGAAATATCATATTAGACAAGGTTTTTTGAAGACGTTAGAAGGTCACAGAGTTGAGGAAGAAACAGAAGAACACACTTTGAACCATAAATTGAAAGTCAGCAATATTGATATAGCAAAAGTGGAGGAAGAAGAGGCCAGTTCTAAACAAGAGCTCACAAAAATTGGAAGCAGAATATGAGTTAGGTCTAAGCATCTTTATTCTCTTTCCAAATAACCCCACATTTTTAAAGTATTTTATTATACCACCGTGAGATATACAATTACAAAGATGTTCATATTTGGGTTTTGGTCATACAGTGTTTCAGCACCCATCCCTCCACCAATGCCTATCTTCCACCACCAACGTCCCCAGTTCCCTCCCCCTCCTCCAGCCCACCTCCATGGAAGGTTCTTTATTTCTTTCCCTTTCTCTCTATCTCTTTCTCTTTCCCTTCCCTTCCAGATTGTGGATTACAGTACATACATTAAAGGGTTGACATGTGTATCTTTTTGCCTGTATTTAATGCTCAGTTATAGGTTGGTATTAGTAGTTTTGACAATTGTTAGCACACTGCTCCATTTTCTGTCTTACCTAGCTTCTGATTCCCACATGTTTGTGATAATTTCCACCTTGACAAGACCTCCTGATACATGTTTCACTTGACCATGGATATTGGTATCATAATATGTACATATGAATAACCCCAAATATTGACCAAGTCCAGAGACACAACAACTCCAGGGCAAAGTATAACATAATCAAGAATATAAACACCAGGTAAAAGTTGTCTCTGCCTACTGGTAAACTTTTTAAAAATTTTTCCTGATGGTTCTTTTAGTTATGATATATTTTGCGCTTCACTAACCCAGTGAATTCTATTGCCTTTTGTAGAAATAGAGGCAGTAGAAAAAATGGAGACACTTGGAAATTTGTATTCTTTGTTTAGACTTTTTCCCCAGTAAAACTGAAAAAAGAGGACTGTATGGAGGACTTCTGTACAAGAATTGTGCTCCACTTCATTGCTCATTAACTTCACAGTAAGACTTATCCAGAGTGTCTTCATTTCTCCCTGCTCTTCTTTGTCTGTTCTAATGTATCTCCCAGCATTCTCATTCCTAATGGACAGTGCCTGGATGAAAAAGATTTCTTTGAGTATAGTGCCATATTTGTGATGTGTCTAAGATGCAGGAAGTTCATATGGAATTTTTTCATACTGTTATGCCACTGTGCAACACAGGATGCCAGCACCCAGTATTATCTTCAAAGAAGTTTGAACGTTGACTTTGCTTAGTCAGATTCTGCTTTCCCTTGTTGTTCTTCTTCTTTCATGTATCATAATAAATATTTACCTTCAGAGGAATATGGAAAGGAAATGGAGCACATCTCCATCTTGGAAACCTGCTTTCATCTTCTTAATGTGAACAGTGATAGAGTTGCTTGACGTGTCTCTGGAGCTTTGCTCTTTCCTGAGTAATTTTCTCTCCCCAGGGCCATGAGTGTATGCATGGCTTCTTTGCTATTATTTTCTTTGTCTCCATAGGCTTTCTTTCATGATCCTTTAATTTGTCATCTTTTATCACACCATCCTGCTGGTTCTCATTCTGTCCTTCATGATTATGAGCTTTGTTTTGGAAGCACCAGCCTTATTGCTCCTCCTGTTAAGGACCACAGTGTGCTTCAAGTTTATTGTGATCAGAAGGCTGGCCAATAGGTTTATTGATCTGTGAAGCAAGCAATCCGAGACAGTCAATAGCATCTTTCAGCAGGTCTATCTTCTTATGCTGATCGTAGACTATGCTCAGCCTTTTCATGATCCCAGTGCTGTGAAAGCTGTGATTATAAAGTCTGTGCAAAATCTATAGTGTCAATCCAAACTGTGATACTGGGAAACAAATAGGAGTTTTTCTACATTCATGTGAAAAACTGTGACAGTTATTACTAATTTTTCTAGTAATTCCAACATTAGTGCCAATGATATGCTAACTATAAGTATGTTTTCATGTTTATTCAGCCACAGCCCCCTGCCAAAATTACAATCATCCAGAGCAATTTTTTGTATTATTGATTACACACTGTGTAAATGCCATGCTATATTTAAAAATGTCCTTGACTAGTTTGCCTAGATGTGCCTGTTTTCCTACTATGAATGTTAACTTTCTATTGTTATTTATTTACTCATTTAAAATAAAGAATATTAAATTATATTTGTATTTTTTAGATTTTTAAAATATTTTATTATACCACCGTGAGATATACAATTGCAAAAATGTTCATGTTTGGGTTTCAGTTATACAGTGTTCCAGCACCCATCCCTCCACCAGTGCCCATTTCCCACCACCAATTTTCTTGATTCCCTCTCCCCTCCCCGAGCCTGCCTCTATGGTAGGTTCTTTATCTCTTTTCTTTTCACTTTCAATCTGTCTCTCTTTCTCTTTTCTTTCCCTTACACATTGTGGATTGTAATACATAAATTTAGAGTTATCATGTATATATTTTTACCTGTATTTAATGCTCAGTTCTAGGTTGGTATTAGCACATTTAATGCACATGGTTCCCTTTTCTATCTTACCTAAACTCTGACTCCCACACATTTCTAGTAATTTCCAACTTTGACAAGACCTCCTGAACCATGAATGATTCGCCTGACCTTGGATATTGGTATCATAATACATATATACATGTATATAATGTATATATACATGTATATATATTATGTATATGTATTATGATATATATACATATATATCACGCAAACAAATGCAGTCATTCTATATCTGTCTTTATCCTTCTGGCTAATTTCACTCAACATGATCCTCTCCGTTTCCACCCATTTATAGGAAAATTTCATGACTTCAGTTTTCCTAAGAGCTACATAGTATTCCATTGTGTAGGTGTACAGTCATCTGTTCTAGGTCACACTGGTTGTTTCCAGATTCTGGCTATCGTGAATACTGCTGCTATGAAAATAGAAATTCAGATGATGTTTCCGCTGTGTGTTTTTGGCTTCCCAGGCTATATTCCCAGGAGTGAGTGATATGACTGGGTCAAATGGGAGCTCAATGTCTAGTCTTTGGAAGAATGTCCATATTGTTTTCCAAAAAGACTGTAACAGTTCGACATTCCCACCAACAATGGATGAGAGTCACATTTTCCCCACATCCATGCCAGCTTGCTCTTTTGGATATGTGCCACTCTATATTGTTTGAGATGATATCCCATTGTTGTTTTCCATTTGCATCTATCTGATGATTAGTGATGTTGAGCATTTTTCGGATTTTTTTGGCCATTTGAATTTTTTCCTTGTTGAAGTTTCTGTTCATTTCTTCTCCCCCATATTTTGATGGAGTTGGTTGTTTTCTTCTTGTAAAGTTCTACCACAGCCTGATCTATCCTGATATTAGCCCCTTATCATATGGGTATTAGGTAAATATTTTTTTCCAATTCTGTGGACTGTCTTTGTATCTTGGTCCATGTTTCTTTTGAGGTGCAGAAGCTTTACAGCTTCATGTAGTCCCATATGTTTATCTTTTCTTCTAGTTGCTTTGTTAGTGGTGTTTCATCTTTGAACTTGCCTTTAGCTTCAATGATGTGGAAGGTATTGCCTATATTTTCTTCAAAAAACTTTATGGATTCACGTCTGATATTGAGATATTTAATCCATTTCGATCTGATTTTTTTTGCATGGTGTTAGAGTGAGGTCCAAATTCTTTTTTATTTTTTTGCACGTAGCTGTTCCAGCACCACTTGTTGAAGAGGCTTTCCTTGCTCCATTTGGTGCTTTTTGCTCCTTTATCAAAGATTAAATGGTCATGTATTTTAGGATGGCTGTCAGATAACTCTGTTCCATAGGTCCACAGATCTGTTTTTATTCCAATACCATACTGTTTTAACTACTACCAATTTGTACTGCAGTTTGAAGTTGGGAAAGATGAGGACACCAATCTTCTTTTTTCAAAGGATTGCTTTAGCTATTCATGGGGTTTTATTGTTACATACAAATTTCAGGAGTGTTTGGTCAATTTATTTGAAGAAAGTCATGGGTATCATTACAGGGATGACATTGAATCTGTATAAAGCTCTAGGGAGTAGAAACATTTAGAATATTTTAATATTCCCAGTCTGTGAGAAGGGAATGTGTTTCCATTTCCTTGTGTCCTCTTTTATTTCTTAAAATAGTGTTTTGTAGTTTTCTTTGTACAGATCCTTTACACTCTTTGTTAAACTGATTCCTAGGTATTTGGTTTTCTGTGGCACAATTGTAAATGGGATAATTTTCTTAATATCTCTTTCTTCTCTTTCATTATTTGTATATAGAAAAGCCTCTGATTTGGGGAATTTATTTTGTACCCTGCCACTCTACTATAGGTTTCTATTATTTCAAGGATCTCTTTGGTTGAGAGTTTATGGTTCTCTAGTTATATTATCATGCCATCTGCAAATAGTGGTAGTTTGACTTCCTCCTTGCTTGTCTTAATGTCATTAATGTCCCTTTCTTCTCTGATTGCTATGGCAAGTACTTTCCAACACTATATTGAATAGAATTGGTGATAGTGGACAACCTTGTCTTGTACCCGATCTGAGGGGGAAGGTTTTCAGATTTTCCCCATTGAGGATGATGCTCACTGTGGGCTCTTGATAGATGGTTTTGACTATATTGAGGAAGGGGGCCAGAGCGATAGCCCAGTGGATAGGGCATTTGCCTTGCACGCAGCTGGCCCATGCCGGCCGGGTTTGATCCCCGGATCCCATATGGTCCTCTGAGCACCTCCAGGAGTAATTCCTGAGTGCAGAGCCAGGAGAAACCCCTGAGCATTGCCAGGTGTGACCCAAAAAAGCAAATATATATATTGAGAGGAAGGTTCCTTCAATTCCCATTTTATGGAGGGTTTTTATTATGAACTGTTACTTGAGCTGATCAAATGCTTTCTCTACATCTATTGATATGATCATACGGTTTTTATTTTTCCCTTATTTATATGATGTATTATGTTGATTGATTTGTGGGTGCTGAACCATCCTTGCATTCCTAGGATGACTCCTACTTGGTCATGATGTATAATCGTCTTGATGAGCCTTTGGATTCTGTTTCCTAGTATTTTGTTGAATATCTTAGCATCTGTGTTCATCAGGGAGATTGGTCTGTAATTTGTTGTTGTTGTTGTTCTCTGCCAGATTTGATATCAGGTGATATGTGCCTCGTAGAAGCTACTTGGGAGAGTTTCTGTTTCTTCTATTTCCTGGAAGAGCTTGAAAAGGACTGGCAGTAGCTCCTGCTTAAAGGTTTGGAAGAATTCAGTAGAGAATCCTTCTGGACCTGGGCTTTTGGGTTTGGGCAGAATTTAAATTACTGCAATAATTTCCTTGATGGTGATACGCTTATTCAGGTATTGCAGTTCTTCTTGTTTCAACTGTGGGAGGTTGTAGAACTTCAGGAATTTATCCATTTCCTCCAAGTTCTCATGTTTCATAGCATACAGGTTCTCAAAATAATCTCTGATGATCTTTTGGAGTTCTGTGGTTTCTGTTATGATGTCCCCCTTTTCATTTCTGATTCTATTTATTTCACTTTCCTCTTTTCCTTTTCTTACAAGTCTTGCCAGTGGTTTGTTGATCCTGTTTATTTTCTCAACGAACCAGCTCTCCAGTTTCATTCATCTTTTGAATTAATTTTTGGGTTTTCAGCTCATTGATTTCCTCTCTAAGTTTTATTATTTCCTTCCTTCTGCCTGGGTTGGGCTTCTTATGTTGTTTTTTTTTAAATATTTTGAGCTATGAGGTCAGATTATTTATGTGGGTCCTTCTTTCTTTCCTGATGAATGCTTGCAGAGCTATGAATTTTCCTCTTCACACTGCTTTCACTGTATCCCACAAGTTTTTATAGTTAGTGTCTTCATTTTCATTTGTTTCCAGGAATCTTTGGATTTCTCCTTTGATTCTTCTATGACCCACTGATTGTTCAGCAGTGAGCTGTTCAGTTTCCAGGTATTTGTCTTGATTCTCTGTTTTTGTGTATGGTTAAATTCCATTTTCAGTGCACCATGGTCTGGAAAGATAGTTGACATATTTAATATCTTTTTTATTTTATTGAAGTATGTTTTATGGCTCAGCATGTGATCTCTGTGTATTTGGGTTTTTGGGGGAGATGAAAAGCCATGTATATATGTACCAATTCTCTTTGTTCCACTTCTTCCTTCAGCACCAGTATTTTCTTGGAGAGTTTCAGCCTCATCAATCTCTCTGATCCACTGTTGGTGGGAGTGCCGACTGGTTTAGCCCTTTTGGAAAACAATATGGGCATTCCTCCGAAAACTAGATATTGAGCTCCCATTTGATCCAGCAATAGCACTCCTGGGAATATACCCTAGAGACCGAAAAACACATAGCAGAAACACTATCTGTACTTCTTTATTCATCTCTGCGCTATTCACTATAGCTAGAATCTGGAAACAACCTAAATGCCCGAGAACAGAGGACTGGCTAAGGAAACTGTGGTTCATCTACACTATGGAATACTATGCGGCTGTCAGAGAAGATGACATTATGAAATTTGCCTGCAAATGGAGGGACATGGAGACTATCATGCTGAGTGAAATTAGTCAGAAGGAAAAGGACAGATATAGAATGACTGCATTCATTAATACGACATAAATAGATACCAGTGTTTTACTAAATGTGGGAAATGGTAATGGCAGATTAAGACTCACCATTGAATATACACAAAGAGACTTAAGTGATAAACTCTAAATACCTGCAGGGCTAGCCACAATGTGTAAAATAAGAGGCAGAGAGATGCAGAGACAGAGAGAGAGAGAGAGAGAAAGAGAGGAAACTGGGGTACCTGCTATTAAGGCAGCATGGGGGTGGGCAGGAGGGTGGGGTACATTGGTGGTGAAAATGGGGCACTGGTGGAGGGATGGGTGCTGGTATACTGTATTACCAAGAACCAATTATGATCACCTTTGTAATTGTATGTTTCACTGTGGTATAATAAAAAAAAATAATAATAAAAAAAGAAATGTAGTGCAGTGTGAAATTCTCCAACTACAGTTGTGTTACTGTCAATATCTTCTTTGAAATCTAATAGCAGCCTTTGTAAGTACTTTGCTGGCACCTTGTTGGGTGTGTATATATTTAGGAGTGTGATTTCTTCCTGATATACATATCACTTAATTATTAGCAAATGGCTTTCACTGTCCCTTCTTAACTTTTTCAGTCTGAAGTCTATATTGTCAGTTACTAGTATGGCCACCCCAGCCTTTTTTGGAGGTGTTTTTTGCATGGAGAATTGAAGTCCAGCCTTTCACTTTGATTCTGTGTTTGCTCTGATTTTCAGATGTGTTTCTTGCAGGCAGAAGAATGTTGTATTCAGTTTTTAATCCATTTTGTTACTCTGTGTCTCTTAATTGGTGCATTTAGGCCATTAACATTGAGAGAGATTTTTGTCATGGAATCTTTTACCATCTTCATGAATAAGGTTGTTGTGCTTTTGGGGTTTGTCTTTTCTTATACTAGTTCCTTCAGTCCTTCTTTTAAAGGTGGTTTTGAGTCATGAACTTCCGGAGCTGTTGCTTATCCAGGAAGTTGTGTATCTTTCCTTCAAATTTGAATGTGAGTCTAGCCATGTAGAGAATTTTTGGTGAAGCTTTCATTTCATTGAGTCTATTCACAATATCCCACCATTGTCTTTGTGCTCAGAGCTTTTCATCTGAAAAGTCTGCTGTGAATCCTAAGGATGCTCCTTTGTATGTGATTTCCTTCTTTGATCTTGCTGCTTTCAGTATTCTATCTATATCTATGGTTTTTGTCATTCTAATTAGGATGTGTCTTGGGGCATTATTATTTGGGTTTCTTTTAGTCAGTAATCTATGGGCCTCCTGAATCTGGGAACAAGCAATCATTAATTTGAGAAATTTCTCAGCAATGATGGCTTTGGCAGTTGTTTCTTCATCAGGATTTTCCTCCTGCCCCCTGAGGCCCCAATTATCCTTATGTTGTTCCTTTAGACTTCATTTAGATTATCTCTTCTTGTCTGTTCATTAATTCTGAGTCTTTGTTCCATATTCTGATGTTGTCCCTAGAGTCTCTGCATCTCGTCTTCAAGATCACTAATCCTTTCTTCAGCAGTTGTAACTATGCTGTGGAGATCATCTAGTAAATTTTTCATTTCACCTATTACATTTTTAATATCTGTCATTTCTGTTTGTATTTTCATTTGTATTTTACTTATTTTGCTCTCATTTCCTCTTTATTTTATTGACTCTGTGCTCCATTGCTTCTTTGAGCTCCTTATGCATTCTTAACAGTTCCTTGCAGAATTCCTTCTCAGGAAGGTTATATAGCTCATCATAATTATTTGACTCAACTTGGTTAGTGGTTTCACTAACGGAACTTGGTGGAGTTCTGCGTTGCTTTTACTATTACTACCTTGGCATTTTCAAATTGTGTGTTCTTGTGTGGATATGATATACACTTAGGAATCTATAGGCTCTTTATGGAGTTTTTGTGTTGTGTAAGGGATATTGAATGCTATGTTACCAGTTACCTCTGTGTAGATTATGTGCTGAGTAGTTTCTTTGCGTGGACATGCTTGCATTTGCGTGATTTTGAAATTCGAGGTGGAAGGTCGGGGCTGGGCACGGGGTTAACTCAAGCATGCATCCCCCTAGGTGTGTCTGGTCCTCTCTGCACTTCCCGGATTTGTGGATGGAACTCTCTGGCAGAGCTATCTAAAATGCACCCAAAGTGGTGGTGGTGGGGGGGGGGGGCTGGATTGGAAGGTCACGGGGCTGGGTGGTGGGGTTGACTCAAGTTTGTGTACTCCTAGGTGTATCTGGTCCTCTCTGCATGTCCCTGGATTTGTCTGTTTTAAAATTTTTTATTGTGGGGCCAGAGTGATAGCCCAGAGGGTAGGGCGTTTGCCTTGCACGTGGCTGGCCTGTGCTGGCCTGGGTTCGATCCCGGCATCCCATATGGTCCCCTGAGCACCACCAGGAATAATTCCTGAGTGCAGAGCCAGAAGTAACCCCTGAGCATTGCCGGGTGTGACCCAAAAAGCAAAAAAAAAAATTATTGAATTACCAAGTGATTGAGTTTCAGTCAGACAATGTGCCAACATCCATTCCTTCACCCATGCACATTTACTGATACCAATGTACCCAGTTTCCCTATTCTTCCACTTCCCCACTCCATCCTTACTTTTATAGCAGGCACTTCTCTCTGCTCTCTCCTTTTCTTCCATTTAGGCACTGTTGTTTGCAATACTGTTACTGAAATGTTATTATGCATATCACTTTACCTTATTAGAAAGCATATGTTTGGTACAACTTTAATGTAATATTTATTGCTAAGTGTTTCATTGTATTAAAATGTTAGTCTTTGGGAGAGGTTTGGATTTTTTGGATCCAGTAACATTTAATCTGCTGGGATGGCGGGCCAGAGCTAGAACTGGCCTTCCCTCCTGGGTGCCTCATGATCAGCTAGACACAGGGAGAGCTAGTAGTAGCTCTGCCCCGTGTATCTGAGTCTCTGGATCAGGCATACCTGGACCTGAAATAGTCTGCTGTGGGGTAGGACTCTCTGTCATCCCAACAGAACCTCACAAGAAGTCAGAGGAACCCCCACACCATGAGGGCCGCCATTTTCAACATCTGGACTCCACAGCTTGTCAGAGCTCCACCCAGCAGAACAGCTGATCACAAGCCCTGCTCGTCCGAACCTAGAGACTCAGATACACAGGAAAGAGCTGCTACTGGCTTTATCTGTGCCCATCTGATCCTGAGGCACCCAGGAGGGAAGGCGGGTTCTAGTCCTGGCTCAACATCCCAGCTGAATTTTACAAGAAGCTAGAGTAACCCCTAGCTTTATTTATTTATAAAAATATATACTTATTTTTATACCACAAGACCATACAGTATACCCGATACCATGAGAGCCACCATTTTCAACATCAGTACTCCACAGCTCATCAGAGCTCCACCCAGCATAAAAGCCAATCTTTCCCCATCTCATCAGTAAATGCATGAGATGAGAGGCTACTAGAAGAGTATCCCATCCACACGGCAGAGCCTGGCAAGCTATCCATGTCATATTTGCTATGCCAAAAACCAGTAACAATTATAGACCTCATTCCCATGACCTGATGATTTGAGGCTCTTCATGTTCCTGGAGTGAGCAGATGCCCTTGGACTGCACTAGCATGTGACAGGACATATGGAGATGTCACTGGTGCCCACTTAAGCAAATTGATGAATGGGAAGACAAGTGATACAAGTGACATTTAATTCTTAAGGCTGAAATTTTCTAAAATGATATAAATATATTATGACAAATTTATTATACAACTTTTTAATAAGATATTTTAAAATTTTGCGATTTACACACCAGTTTTGCTCAGGATTTACTCTTGCTCTGAATTCAAGGATCACTACCGATGGGGCATAGTGGACATGTAGGATGCTGGGGATCAAATCTGGACAGGTCATGTGCAAAACAAGTTTCCTACCCACTGTATTATCTCTTATAACCCCATGCTATTATTTTAAAATACTTATTTTTATACCACAAGACCATACAGTATTGAATAAAGTTGATTCATGATAAAAATAAGAGGCATTAAAATTTCAAAAATTTATCTCTACTGTAGTATCAAGGCCCTAACAGAGGGAGGTGACTTGGGTGTACAAAACTTAGTATGTATACGCGAATTTTTTTCCAGATGTTGCTCCTTTAGTTATATCCACCCCTCCCTAGTTTAAAGACTATATGAAGAAAAATGAATTCCAAAACAACAATATTTGTATATCTTGCCAATGTGCTACAACAGGATTACTATCAGTACCTGATAGACTTGAAGAAGACTTGAAGATAGACTTGAAGAAGAATCAGATGTCACAGGTAAGTGGATGGGTTGAGTTGAAATAGGTATGTCATAGCAAGAAAAACTGCCAAATAAATTCATTTATTTGGAAAAGGACCGCCATTTTCCACATCCAGGCCCCCTTCTCTTCAGAGCTCCACCCAGCAGGAGAGGTGATCACAGCCCGACTCGCACGGCCACTTGCGACCACATGGTTCATCAATAAATGCTCGAGTTTTGAGGTGACTATAAGATTATCCCACCCACACGGCAGAACCTGGCAAGCTACCTGTGTCATATTTGATATGCCAAATACAAGTAACAATTACAGACCTCATTCCCATGACCTGATGGAATGGTTTGAGGCTCTTTATGTTCCTGGAGAGGGCAGATGCCCTTGGGCTATGTCTCATGTGGCAGGACATATTGAGATGTTACTGGTGCCTGCTAGAGTAATCGATGATCTACGGGAAGTCAAGTGAAGTGATCAAGTGAAGGGTAATCAGAGGACACTTCTCTTATCCAAACAAAATAATTGTGATGGATTACCTTTCTTGTTATTTCTTCATTTATTTTGGTTTGGGGTCCACATGATGTGTTCACGGCTTATTCTTGGATCTGCACTTAAAGATCTTTCCTTGTGAGCTGAGGGTACTATATGGTGTGCTGAAGTTAAAACCCCAGTAGCCTCAGATAAGGCAAACACTATAAGCACTCTTCATTAACTCTGGTCGCCATAACTTCAGTATTTTTGTGCTTAATTAAACAAACTAAAATATTGCAAAGTAATGATAAATTAGGGTATAGCAATACTACTTCCTTGCACTTTACCAAAACTTGATTTGTAAGCCCATGAAAGTTAAGATGAATATTATAGCAGCACAAGAAAATGCTTTATATGTTCATTTTAATATATTTAAAATAATAAAGTAGTGATTAAAATATTACAGAGATAAATTTCATTTTATTTATAGATAGGTAAACTATATTTATCATGCAAAAAGAAAATCACAGGTATTTTGAAATGAAATATTATTACCAATGATGATTTCTTAGTTTTCATGTTCCAGAATCAGTCACAACTTTATCACTCAGAGCTTAATTTCCTGAAACCTGAAAAGAATTTTTGATTATTCTAGTTTATGCTTAGAATTTTAACCAATACATAGTTGTTTATCAGAAAATGGAGTCTGTAAGTTTGGAGTAGAAATAGCTTACTACATGAGAGGGATAAAGCAAATATAAGATGGCCACCTGGGGGCCGGAGCAATAGCACAGCCTGGAGGGCATTTGCCTTACAAGCAGCAGACCCCAAATTTTATCTCTGGCATCCCATATGGTCCCCCAAGCAACGACTGGAGTAATTCCTGACTGCAGAGCCAGGAGCAACCCCTGAGCATTGCCAGGTGTGAGCAAAAAAGACAAAGAAAAAGCAATGAGATGAGCACCTGAAAGGGAGAATTGTGGACCAAAGTTTTGCTTTTAATTTTGTTCTCAACTCCCTTGTTCTACCCAGCTTATCTGTGTTAAACAGACTTATTATAATTAGCATTTGTTTTTGCTTAAATTAGCTCAAAATGCATGCTAGTTTGAATAAAATGTTCTGTTAATATAGCTCATATTTCATATTATCATACATAATTAATATACAAAATAATCTACATATCACTATTTAATATATTATTGTGTTAAAGTTATAGTATATATAAGTCTAACATTTTATATGTTAATGCACAGAATTAATTAACTGATATTATAGTAATATTGTAACTAATTGCAACTAGTTTGTGGTTTTGTCCTTGAAACGTATGTTTTTATTTGATCTGTGCTAGATCATCACAGTTTAGAAATAGGAGTGTATTATATATGAAAGGGAAGAAATGGTTCTACATTAATCTGACTGAAAGTATTGCTAGAGAAAGATGACCTAGACATTTTGCTTAGCCATATGCCACTAAGACAGAATGATAGCTTTTTCCTAACTCAGAGTATGTCTTATTTTGCTTACTACAATTGGCAACACTAAGCATAAATATTTCTAAAGGCCAAAACTATATCCTACGTATATTTGGAAACCACAACTCTTAGAAAATACTACTTCAAGTATGTTATAAATCAAAAACGAGTTGTTCTCTGACTCTGTGAAGCATAGAGAGATCTATGTGAAATCAACTTTTATAAGCTCTGTCCTTTATACAGCTCAGCACATCTAAATTCTTGTTTCTTCCTGCAGAATAAAGTTTCCATAGATTTCCAGGAGTAGTGAATTTTTTATTGGCTCCAACATAAAGTTATAATTTTCACTCTTAACCTACCAGTCAACTCCTCAAAATGATAAAATCATCTATTTATCCCATTTTGCTTTTAAAATTCAATTACATGAAATTATATCTCTAAATTAAACATGTAAATTATGTAAAATTATGTCTCTAATTGTTTGTATAACATGCTATCACTTTACATAAGCAATTATAAAGAAGCTTTTTTTGTTTGGTAAACTAAAAATTCTCGATCATTTCTTGATTAGTAGTCCACTCATCTCAGGAAAGGAAAAGAAACAAATTAATGTACTGGAAAATATTCACTCTTTTTAAAATGAAGATGTAGATCCTTTCAATAAAAAAAATAGTGATGTCAATAACAGAGGTCTTTAGTGATGCAAATGGCTAAGTATACAGATAAAAACAAAAGTTGTTTGAATATTTCATTCTTATATTTTGAAGGGTGAACAAGAATGAACATATTTTCTTAAAAATATGTTCAAAGGCAATAGTAATAGTGATTGAAAATATAACCCCTACAGAGTACATTTTCTTTAAAGTTGTATTTAAGGAGACTGTCTCAAAAGCACTCTTTTTAATCAGACATTGGCAGTCAAGCTTTATGCTAAAAAACAGATTTTGCATGAAACTAAAAACCTAGAGGACAAATAATAATACTCAAATAGACTTATACTTTTATAAATCAACATGCATCCTCTAGGTACATAAGAAGCATCATATATTTCTCCTTTCATTGCTCCCTCTTGCACACACTGTAGCTTTATCATGAAATCAAACGCTGCAAATAACTACTAGTCAGACTTTACTTTTCAGACTTTTTACTTTAGATGAATTGTCTAGCGGGCAGAGAAAGAGTATAGCAGGAAGGATGCCTGCAGGCAATCATGGGTTAATCCTTAATATCCCATATGGTCCCTTGAACTCACCAGGAGTGATCCCTGAGCCAGGAGTAAGCCCTGAGAACATCTGGGTGTGCCCCCAAAACAAAAGGAATAAAACCAAGCAAATCACTTGTCTATGTTTTCAAAACTGACAAACTCTAAAAGAAGTGGTTTATAAATATGTCTAAATATTTTAATAATTATTTCCTCTTTTTACAAGTTAGCTGATAACCTTGCCATGTGCTCCTATTCATATCAAAATGATAATCTTAGAAATTATTACAAATTGTTCCCTAACTGAATTTAATTGAATTTTCTTTCAAAGAAATGTTTCAGACATCTCTATTTATAAGACATTAAAAAGAAAGTGAATTTGGCACTTGTAGCAGTTCCTCCTTTTGAAATACAGATGAATTATATGCTCACTAGATTAAATGATGATGAAAGGTCTAAATAATAAAGCACTTTGTTCTTTCTGTTTAGTTTCTAAAGAGTCCATGTTTATATCATATATTTGCTTGTTGGATAACAGGGCTAGCTAGCTTGGGAGCTTTGCTGTTTTATCCACTCACAGTTTGATCTATTTACATGTTCTTAAGCCAAGTTCATACTAATGAGATCTCTCATCTATGTAAACACTGATGGAGGGTGTGGCAGTTACAGAAGTCACCTTGAATCTGAATGAGTAACTTCTGACTTATACATCTACTAAGACTTCTATGTTATCTAGATTGGGCACATCTCTTTATACCCACCGCACCTAGCGGGAGTTAGAATTTACCAGGAGACTGCCACACTGGCTATGTTGAGACTATGGTTTAAGATTATAGGGGAAAAAAGATTATAGAAAGGATCATACTAGTTTGCTCTCAAGCAGGCAACCGTGACCCTTTCAGTATATGGAGAACAAGATACTCAGAATCACCCTGGTACAGATAATAAATAAGATGGACCTTGTGGGTACCATCTAGATTACATGAAGTCCATGAAATTAAGAAGTATTGGGGCCAGAGCAATAGTCCAGTAGGGAGGGCATTTGCCTTGCATGCAGCTGACCCAGGATCAATCCCTAGCATCCCATATGGTCCCCCACGCAGTCAGTGCCAGGAATAACCTCTGAGCATTGCTGGGTATGATCCAAAAAAAAAAAATGTATTGCTTTAGACCAGCTCTCTCTTTCTCTCTGTCACTCTCTCTCTCTGTCACTCTCTCTCCAGTGTTTTACATAAGAGATAATCTCTGAAGAAGGTATTAGTCCTTGGCATAATTGTTTGTTTGTACCTGTAATAGGGTGTGACACCACCCTTCTACACTCTTCTACTATGTAGAAGCTGTTTAAGGTTCTTTGCTGACAGGAACTTTCCTGAAGTTAGGACTACTTTAGTTTATATAAGGGGGACTGATTTGAGGTACTTCTTTATCTTTGGTGGAACTCTTTTCTGGTAGTACCCTCTTTGGTGGGACTCTCTTTGGTAGAACTCCACTCTGGTGGGATCTTCTTTGGTGGAAGACTTGGGTTCTTGTGTATGGTCTAAGTTCTAACCAGAGCTAGAGCTCTTTCCTTATATTGGATTGTGGTGGTAGAACTTTTGTACTATTAAAAGTCTTTTTGTAACTTGGCCAGACTCGTGAGTTTTCATCCATTCCCCGGCGGCCTCGGAGGTAGAAGAGAACTTCTGTCCTGATATTGTTGGGGACCCGAGCGGCTCCCTGATGCCTGCTACGAAAAAATTTTCACAGTGACATCTTTGGTCTCTATTATAAATTGTATTTTATTAATACATGACATCAATTTTATCACTTCGCTTGTCTACCCGTTGTTCATTGATTTGCTCTAGCAGGCACCAATAACATCTCCATATGTCCTGTTCCGTGCTAGTGTAGCACAAAGGCAACTGCTCGCTCCAGGAGCATAAGAGCCCTCAAACCATTCCTTCAGGTCATGGGAATGAGGTCTATAATTGTTACTGGTTTTTGGCATATCAAATAAGACATGGATAGCTTGCCAGGCTATATCGTGTGGGTGGAATACTCTTGTAGTAGCCTCATATCTAGCGCCGCGAAATGGGAAAAGATAAGATTTTCTTCTAGGTGGAGCTCTGAGGAGCTGTGGATTCAGAGCTCAGGTATGCCTGATCCAGAGACTCAGAGACATGGGGTAGAGCTGCTATTGGCTCTCATTGTGCCCAGTTGATCATGAGGCGCTCAGAATGGAAGGCGGGTTCTAGCCCTGGCCTGCCATCCCAGCAGAGCCTAGCAGGAAGCCAGAGGAACCCCCACACCATAAGGGCTGCCATTTTCAACATCCAGACTCCATTAATAATAACCCTATAATAGCATAATTATCCTTGATCACTTGATCACTTGAATCCCATTATTCATCGATTTGCTCGAGCGGGCGCCAGTAACATTTCCATTGGACCCTATCACGTGCCAATGTAGCCCAATGGCATCTAGTTGATTCAGGAATATGAAGAGCCTCAAACTGTTCCTTCAGGGTCTTAACAAGGAAGTCTGACCATCTTGTAGGTGGGCGGCCACGTGATCTTTTGACATCCTGTGGGATCCAGTCAGTAACGGCTCTAGTCCAGCGGTTGTCTCCAAATCGCATTACATGTCCAGCCCATCTGACTTTCGATGTCTTGGCAAACGAGACAGCGTCCCTGATTCTGGAATAGCGACGGAGGTCAGAACTCCGGATTCCTTCTCTCACTTGAGTGAGACGTGATATTCCAAGCATAGCTCTTTCGATGCCTCTCTGGGAGACCCGAATAGCATTCTCATCCTGCTTTTGTAGGGCCCAGGTCTCTGAGGCGTATGTTAATGCAGGGAGAACGGTGGAGTCGAAGATATGTGCCCGGAGCCGGAGGTTCTTTGTCCTTTTAGCTATTTCTTCGATGCCTTTGAAGGCATTCCATGCCGCTCTCTTCCTCCTGCGCAGCTCAGGTTTTAGGTCGTTCATCATGTTGACTTCTCGACCTAGGTACACATAACTGCTGCATTCAGAGATGTTTGTTCCATTGAGAGAGAATGGGGCCTCTGGAACTAGTTCATTTCTCATGAACATAGTTTTCTTCAGATTCAGCTGTAGACCTACCTTTCCACATTCTCGGTCAAAGTCAGCCAGCATTTGTGCCGCTTGGCTAATGTTTGGTGTTATTAGAACGATGTCATCAGCGAAGCGGAGGTGGTGTAGTTGCCGACCATCTATCTTCACTCCCATTCCTTTCCGTTCTAATTGTCTCATGATGTTCTCGAGGGTGGCACTGAAGAGTTTGGTGAATGGTATCACCCTGTCGAACCCCTCTTTTGACATCAATGATCACTTCTTTGTAGAATGGTGAGATCCTGGTGGTGAATCCGTAATACAGCTCACGAAGGATCTTGATGTATTGGGTTTGAACACCCTGTTTGACTAGGGCTTCGATGACTGCTTCAGTCTCCACAGAATCAAAGGCTTTCTGTAAATCAATGAACGTGAGACAGAGTGGCATCTTGTACTCCCTACAAACCTCAATCAGCTTGGTTACTGTGTAGATATGGTCGATTGTGCTGAATCCTTTCCGGAAACCTGCTTGCTCGCATGGTTGTCCTTCATCTAGTGTTCTGCTAATCCTGTTCAGGATGACTCGTGTAAACAGCTTGTAGATGACAGACAACAGGCAGATGGGGCGATAGTTGCCGATGTCGTGAATGTCTCCCTTCTTGAACAGTAGAACTGTCCTGCTGGTTTTCCATTGGGAGGGCACCTTGCATTCGGATAGGTAGCGTGTGAAGAGCCGAGCTAGTGTATTGATGAGTACCGACGGCAGATTCTTCAGATGTTCGGGTCTGATTTTGTCTGGGCCTGGTGCTGTTCCCTTCTTTACCGATGAGATGGCATGTCGGATTTCAGAAGGGAGAACATTGGGAATGACATATCCATCCTGTGGAATTTGGTATGTGGGCAGGTGGATGTGGCTATCAAAGAGATTTGTGTAGAAGTCCTGGATAATCTTCTCCATTGCCTTTCTGGAAGATGTGATAGATCCATCAGGGCGTCGGAGGGCAGTCATCTTGGTCTTATAGTTGGTGAAGGACAGGCGGGCAGTGCGAATACTTTTCCCGGCTTCTGCTGCATCTTCCAGTATTTCTGCTCTTCTGTCTTTGAGGTCTGCTTTTATCGCTTCTCTGCACTGTTTAGCAAGCTTGAACGTTAGCATTTGGTCTCCTGAGGCTCGCGCCTTGCCACGTTGGCGAATGAACTCAAGAGTTTCTGAAGACAAGCGTCCTTTTGTGTCTTTCTCTATCTCGGCATTCTTCGCACAATCATGGAGGTGCTGAACCAGTCTGTTGTATTCTTCATCGATGTCGTCAATGATGGTATCTTCCCATGTTGCTGCAATGGTGCCAAAGAGTTCCCAGTTGGTGGTCTTTCTGGGAGTTCTCTTCTTAAACTTTGCAGCTTTTTCTCCCCGTTGAGGGAAGTAGAATTTTGCATGAAGGAGACGGTGGTCCGATCCTATCTGGAATTTGGGGACGACAGCAACATCGTTCAGACAAAACCGTCGATTGAAGATGATGTGGTCAATTTCATTGTGGAACTGTCCGCCAGGAGATTCCCATGTCCAATGTTTCGCTTCAGCCTTCTGAAACTGTGAGTTCCCATGAATAGTCTTGGTGGACATGATGAACTCAGATAGTCTCTCACCCTGTTCGTTCCATTCTAGGCCATGGGTCCCGATGTGGAGTTCTTCAGCCGATCTTCTCTGTCCTATCTTGGCATTAAAACCACCAACTATGATCTTGTAGAAGGTGTGATCTTTTTTATAGAACTCCTCCAATTCCATGTAGAATTTCTCAATTTCATCTTATTTGTATGTGGATGTTGGTGCATAGACAATGAAGATAGAAATTGCTGGCAGTGGGCCACATCTCCTCAAGTGTAATCGTCCTATTCGGTTTGTTAGGCATTCAAATGAATCTGGGCCGGAGCAATAGCAATAGCCCAGCGGGTAGGGCGTTTGCCTTTGCATGCGGCTGGTCTGTGCCGGCCCGGGTTCGATCCCCAGCATCCCATATGGTTCCCGAGCCCCGCCAGGAGTAATTCCTGAGTGCAGATCCAGGAGTAACCCCTGAGCGTAGCCGGTATGACCCAAAAAAGAAAAAAAAATGTCAAGGGGTTGTTAAAGAACCATTAAAAGTTCACCTATAATTATCGTTACAGATTCCTATTTTGAAGGGTTGGGAAGGAGAAAGATGGAATAAATATGACAAATATATTCCAATTTTAATGTTAGTAATTGATAGAAAAGTCTGTGTGTTTAAATAATTACATAGAAGTATACATGCATCTCTCTGTAATTTAAAAAGAGGCCAGAGAGATAGCACAGGGGGTTAAGGCGCCAAGCATAACAATTCAAAGTGGGTCATTCCTGAGCACAGAGGGAAGAATAGCCTCTGACCACTGCTGGGTGTGGCCTACCCTCAAATTAAATGAAATTAAACTTAAAATTACATTCAAATTTCTAAAAATAAAACAAAAAATTTTATAAATTTTTTGTTTTCTGCTTTTTGGGTCACTCCCAGCAATGCTCAGAGGCTATTCCTGGCTCTGCACTCTGGAATTACTCTCGGTGGTGCTCAGGACATGTTATTACATGTTGCTGAGAGAAAGGAATGATACTTTAATTTTGAATTGGTAATGGCAATGTTACTTGTTGAAATTAATGCATAAAATGAATATAAAAATATAAATAAATGAGATTATTAAGTTCAGTTATGATAGGGGAAAACTGTGGCAAATTACCAATTAATGTTGTGCAATGGTATATATTAATATACCTAGTCACTTGAGAAGCCATTTATCTATATTACAAATCATTTTCCTAATATAATTGAGTCAAAATCACTGGGGAGATGTTGGAAATAAAATTGTGAAGCAATATGTTATGGAAATCATACTAAAGGATAAAGACACCATTTATGCTACTGAATACACATGAAACTAAAAGTTAATTAAGAATTACAATGTTTCAAAGCAGTAGATACAAACTTGCAACATATTTCTATCAACTCCTTAATGCATTAGAAAATTTTTTTAAATTACACTGATTTGATATTATATGATTTGGCTTTATACAAATAAGTTAACATTATCAAAGTATTGTTTCTCTTTTCACGTTATTATACTTACAAAATTAATGAGTAGGTCTAAAACAACAGAATAGGAAAATTAATGTACTTAACCTGAATTAGAAATCAATAAAATGCTGATTAATCAATCTGAATTAGAAATCAATTACATTTGCTAGTTATTAATCATAGGTTTCACAGATTAAGCATAATAGCAAAACTATTAAGGGAAAATTTCATTAAAATCTTTTATAGGCATGTAAGTAATTAGTTTTATGCAATACAGTAATATTTTATTTTTGAGATTGTAGGAAAGAAAAAATGTAATAACATTTACTGAAACAAATATAAATGAAAAGAGTTGGGTAAATTAATTTTTCTACCTAAATAATATAAATTCCATAGTGACAGTGTTTTTTTTTTGGTGCATTTTTTATCTACTACTGAATCCAAACAATCATACCATGAGTCTCATAGTCTCATAGTGCTAAAATATAGAAGCTAAATTGAATTATTTCCATTTCTTCTTCATATTATGAAATACTTTACAAGTTGCATTTACTTAGCATTATTGAACAGTCATTAAATGGCTTATAGATTTAGAAAGGATTGCTAGACTAAGAATATTTACAAAATGTTATAAATTTCAATAATTAATGTCACTAAAGTTATGTTTTCTGATTTATTGATTTTTTGACCTTAGGTTATCCTGTCTGACATGCTCCTCAGAGAAAAGAGACGGAGCACCAGGGCTCCGAGGTGACTGTGCGGGGGCTCAGTGCATGGCGTGTCTGTGGCTTGGAGTATGGTGCTGAATTTCCGAGGACGGGATGCCCGGCTGGGCTCTGCGGGCTGACATGGAGTCCTGTGGACATCTGGCTGGCAGGTCTATTCAGTAGTTCATTTCCGTGGCTCCTCTGGACAAACACTAGCTCATAGTATGCTTGATTGGACTTTCTCCTGACCCTGGTTTGATCTTCAGCACCCCATATGGTCTGCCAAGCACTGCCAGACACGGCCAGGTATAAGTTCTAAGCACAGAGCTAGGAGTAAGCCCTGACCATGCCTAGTGGCCAAAAAGTGGGGGTGGGAGTTGGGTGTTGGGGTGGGGGTATAACATTGACGTGATCCCTAATTTATTATCAGGAAACAAATATCTCCAAAATGAAGGAAGGTTGTAAACCTGCGAGTTCAGTGGTCTGGGTGAATTGAAGCCTCAGGTATTAAAGTTTAGGTCAGAGAGATATTACACAAGATATGCACTTGCCTGAATGTGGCCAACTCTGAGCATCACTAGGAATAACCTCTGAGCACCACCAGGTGTAGCCTGCAAGAAACTAAAAAGAAACCATAGTTTGGAAAGTCCAAAGTAGCTAGAAGCTATAGGATAGGTTATCAGGAAAGAACCATCTGCACAGAAAGAAATCCAATGATAATTTAGATTGCCTCCTTAATTTCTGTGATACTGACCTTTTAAAATACATGGGATAAGGGCCAGAGTGATAGTCCAGTGGGTAGGACATTTGCCTTGCATATGACCAACCCAAATTTGATTTCCCAGCTTCCCATATGGTTCCCCAAACACTGCCAGGAGTAATTTCTGAGTGAAAAGCCAGGACTATCCCCTGGGCATTGCTGGATGTGACCCAAAGCAAATACAAAAATGGGAAGGGAGCCAGAGTGATAGCACAACGGAGGACATTTACCTTGCACACAACTGACACAGGTTCAATCCCAGGCATCCCATATGGTCACCAAGCACTGCTAGGAGTAATTTCTGAGTAATTTCTGAGTGCAGAGCCAGGAGTAACCCCTGAGCATTGCCAAAACAGAAATTATATATATATGGATAATAATTCTTATAACCAGGGGAAGAAGTTAAAGAATTATTCAGCTGAACAATTTCTGAAACATGGGTCTCTGATCAGTCACTTTCCTTCTGCGTGATGAGGAGAGCTCAGTACACAGAGCATCAAGTAGTATCCTCAGAAGCTTTGTGCCTTTCTCTACAGGTAACTCAAGCATCTTCAGCAACTATGGAGGGAATAGGAATATAGGTCAGTGGGAAGGAAAAGGACATGCTTTGCATTGTAAGGCTCTGAATTTGAGCCCTAGCACACTCATCCACCCCTACACACACACACACACATACACACACAAACACACACACAAACCACTACCCAAAGACATCAGAATCCTAAAGTATATGTATTCAATAACAGAGTTTAAAAATGCAAAAGAATGAAGCCACTACATTATTATGAAAAACCATAAATCTGTAATAGCTGTTAGTGATTGTATTAACCCTGTCTGACTAATAGAAGAACATATCGAGTATTTCAACAGCACTATCAAGCAACTTGACCCAAATGGTTATTATTAAAGAATGCATCTGAAGCATCATAATACATTTTATTAGAGAATATATTTTAATACATAATTCTTTTTAATACATAATATATAATTCTTTTTCTTAGAAAAAGACTGGGCCCTCTGGGATGAACCCAGAGTCATGGCAGAACCTGGCAAGCTACCTGTGGTGTATTCAATATGCCAAAAACAGTAACAATAATGGACTTCATTCCCAACGAATGGAGATGTTACTGGCGCCCGCTCAAGCAAATCAATGAACAACGGGAAGACAAGTGACAGTGACTAAAGATGTTTCAATTTATATAATATGCATATGACAACTTAATTTACATTAAATGACATAATATGCATATGACAACTTAATTTACATTAAATGACAATGTTGATCAATTGTGACTAAATTGACCTAGGTAAATGTTGTACTTTGTATTATATCAGTTATATTTTAATATTTTCTTGATTTTGAGGGTCCACACCTAGTGGTGCTCAGAGCATACTCTTAGCTCTGAGCTCAGGGATCACTACTGATACAACTTGAGGGACCATCTGTGGTGCAAAGGATCAAACCTGAGTCAGTCATTTGCAAGGCAAGTGCCTTTCCTACTGAACCATCTTTATTGCTCCATGTCCCATTTTTGTTATATCAAATAAATTGCTAACACCCATGCCAATAATATTTTTCTATATGTTTTCTTCTGATAGTTTTATGGTTTGGGATGTTGTGTTTAAGACTACATTTAATAATTCCTGTGTATTCCTTTCTGTGCATTGTATAAAGGTAAAATTAATTACTTCACAAGTACACAGTTACTTTTTCAGTATCACACATTGAAAAGCTTATCATTTGTAATGTGTATTCTTGATCTTGATTCTTGTAGAGATTAATTGACTATACAGCATGGGTTTATTTCTCTCTGTCGCGTTCTATGAGTCTAGATGTCTATTTTATATCAGTACTTTAATACTTTGTTTGCTGTAAGTTTGTAACTTATTTTTAAATCACAAAGGCGTTAAACAAAGTGTCTTCAACATTACAATGCCATGTCATCTCACATAAAAGATGAGTGTTGACTATTACAAAAATAAAAGGTAAGTGTTAGCAATGATGTGAGAAGTTGAAGCATTTGGACACTGCTGGTGGGATTGTTATATGATATAAATTTAAAGGAAATAAGTATGGAGCATTCTAAAACAGAAATATAGAAATAGAAGTGTTACCATATATACAATATAGCTAGTTCATTTCTAAGAATATATTCAAAATAATTTAAATCAGTTTCAAAGAGCTTTTTGTACTTCTATTTCAGATTATTTATAACATCTAAGCTATATAAACAAATCAATTGCCCATTTGAGAGATGAAGAAATAAGATTTTATAAATACATGTAGTGGAATATTGTTTTACCTTAGCACAAAAGGAATTTCTCTATTTTCAACAGCATGGGTGAACCTGGAAAACATTCTTAATGGAACAAGGCAGTCTCAAAATAACTGCTGCATGACTCCATACATATGTGTGTGCGTATATATGTGTATAGATGTATGGGTACATGTACTTGTATATGAATAGTCCCACTCACAGAAGCAGAAATCAGAATGGTTATATTCATGTCTTAAATTAAGAAATATATGCATCTGTTGCCAGTGTATGAAAGTACAGACAGTCATTTTAGTCCTTCTTCATTTTGGCAGCCTAGTTTGGCCCTTAGATTTTACCAGCCACTCCTTGTTCATCCTTCTTAGTGCTGTCATATTAAGGGCTCTTTCAGGGTCGGGAAATAAACATTGTTATTACTGGTTTTGGCATATCGAATACACATTGGACAGCTTACCGTGCAGGCAGTATACTCTCAGTAGTTTGCCGGGCTCTGTGAAGGGGTGGGTAAAATTGGGTAGAATACTCATGGTAATTTGGATCCCTTGGGATGTCAAAAGATCATGTGGCCGCCCACCTACAAGATAGTCAGACTTCTTTTTTCAAGACCCTGAATGAACTGTTTAGGCTCTTCGTATTCCTGAAGCAAGTAAATACTATTGGGCTACACTGGCACATGATAGAGTCAAATGGTAATGTTACTGGAGCCTGCTCGAACAAATCGATGAATAATGAGATATGAAGTGGTCAAGTGATCAAGTGACCAAGTGAAATGAAGAGAAATAGAAGACAGCATCAGTGGGTATTAAACTTTCATTTTACTGGTGCCCGTTTGAGCAAATCGATGAATAACGGGATTCAAGTGATCAAACGTATAAATAAATACCTGAGTAATAGTACAGCAGGTAGGGTACTTGCCTTGCACATAACTGCTGTGGGTTGAATCCGGGGACCTCATATGGTTCTCTGAGCCTGACGATAATTAATCCCTGAGCACAGAGACTGGAGTAACCTCTGAACAACACCAGTGTGGTCCCTTAACTCCTGAAGAATAAATAATGTCCCCAGATTACCTCCCTCTTCCCCCTGCCTACTTACGTAGTAGAGAACTTTCTTTCTTTCTTTCTTTCTTTCTTTCTTTCTTTCTTTCTTTCTTTCTTTCTTTCTTTCTTTCTTTCTTTCTTTCTTTCTTTCTTTCTTTCTTTCTTTCTTTCTTTCTTTCTTTCTTTCTTTCTTTCTTTCTTTCTTTCTTTCTTTCTTTCTGTCTGTCTGTCTGTCTGTCTGTCTGTCTGTCTGTCTTTCTTTCTGTCTGTCTTTCTGTCTTCCTTTCGTTCTTTCTTTTGTTCTTTTGTTCTTTCTTCCTTTCTTTCTTTCTTTCTTTCTTTCTTTCTTTCTTTCTTTCTTTCTTTCTTTCTTTCTTTCTTTCTTTCTTTCTTTCTTTCTTTCTTTCTTTCTTTCTTTCTTTCTTTCTTTCTTTCTTTCTTTCTGTCTGTCTGTCTTTCTTTCTATCTTTCTATCTTTCTGTCTGTCTTTCTTTCTTTCATTCTTTCTTTTGTTCTTTCTTTCTTTCTTTTTTCCTTTCTTTCTGTCTGTCTGCCTGTCTTTCTTTCGCTCTTTCTTTTGTTCTTTCATTCTTTCTTTCTCTCTTTCTCTCTCTTTCTTTCTTTTCTCTCTTTCTTCTTTCTTCTTCCTTCTTCTTCCTCTTCCTCTTCTTCTCCTCTTCCTCTTCTTTCATCTTCATCTTCTTCCTCTCTCTCTCTGTTTTTCTCCTGCCTCCCTTTTCTTACATATTATGGATTGCCATACTACATTTGGGGATTATCATATTTATCACTTTGCCTACATTCAATGCTAAGTTCTACTCTGGTGTTAGCATTTCCAACAATTAGTAGAACATTGGTATGTGTTTATAACACAGGTGAATGCAATGATTCTACATCTGTCCTTTCACTTTTGACGGATTTCACTCAGCATGATAATCTCCATGTCCACCCATTTGTACCCAAATTTCATAACTGTTTTTTCCTGACAGCTGCAATGTATTCCATTGTGTGGATGTACCATAGTTTATTTAGCCAGTGTTCTGTTCTTGGGCACTCAGGTTGTTTCCAGGTTCTGCCTATAGTGAATAGTACTGCTAATGAATATAGAAGTGTAGATGGTGTTTTTGCTCTGTGATTTGGGTCTCCAGGGAATATTCCCAGGAATGGTTTTGCTGGGTCAAATGGAAGCTCAAAATCTAGTTTTTGGAGGATTGTTTTAAAAAAGGCAGAACCAGTTGACATTCCTACCAACAATGGATGATAGTCCCTTTCTCCCCACATCCATGCCAGTACTGGTTGTTCTCAATATTTTGGATGTGTGCCAGTCTCTGTGGTGTGAGATGATAACTGATTTTGTTTTGATTCGCATCTCCCTGATGATTAGTGATGGAGAGCACTTTTTATATCACTTTTGGCAATTCAAATATCTAATTTGAGGGAAATTCTGTTCCTTTGTTCTCCCCATTTCTTAATGGGGTTGAATGTTGTTTTCTTATAAAGTTCTACCATGTCTTGTATATGACTTGTATCACTTGTCTTCCCATTGTTCATCGATTTGCTCGAGTGGGTAACATCTCCATTCATTGGAAATGAGGTCCATTATTGTTACTGTTTTTAGCATATGAAATACACCCAGGTCAGTCACCTTATATACACAAGGCAGAGCCCTGGGTGTAGATAAGCCTGTCTCCTGTCTACCACCTGCTGACACAGTCAGGCACTGCAGTCACACCTGTAAATTACAGCAAAGGTGCCCAATCTCATCTTATATATATTTGATATTAATCTACTGGCATGAGACAGGACATATGGAGATATTACTGGTGCCCGCTCTAGCAAATAGATGATCAATGGGAAGATCGTGATTGTGATCGTGATTAATCCCTTATCAATGGGTATTTGATAAATATTCTTTCCCATTCTTTGGGCTGTTTTTGCATCTTAGTCACCATTTCTTTTGAGGTGCAGAAACTTTTCAGCTTCATACAATCCCATATGTTTATCTTCGCTTCCATTTGCCTTGTCAGTGGTACTTCTTATTTGAAGATGCCTTTACTTCAATGTCATAGAGGGTTTTGCATATTTATCTTATAGATTCTACCATTGCAGCAACATGCGAAGATACCATCATTGACGACATCGATGAAGATTACAACTGACTGGTTCAGCACCTCCATGATTGTGTGAAGGATGCTGAGAGAGAGAAAGACACAAAAGGACGCTTGTCTTCAGAAACTCTTGAGCTCATTCGCCAACGTGGCAAGGCTCGAGCCTCAGGAGACCAAATGCTAACATCCAAGCTTGCTAAACAGTGCAGAGAAGCCATAAAAGAAAACCTCAAAGACAGAAGAGCAGAAATACTCGAAGATGTAGCACAAGTCGGGAAAAGCATTCGCACTGCTCGCCTGTCCTTCGCCAACTATAAGACCAAGATGACTGCCCTCCGATGCCCTGATGGATCTACATGTTCCAGAAAGGCAATGGAGAAGATTATCCTGGACTTCTACTCAAATCTCTTTGATAGCCATGTCCACCTGCCCACATACCAAATTCCACAGGATGGATATGTCATTCCCAACGTTCTCCTTCTGAAATCCCACATGCCATCTCTTCGGTAAAGAAGGGAACAGCACCAGGCCCAGTCAAAGTCAGACCCGAACACCTGAAGAATCTGCCATCAGTACTCATCAATACACTAGCTCCACTCTTCACATGCTACCTGTCCGAATGCAAGGTGCCCTCCCAAAGGAAAACCAGCAGGACAGTTCTACTGTTCAAGAAGGGAGAAAATCACGACATCGGCAACTATCACCCCATCTGCCTGTTGTCCGTCATCTACAAGCTGTTTACACGAGTCATTCTGAACAGAATTAGCAGAACACTAGATGAAGGACAACAATGCGAGCAAGCAGGCTTCCGGAAAGGATTCAGCACAATCGACCATATCTACACAGTAACCAAGCTCATTGAGGTTTGTAGGGAGTACAAGATGCCGCTCTGTCTCACGTTCATTGATTTAAAGAAAGCCTTTGATTCTGTGGAGACTGAATCAGTCATCGAAGCCCTAGCCAAACAGGGTGTTCAAACCCTATACATCAAGATCCTTCGTGAGCTGTATTACGGATTCACCACCAGGATCTCACCATTCTACAAAGAAGTGATCATTAATGTGAAAAGAGGGGGTTCGACAGGGTGATACCATTTCACCAAAACTCTTCAGCACCACCCTCGAGAACATCATGCATCAATTAGAACGGAAAGGAATGGGAGTGAAGATAGATGGTCGGCAACTACCCAACCTCCGCTTTGCTGATGACATCGTTCTAATAACATCAAACAATAGCCAAGCGGCACAAATGCTGGCTGACTTTGACCAAGAATGTGGAAAGATAAGCCTACAGCTGAATCTAAAGAAAACAATGTTTATGAAGAATGAACTAGTTCCAGAGGCCCCATTCATTCTCAATGGAACAAACATCTCTGAATGCAGCAGTTATGTGTACCTAGGTCAAGAAATCAACATGATGAACGACCTAAAACCTGAGCTGCGCAGGAGGAAGAGAGCAGCATGGAATGCCTTCAAAGGAATCAAAGAAATAGCTAAAAGGACAAAGAACCTCCGGCTCCAGGCACATATCTTTGACTCCACCATTATCCCTGCATTAACATATGCCTCAGAGACCTGGGCCCTACGAAAGCAGGATGAGAATGCTATTCGGGTCTCCCAGAGAGAAATCGAAAGAGCTATGCTTGGAATATCACGCCTCACTCAAGTGAGAGAAGGAATTCGGAGTTCTGACCTCCGTCACTATTCCAGAATCAGGGACGCGATCTCATTTTTCAAGGCATTGAAAATCAGATGGGCTGGACATGTAATGCGATTTGGAGACAACCACTGGACTAGAGCTGTTAGCGACTACATCCCACGGGATATCAAAAGATCAGGTGGCCGGCCACCTACAAGATGGTCAGACTCCCTTGTCAAGACTCTGAAGGAACGGTTTGAGTCTCTTCATATTCCTGAATCAACCAGATGCCATTGGGCTACATTGGCACGTGATAGGGTCCAATGGAAATGTTACTGGTGCCAGCTTGAGCAAATTGATGAATAACGGGATTCAAATGATCAAGTGATTTTATAGATTCAGATGTAATGTTAAAATCTTTAATCCATCTTTGTTGGATGACATGCTTAGGTATCTTGGGAGCTTTGCTGTTTTATTCACTCACAACTTAATCTATTTACATGTTCTTAAGCCAAGGTTCATTCTAATGAGATGTCTCTCCTATATAAACACTGATGGAGGATGTGGCAATTATAGAAGTCACCTTGACTCTGAATGAGTAACTTTTGACTTATTATTATACATCTACCCAGACTTCTATGTTATCTAGATTGGGCACAGCTCCTCTTTATACCCAGAGTGGGGCAGTTAGAATTTACCAGGAGACTACCACCCTGGCTACATTGAGAATATGGTTAAAGATTATAGGAAGGATCATACTAGTATGCACTGAAGCAGGCGAGTGTGACCCTTTCAGTATACAGAGATCAAGATATTCAGAATCCCCCTGGTGCAGATAACAAATAAGAAGGAACTTGTGGATACCATCTAGACTACATGAAGCCCATGAAATTAAGATGTATTACTTTATACCAGCTCCCCTCTCCAATATTTTACATGAGAAATAAACTCTGAAGAAGGGATTAATCCTTGGTGTAATCCTTTGTTTATACCTGTAAAATAGGGTGTGTCACCACCCTTCTACACTCTTCAACTCTCTAGAAGCTGTTTAGGGTTATTTGTTGACAAGACCCTCCTGATGTTGGGATTACTTTGGGTGTATATAAGGTGACTGACTTGAGGTACTCGCCCCTTTTTTTGGTAGCGCTCTCTCTCGGCTGAGATCCTCTCATTGGTGGGACTCCTTTCTGGTAGGACAATCTTTGGAAGAACACTCTGGTAGGATTCTCTTTAATGGGAGACTTGGGCCCTTGTGTATGGTTTAAGTTCTGACCAAAGCTAAGTTCTTCCATTATATTGGATTGCAGTGGTAGAGTTTTTGTACTATTAAAAGCCTTTTTAATAATCGGGAGGCATGGCGGGTTTTAGCCCTGGCCCACCACCTCGGCAGAGCCTCACAACAAGCCAGACCACCCCTCCTCACTCCCGGGCGCCGCCATTTTCCACTTCTGGACTTCCCTCTCGTCAGAACTCCACCCAGCAGACCAGCCCATCACAGCCTGGCTCAAGCGGCCGCAAGAGGCCCGCGGTTCATCAATAAACTCTTTATTTGGGAGGTGTTTAAAAGAGTTTGCCTCCCCCTCGACAAGCCTGGCAAGCTTCTCATGTTGTATATGATATGCCAAATTCCAGTAACAATTATATTCGTCATTCCCATGACCTAATATAATGGTTTGAGGCTCTTTATGTTCCTGTAGCAAGCCGATGCCCCTGGCTCGACTGGCATGAGACAGGACATATGGAGATATTACTGGTGCCCACTCTAGCAAATAGATGATCAATGGGAAGATCGTGATCGTGATCGTGAAAAGCCTTTTTTGGAATTGCACTAGACTCATGAGTTTTCATCTGTTCCCTGGCATCCTCAGAGGTAGAAGAGAACTTCTGTCCTGGTACTGTTGGGGATCCCATCATCTCCCTCACAGACTGGCACATACAAAAGAACAAGAACAACCAGTGCTGGCATGGATGCAGGGAGAAAGGGACTCTCATCCACTGTTGGTGGGAGTGCTGACCGGTTCAGCCCTTTTGGAAAACATTATGCACATTCTTCCAAAAACTAGATATTGAGCTCCCATTTGACCCAGCAAAACCACTCCTGGGAATATACCCCCCAACCAAAAAAAAAAAAAAAAAACACAGAAGACAGGCTATCTACACTTTGATACTAATTTCAGCAATATTACAGTAGCCAGAATTTGGAAACAACCTTAGTGCCGAGAACAGAAGACTAACTAAAGAAATGATGTTACATCTTGTATAACTTCACTTGTATCACTTTATCACTTGTCTTCCCATTGTTCATCTATTTGCTTGAGCTGGACACCGGTAACATCTCCATATGTCCTGTCTCAAGCAAGTGTAGCCCAAGGGTAGATGCTTGCTACAGGGACAGGAAGAGTCTCAAACCGTTCCGTCAGGTCATGGGAATGAGGTACATAATTGTTACTGGGTTTTATCATATCAAATAAAACACGGGTAGCTTGCCAGGCTCTGCCTAGTAGGTGGTATACACTCAGTAGAAGGCTCTCTTCTTGAGCATTTACTGATGAAACTTAAAGGGGAAAGATCAGGTTTTCTCTTGGGTGGAGCTCTGAGGAACTGTGGAGTCTGAATATAGAGAATGACTGATCTCATCATGTTTGGGATGCTCCAGTCTCTCACTAGGCTTACTGGGATGATGGACATCAGCTAGAAGCTGCCTAGAACTGTATACAGTGTATAAATGTGAAAGATCCTGGGAAGGACATGATCCTAAAATCTAGTACTATCTAAGACTGCCATGTGGTCACAGAGCAGCCACGTGCCGACGGAGCTGTGGGTCTGGCGTCAGTCTCTCTTCAAGGTAGCTGGCATGGAGGTGGAGGAAAGGGCAGAGGAGCCCAAATCCCTGCTCCAAGTCTGGCCAACATGGCCCCTCCCCGCATGTGTGAGCAAACCCTTGCAGCAATGTTGGACTCCTCCAGAGACTGTCCAAGCCCCTTACCAGGAGGTCAGCTCCATGGATTGCTTCCACGTGGGGCCAAGCAGCGCAGCTGTGGATCTGGAGTGAATGGGTCTGGAAAACTTCCTGACCCATGTACATCTCCACAATAGAATACAATGCAGCTGTCATAAATGGTGAAGTCTTGAAATTTACCTGCAAATGTATGGACATAAAGTTTATCGTGCAGTGGGAGGGGATTTGGTGACATTGGTGTTGGGAATAGGGCACTACTGAAAGAAGCGCTGCCTGAACAATGTATGACTGATACCAATCATAAATATCTTTGCAATTGCATAGTCACATAATAACTTTTTAAAGAAAGGAATTGTCTTCCAGCCTTTGACTTTGAGCCTGTTTGCTCTGATTAGTCAGATGCATTTCTTGTAGGCAGCAGAAACTTGGATTCAGTTTTTTAATCCATTTTGCGATTCTGTGTCTCTTAACTGGTGCATTTAGACTGTGACATTGAGATTATTGTCATGGGATTTTGTGTCACTGTCACTGACTTCCCGTTCATCATCGATTTACTCGAGCAGGCCCCAGTAACATCTCCATATGTCCTGTCTCATGCTAGTAGAGCCCAAGGGCATCTGATTGCTCCAGGAATATAAAGAGCCTCATTCCATTCCGAATGAGGTCTATAATTGTTACTGGTATTTGGCATATCAAATAAAACACGGGTAGCTTGCCAGGCTCTGCCGTGCAGGTAGCATACTCTTGTAGTCATCTCTAAGTCCAGAATTTATTGATGAACCATGCTGCCACAAGCGGCCGCCTCGAGCCGGGTTGTGATAGGCTGGTCTGCTGGGAAGTCCGGATGTGGAAAATGGAGGCCCTCATGGAGTGGGGGTCGTCTGGCTTGTTGCAAGGCTCTGCTGGGGTGGCGGGCCAGGGCTAGAACCCGCCATCCCTCCTGGGCACCTCGAGAGCTGCTTGGCACAGGGAGAGCAAGTAGCAGCTCTGCCCCATGTCTGTGAGTCTCTTTCACAGACTTCATCCTAGTGAAAGGAGGAGGGAAGAACTTGGGAAGAACATCTGAAGATGATTTTTGTCTCATCTTTCTGTATACGTTTGTTAAGATTTTGGAGTGTGCCTTATTTTATAGTAACTCCGTTAGTCCTTCTTTTAAGTTGGTTTTGAGTCTATGACGTTCCTTAGCTCTTGTTAATATATAGAGTTGTGTATTATTCCTTCAAATCTGAATGTGAAACTCGCTGGATAAAATATTCTTGGTGAGGTTTTCATTTCATTGATTCATTTCAGGATATATCACCATTGTCTTCGGGCTCAGAGTGTTTGGTCTGAAAAGTTTGCTGTGAATCTTAGGGATGCCTCTTTGTATGTCATTTCCTTCTTCGATCTTGCTGCTTTCAATATCCTATCTCTATCTGGTTCTTGTCATTCTGATTAAGATGTGAATCGGAATATTCTTATTTGGATTTCTTTTATCTGGAATCCTTAGGGCTTCCTGAATCTGGGAGAAAGTGCTTTTTAGTTTTGGGAACTTCTCAGCAATGATGGCTTTGAGAGTTGCTTCTTCATTTGGGTTTTTTTCCTGCTCCTCTGGGAACCAAATGATTCTTATGTTATTTCTTTTGACTTCAGTCCTATTATCTCTTGTTTTCTGTTCAATTATTGTGAGGGTTTTTTTTTCCATCATCTGCTCTTGTCTAAGGAGTCTCTGCACCTCATTTTTGAGTTTACTAATTATGTCCTCAGCAGTTGTTACTCTGCTGTGGAAGCCCTTCAATGAGTTTTTCATTTCACCTACCACATTTTTAATATCTGTCATTTCTGCTTGTATTTTTGTTTGCATTTTCCTCATCTCTACTCTTTTGTCCTCTTGTATTTTATTGGCTTTGTGTTTCCATCGCTTCTTTGAGCTCCTTATGCATCCTTAACACTTCCTGCCAGGAGGCCCTGGCTAGTGACCACCCCCCCCCACAGCATGAATGAGAGAGACCTCCATTTTGCCTGACTTCATCCTAGTGAAAGGAGAGGGAAGGACTTGGGAAGAACAACTGCTGAGGCCTAGCAGAGAGGAAAAGAATAACACCAACATAGTGGGGCCTTCTGGAAAGCAGTCCCCATTTACTGAACATAGCTTAAGCCTTTTATACAATTTTTGGGTGGAGGGACACACGCACAAATCACATCGCATTTGCAAGATCCTGGGCCATTGCAACAGACAATAATCACAGATATACATATTCCTATGGTCTGAAGACCAGGCACACCCTGCCTCACTTAGTATGGATAAACAGATGTTTTTCAGAAAGGTGTAAACATTTGGGCAGGGCCCACTTCTGGGTCCCACTCTTAGGGCATTGTGGTGGGGAAAGTTTGGCCCCTAAGGCTAGCTGCTCAGAACCCAACATCTTCCCTTCAAAATTCCTTATCAGAGAGGTTATATATCTCATCATTATTGCTAGGCTCATCTGTGCTAGCAACTTAGCTCACTGAGCTTGGTGGAATTCTGCATTGCTTTATCATTAGAACCTTTGCAGGTTGTTATTTGTGTGTTCTTATGTGGATAGGCAGTTTATTTATGGGGTGTCTATGGCTCTTTGCAGAGTTTTGTGGGAGGTGAGGAATTTTGAGGCCTATGCTCACTGATGCTTCTATATAGGATATACACTAAGTACTTCTCACAGACACTAGTGTGTCCCTGTGGTTTTGAACTTTGGGATGTGAGATCTGCAGAGAGTTGGATCCCTTTCTGTGTTTTCCCAGGCTTCAGACTAGGGATTGGGTGGGAACCATGCAGAAAATTAGATGCACCTGAGTTAGGGTGGAACGGGGCTTATAGGGCGGCGCAGAGGGAGCGAGGGGTTCCAGTGGCATCAACTCACACTTTATACTTTCTTAGAGTTAGTTCTTTAGCTATGCTGCTACATGTTACATACTTTTTTTCATACATCTTCAAGTTAATTAGTTCAAGTCCTGTAGTTTTAAGTTTTCATTCTGTATTTAAAAATATTTCTTTTCTACTTATTAACACATGCTCTAGCACTTCTTGAGCTTCAGTTTACTACATTTTTCCTTCAAATTAGTTAAAAACAATTCCCCCTCTACTTATTTAAAAGATTTCATTTATGTTGTTTATTTAGTCTCTTTGCTGCTTATCCCTTTTGTTACCTATTGTCTTTCTTAGTTATAGTAGTCTATTTCATTAAGTGCTTTCAGTATCTAATTATAAACTTATTTTAATAATAAATTAATTTTCCACTCATGGAATTTTTACAAAGGATATTATTATCACATAAGCTTTGAATCTGCTTTTTGTCAGTGGTCTAAGTGAATAATTTCCTGTAGCAACTTTTTAGAATATCATTATCTGGGTTGGAGCTATAGCGCAACAGGTATGACCTGCACATATGCCTTGCACATAACTAACACTGTCAATATTGTAAAAATAGTGTTAAGCTATTCTTAAAATATCCTTAATCTTAGCTTATCTTAAACTTAACTTAGATTATTCTTAAACTTAACTTAAACTATTCTTAACTTGAACACTTAAGTAGACTAAGCAAAGACAGATTACTTAATGAGAGACACATTTTCTGGAGAAATTTTTAACCTTCTCAGATCCAGAATAAATGTCTTCATCTTAAATACCTTTAGACTCTGAAGTAGGTACTCTATTTTTAGATCATCTCAATTTGTGAAACCAGTTGAGGAAAACCAGCTGAGGTGTGGTACAGTGAGCAGGGAAAGGAAGAAAGTCAATAAAACAGTCTTAGATTGTATTATCTAACAGTGTTAGGTTGTAAACAACTGCAACTCAATTCTGCTGGGTAATTCTAGACATAATGAATGAACACTCAATTATAAATGAGGAAGCAGTTATGTTTATTTACTAAATCTCAGACTAGCTTTGGTATCTTTATATGTCTGGTATCTTTATATATCTTATTTGAAATCTAACTTAAACTCTTATCACTTACAAGATTTAGTTAGTCTTCCAGGGTTGCTATGACATCAGTTTTCTTGTTTGCTGCTTTGATTTTTACTTTGCATCTGGCACACAAATATTTCTTTTACAAACATTTGATTTTAGTAGGCAATATATATGCATATAAATGTGTAAATATAGCAGGAGTAAATATATCTGTAAGTATTCATAATTAGAATGTTTATACTAATCTAATCCATCATTGCCCTAAGAATAACTACATAATATTTTGCAGTAGAAGATAATTAACAAGACAAGGAGGGCGCTCAAAGGACTGGATATAGGAAGACTGGGTTGAATCCCTAATAATGCCTGGTCTCTGAATCACCACCAGGAGCAACCTCTGACTGCAGTGCTGGGAGACCCACCCAAGCACCATGAGGCATAGAACCCCTGAAAACAAAACTTGATAATATAGAAATAGCATATACTATTCCATATCCCCCACACCATTGTTACCACTTACAAACATTACTACCACCTTTGAACATTGACCCAGATAACATGTACTTTCACATAGATTTTGAATAATGTATTTTCCTTTAAGATTAAAATTATGGAAAAAACATGAAAGTTAAAGGATATTTCACTGTATCACTATCTTCCCTTTCATCATCGATTTGCTCGAGCAGGCACCAGTAACATCTCCATATGACCTGTCTCATGCAAGTATAGTTCAACGGCACCTGCTTGCTCCAGGAACATAAAGAGCCTCAAACCATTCCATCAGGTCATGGGAATGAGGTCTATAATTGTTACTGGTATCTGGCATATCAAATACGACACGGGTAGCTTGCCAGGCTCTGCCGTGCGGGTAGCATACTCTTGTAGTCATCTCTAAATCCAGCATTTATTGATGAACCACGCTGCCGCTTGCGAGTGGGCTGTGATAGGCTGGTCTGCTGGGTGGAGTTCTGAGGAGGGAAAGTCTGGATGTGGAAAATGGAGGTCCTCATGGAGTGGGGGGGTCGTCTGACTTGTTGTGAGGCTCTGGGCCGGATTAAAAAAAGACTGCAGCAGGGTGGATCTCGATGAGCCTGGCTGTGATAGGCTGGTCTGCTGGGTGGAGTTCTAAGGAGGGGGAAGTCCGGATGTGGAAAATGGTGGTCCTCATGGAGTGGGGGGGGTCGTCTGGCTTGTTGTGAGGCTCTGCTCGGGTGGTGGGCCAACTAGAACCTACCATCTCTCCCAGGCATCTCATGAGTGGCTGGGCACAGTGAGACCAGTAGCAGCTCTGCCCCATGTCTGTCTCTGGATCAGCATACCTGGGCCAGATTAAAAAAGACTGCAGCAGGGTGGATCTCAATGAGCCGGGCTGTGATAGGCTGGTTTGTTGGGTGGAGTTCTGACAAGGGGGAAGTCGGATGTGGAAAATGGACGTCCTCATGGAGTGGGGGTTGTCTGGCTAGTTGTGAGGCTCTGCTTGGGTGGCGGGCCAGGGCTAGAACCTGCCATCTCTCCTGGGCACCTCATGAGCGGCTGGGCACAGAGAGAGCCAGTAGCAGCTCTGCCCCATGTCTGTCTCTTTTAAATATAAATAATTAAATATAAATAAAGGATATTTATATTTAATTATTAACATAATATTAATATAACATATTATTAACATAATATTTAACTGATTCCATTTAAAAATTCATCAACTATTTGTTTTCCTTAATTATACACACTTAAGGAGTTATTAATAAAGTGCTTTACTTTTTATCGCTTCACTTTTCTTCCCGTCATTCATCGATTTGCTCAAGCGGGCACCAGTAACATCTCCGTACATCCTATTGCAAGCAAGTGTACCCCAAGAGTATCTGCTCGCTCCAGAAACATGAAAAGCCTCAAATCATTCTTTCAGGTCATGGCAATGAGGTCAATAATAGTTACTGGGTTTTGGTATATCAAATAGAACATGGGTAGCTTGCCAGTCTCTGCCGTGAAGGTGGTACACTCTCAGAAGCAGGCTCTCATCTTGAGCTTTAATGTAATCCTCAACAGAGGGAGATCTGCTTTTCTTTAAGTGGAGCTCTGAGGAGCTGTGGAGTCTGGATGTTGAGAATGATTGACCTCATGGTGTGGGGGTTACCCTGGCTTCTTGCTAGGCTCACTGGGATGACAGGCCATGGTTATAACTAGCCTAGAACTGTATACAGTGTATAAATGTGAAAGACCCTGGGAAGGACCTGGCCCTAACTTCCAGTATTATCTAAGCGGGCACGGCGACCCAGCTGTGGGTCTGGAGTATCTCTCTTCCAGTGTTGCTGGCTGTGGTGGATGGGAGCTCACCACCACACGTTCTGACATGGAGGTGGAGGAATGGTCGCAGGAGCCCAAATCCCCACTCCAATTCCAGCCAGTGTGGCTCTCCCTCACATGAGCGAGCAAAAACACTTGAGTTATCTTGGACTTGGCCAGGGGCTGGCTGAGCCATTTACCACCTTCTGGAGCTCCATGGGTTGCTTTAATGGAAATACATATATGTGTATATTTGTTTTCCGTAATTGATTCAAAAACAAAATATTTGAAATTAATAAAATGAAAAGGAATGTACTTAATACATCTGAAAAAATTTGTGACTGGAAAACCAGAAAAATGACATTAGAAGCAGCATCCCTTAAACCCAGAGAAGAGGAGATAAATCCTCCAAGTAAAACTAATTCTATGAAGGGTCATTCAGGTGCTTGGTATAAATCTTTAGAGAGCTATAACCTGGGGTCACGGTTGCCTGAAAACATCAGTATGGTAATTAGAACATGCTCATGAAATCAGATGAATAACTGCTTCATGGAATTTGATAAATGCTTCTTGTTAAAATATATATTGTCAAAGTTATCTTGAGATGCTTGAGTTCACAGGTTTCTGGCACTGGTGACAGAAACACTTTTCCAAAACCAGTCTGGTTTATCTTTGTTCGAATGAGTTTCAATTTCTGACATATTCCAACTGATACAGATCTCTTAAACTAAATATCAGCATTGCTTCTGTGCTTCCAACTTTCTACATTAACTGAAATCAAGGTTCTTTTTTGATAAAAAACAGAAATAATCAAATGGTGACAATCTGATTTTATTACATTAATACTGTTTTCTCTTACTTTTAAGCAATAGGAGACTAAATTCTACATGAATCACTCAATATAATATCTTTTTGATCAAATGTTAATCAAATTAAGAACCTAATCAAAGTCTGCATTGATATTTTGCATTTATAGTATTTATGCATAAATTTATTGAATAAATCACTAACAATGTTTTCAAAGAAACACAAAAAATCAAAATTTTATGCATTCTCAAACTATAACTTTACAAATGCTTGATTAATTAAAAACTATTAATGCTTGATTAGCTAATTAAAAACTATTAATGTTGGCACTTTAAAGATATCAGAAACAATAAAATTCTTGATTTTAAAATACAACCTAGACTATATTTTAAAGCTGAAAATAGCTTCAAAATTTAAATTTTTTTGTATCACAACAAATTTGTATCAAGTAATTATGATAAAACTTTGAGTATGAAAGTTTGAAAAGCAAACTTGACTTTCATGAGGCTGTTGCACCTATATTCAAGCAGAATGTTACTATAATAAATGTATACTGTAAGTGGTCTTCTCTATATACAAGGTAACTTTTTATTTCTCTGACATTTTTGCTTTATAAAAAAGGAAGATTGTTGCAGATTGATATAAATTGAAGAAGAAACAGCTGCAGATCTCCATTCACTGTATCACTGTATCACTGTCTTCCCGTTCATCATCGATTTGCTCGAGCGGGCCCCAGTAACATCTCCATATGTCCTGCCTCATGCTAGTAGAGCCCAAGGGCATCTGCTTGCTCCAGGAACATAAAGAGCCTCAATCCATTCCAGAATGAGGTCTATAATTGTTACTGGTATTTGGCATATCAAATAAAACACGGGTAGCTTGCCAGGCTCTGCCGTGCAGGTAGCATACTCTTGTAGTCATCTCTAAGTCCAGAATTTATTGATGAACCATGCTGCCACAAGCGGCCGCGCTGAGCGGGTTGTGATAGGCTGGTCTGCTGGGAAGTCCGGATGTGGAAAATGGAGGCCCTCATGGAGTGGGGGGTCATCTGGCTTGTTGCGAGGCTCTGCTGGGGTGGTGGGCTAGGGCTAGAACCCACCATCCCTCCTGGGGCGCCTCGTGAGCGGCTGGGCACAGGGAGAGCAAGTAGCAGCTCTGCCCCATGTCTGTGAGATCTCCATTCACCTTGAATAATGTTCCAAGTTAAAAACTAATCCTCCATGTAAAAAATTTCTGAAACTTAACTGGAGGTATAGTACTGAGGTTAAGACTTTTTACTTAACTGGTTCAATTCCGCCCAACAATTATGGTCTATTGAGCACTTTCAGGAGTGAGAGTGTGTCGGGGAACACCGCCGGGGTCGGGGTCCCCGACAGTGTCAGGACAGAGGTTGTCTTCTACCTCCGAGGACGCCAGAACAGATGAAAACTCACGAATCCGGTGCAGTTACAAAAATGGCTTTTAATAGTACAAAAGCTCTTCCACAGCAATCCAATATAATGAACAAACTCTAGCTCTGGTCCGAACTTAGACCATACAAAAGAGCCTAAGTCTCCCACCAAAAAGAGAGAGAGGATCTAACCCGATTTGAGTCCTACCCAGAAGAAGGAGCAAAAGGCCAAAGAGCAAAAGGCCAAAAGCCAAAAGCCGCAGGAGCCAAAAGCTAAAGGCTGAGGAACCAAAAGGCAAAAGGTGAAGGGGCCTCAAGTCAGCCCCTTATATACACCCAAAGTAATCCAATCGGGAGGTTGTCATGTCAACAAAGAACCCTAAACAGAGTGTAGTGCCACACCTTATTGCAGGTATAAACAATGGTTATGCCAAGGACTAAGGAGATTATCTCTTATGTAAAACACCGGAGAGAGGAGAGGGCTGATATAAAGTAATACATCTTAACTTCATGAGCTTCATGTAATCTAGATGGTACCCACAATGTCCTTCTTATTATTATCTGCACCAGGGTGATTCTGAGTATCTTGTTCTCGTGTACTGAAAGGGTAACTCTTGCCTGCTTAGAGCAAACTAGTATGATCCTTCCTATAGTCTTCCTATAGTCTCAACGTAGCCAGGGTGGTAGTCTCCTGGTAAATTCTAACTGTCCCACGTTGGGTGCAGTGGGTATAAAGAGGAGCTGTGCCCAATCTAGAAAACATAGAAGTCTTAGTAGATGTATAAGTCAGAAATTATTCAATCAAGGTGACTTCTGTAACTGCCACACCCTCTAGCAGTGTTTACATAGAAGAGAGGTCTCATTAGAATGAACCTTGACTTAAATAAGATTAAGCTGGGAGTGGGCAAAACAACAAAGCTCCCAGATTAGCTAAATCTGTCCTCCAACAAGAGTGCAGAGCTAGAAACACACTCACCAGCAAACCCTGAAGTTAATATAGTACTATATATATATATATATATATATGTGTGTGTGTGTGTGTGTGTGTGTGCCAATTTATATATATGCACATTTATATATACATTTATTTCTTGTGTATATATACAATAAAATATGTACATATACATAAATACATATGTATATATACATATATATTCTTGACACATTAAGCCAATAATTAATTGTATTTCATGTATTGTTCTAAATAATATTTCTTTGAGGAGACTATCCAGAAGTTACTATGGGGCTATCTTACTTTAATAGGGTAGTAGTTTCATTGGAAGCAAATTTCTTGGTGAGAGATTTTTTCAGACCATTTTCAAACAGTTAAGAACCTATGATCTTAGTGCTTTCAACAATTCTGTTCCATTTAGAAATAAAAAAATCGTTTTCTGTTTATGCTAACCATTAGGTATTCTAGTCTCTATATGAGAGATCTTTCATATTATATTTAATGGTTGTCAACAGCAAAGTATGAATTTTCTATTTTTAAGATACATTGTAGAAATAGACAAATATTTTGCTTCAATTACTAAATCTGAACTCATCATTTTTCTACCTTAGAAGAATGCTTATTTAAAGAATGTGAAATATGTGATCACTGATTAAACTATAACTAAAAGAAGACATGTATAAAATAGCAAAGTTTGCTTTTTAAGGAAAAAATAATAATTGCCTACATTTTCTTATAAAAATGGCATAATCTCTTAATATAAATTTGTTTATCTTGTACAGTGTAATTTTTTGTGCTATAGTTCAGTACTTCTTTGCAATATATAATTCAAAAATTTTTTTGAAAAAGAATTAGGGACTGGGGAGATGTTATACCAAGTACAAATTGGTTGCTTGCAAGCAACAAATCTAGGTCCAGTCCCATGTATTGAATATGGTCTCCAGAGCCCTTTCAGAGGTTTTCCCTACTAACAGAGCCCAGAGCTTAATCCTTAGAAATTGAGTATTTCCCCACCGACAGAGGAAAGAGAGAAATAAAAGCTAGGTAACATAAATACAACTATTGTATTAAAAAGATAAGTTATACAAATTACATTATTAATCACCTTAAAGATGAAATACTTAAGGTTAGAATTTTCTTTTTTTTACAAAAAAGAAATTAACATTGTACCAAGGCTGTTTTTTATTACTATAGATACAGTATCTTTTAGTTTGAAGTTCAACTACTAACTTAAGAAAATATATTGTAATTTGCTAGTGAATTACCTATTTCTACTATGTCACAAGGTAATATTACCTTGTTAGTATTATGATGAGAAAATCCTATAAGGAATACTCTTATTATACTATAAATTTCAAAGTTATTTCAGAATGAATAATTTGATCTCCAAACAAAGCTCCAAGCAATGACTTTTTTGGGGTGGAAATGCTATTGGTCAGAGAAAAAAATTCTTGGACTTCTTCATTAAAGGTTAACAAATTATTTTGCTTTTGAATTATGAAACCGAATGTTCTTAAAGATTGTCACAAAAAGTACAAGTGGGAAAAGTGACAATGTGCTGCTTGCTGATATTGCAAGTGACTTGATCCCATTTCAGCCCTGTAAGGTTTCTTATCTCATAGAACAATGATAGGCTTTATTGAAGATCTCCAAAAGTTGACTTTCTTCGCTTCTAAGGGACTGTCAGGAGTTACCCAACTGAAAAATCACAGAAATACTGCATGTTCTTTCAAGAGCTGTTTTGAAAATTCTCTGCTGCATTGGAAAAACTAACCCAAGGGGCAAAGTTTTGTCAAAACATGAATGTCATCTTGAAAATAAACAGAGATCTTATATTACTGCATTCCATCCATTTTTATAAGTGTGCCTAGTATAATGATGGATGTGTTCACCACACCATACAAATAAGTGATTGTGCAATGTTCTATAAAATATTGAAAGCAAGTACTGGGCTTTTTTTCCCTATTTTTTATAGAAAAACAACAGACTCTTGCTGATTGTTAATTTATTTGGAATGGTATCATCTGATGAGTAGTGATGACTGGATACAATTTGGAAGAGAGTTCTTGAAACATTTGTCCTTTATATTGAACTTGATTTGTATCAGCAGAGATAAAACTCAATAAACTTGAAACAGCAAATGCTACCATTCTAATTATTAAATAATGATGATTATAGTAAATCTGTTTTTTTTTTGTTTTTTCCCTCTTTTGGACAATATATATTTTACTTTGTCAAGATGCTAATCTTTTAATTTTTTATTTTTACAATTACAAAGATATACAATTAAAAAGTTCATATTTGGGTTTTGGTCATACAGTGTTCCAGCACCCATCCCTCCACCAGTGCCCATCTCCCACCACCAACGTCCCCGGTTCCTTCCCACCTCCCCCAGCCCTCCTCCATGGCAGGTTCTTTATTTCTCTTTCTCTTTTCCTTCCCCTCCAGACTATGGATTACAGAACATACATTAAAGAGTTGTCATGTATATCCTTTTGCCTCCATTTAATGCTCAGTTCTAGGTTGGCATTAGTACCCTCGACAATTGTTAGCACACTGTTCCATTTTCTGTCTTTCCTAGCCTCTGACTCCCACACGTTTGTGATAATTTCCACCTTTGACAAGACCTCCTGATATATGTTTCACTTGACCTTGGATATTGGTATCATAATATGTACATATATATTTATGTTATGCAAATAAATGCAGTCGTTCTGTATCTGTCTCTCTCCTTCTGGCTAATTTCACTCAACATGATTATAGTAAATCTGATCCACTTTAAATATGTTGAGTATTTTCAAGTTAATTCTGCATTTCGGGATTTGAGTCTCTTAAAAAAGTGCTCCCAAGGATACTTAACCTGATTGTAAAGCATTTAGCCCTTCAGTATGGCGATTCTTTGACCCAACAATGATGGGAAATCACCAAAGTAACATCAGGGTTGAACTCATGGCTTAATGCATGCAACATACACTAAATCATTGAGCTCCAGCCATGTCTATAAATGTGGCCATTGCTTTGAGCTATATCACTAGACCTACAAAATTTAAAATGTTCTCCTGAATTCTAAATTATGGGTCAAGAATAATATTGTTGAAGTAAATGCAAGAGGCAGTATAAAATAGTAATCCAGCCTTAAAGTGTTGCTCATGTTTTCAGAGGTATTAAGAAAATAGAAAGTCTAAGGTCGAAGTTTTAAAGCCACTAAAATACCAAGATATGAAATAGCAGGAATTAATTTTTATTTCCTATTTGTACTCCAGACAAAATTCCTGTGTAGACTAAAGTCTGGTAGACATGTCAACATGACTGACATGTCAAACATACAATGTGCTGGCAAGTGGTAGCTGCAAGACAGTTTATCTTGTTACGACAGATCTTGCTATGACAGAAGACTATGACACACTGGTAAAGCAGTTACTTGAAATTTTATATAACTAATGCCATTCCATTTTACATTTGCTGTTATTTTAGGAAAGGTCCAGGGAAAACTACCCTAATAGTAATATTTTAATATCTATGATCATGTGTGAAATACTGATTAGCCATGAATATAAGGTCCTTAGATCATGAATATATATGATCTAAGGACCTTATATGTGTGCATGTGTGTGTGTGTGTGTGTATGTTCCTTACTCATTACTCCCAAATTATCTGTCATTCTGCCACCATTCTCACATTGAGGAATCTTTGCTGAGGGTAATTTGGTATCACAGTTCAAGAAGCCTCTACCTAAATTTTAACTTCTATATTACTATATATGTAGCCTTGTAATAAATATTTTATATATATTATATATATAGCCTGTTAGTTGAAAGGATTTTGTGTTAAAAGTAATGGAAATAGGCATTATGTTGTAAATCTAATTACATTAGTTTACTTTAGACATGTGAATTTGTGGCAGAAGAATGTTTATGTGTCTATTTCTCTAAATTGCTTGATTGTACTTTACATGGGATCATATTTCACTAAGATATTTCAGGGAAATCCAGAAAAACTTTGAACACTGCCAACTTTGTTTATATTCTAAGGAATTTCATATTTAGACTGCAACTATGCCAATACATCCTTCTGATAGGAAACAAAGTCTATTGCTTGATTTTCAGATGTCATGAAAGGCAAAATTTCATGCTTTTTAATAATCGAATTAAGTTTTATTGAGCATATGGCACTACTTATTTTTAATTAAAGTTCTATTGTGTTATAACCAAGTATCTTTTACAACTACATTATCTAAAATTAACATTGTGCATTTTGACCTTTTTCCTTCTACTAAATACTAATTAATCTTTTTTGCTTTTTTGTTTGTTTTCTGGGTCAAATCTGGTAGAGTTCAGGGACTACTCCCTGCTAATTCCACTGGAATCATTAAGGGAAGTGTTTGGGGGACCATGGGCCACATATGGGGATCAGACCATATCTCCCGAGCACAAAATATGCACTCGGACTGTTGGGCCACTTCTCAGCCACTTGTTGATCTTAGAATTTTATTTTACTTTATTATTTTTTTTTTGCATTTTTGGTAACATCTTGCAATGCTCAGGGATTACTCCTGGCTCTGCACTCAGGAATAACTCCTCGTGGTGCATGGTATCCATATGGGATGCTGGGGATTGAACCTGGGTCAGCCATGTGCAAGGGAAACACCCTATCTGCTGTCCTATCACTCCGGCTGGCCCTAACCTTGTAATTTTTTTTTAACCTTGTAATTTTAAAAGTCATATAGTAATGACTTTTATTTCCCTTTCCTACCATGACCCCGACACCCTTATGGCATTGTTTCCTTTTGTGCCCCTCACCCACTCCCATCTTGCTGTTTGGCTTCTAGTCTTATGCTGTTGACCTTCCACTTATAATATTTTTACCTTTGGATCCCTTGATCCCTGAAATAGCCCAGGATCTAAGAGCTAGCCATATGGTTGTGAACTTCTGTGGTCAAGACATATCCAATTGCTGCCAATGGCAGTATCTTAATCTTTTTCTTTTCGGGTTTTAATACCGCACCCAGTGATGCTCAGTGCTTACATCTGACTATGCTCTCAGGGATCTTTGCTGACAGAGCTCTGGTGATCTCCAAGTAAGAAAGCACCCTGCCCATTGGAAAATTGCTCTAACTCCATCTTTCCTTTTCTCTCTTTTCATTTCTTTTTGTTTTTTTAGTTTTATCTTTTTATTTTCTATTTTCAGGTTTTCTTTTCTTGTTCTTTCCTTCTTTTTGCTACATAGTAACCCGTTGTGTATACATATCTCATTGTTATTACCAAGTTTTTAGTTCATGAATATTCAGAATGTTCTCAACTTTTTATTGCTCTAAATGATACTATAAACGTGGAGATTCGTTTTTGTCTGTAAATGGATATTTTATAGTAAATACCCAGAAATGGATAATTGGGTCATAGCGAATTTGTATTTATATTTTTTCAAAAATCTTTAAACTGCTTCCATAATTGCTGCACTGATTTACACTACCACCAGCAACATTTGGTTTTCTTATCTCCACATCCTTTCAAACATTTGTTTCTCCTCTTTTTGTGTACACTTTTCATCTGGGGTTGTATGAGATGGGGGGGTGTGAAAAAAAAAATCAAATCCAGAGCCTGTCAAATGAAAGCAAAACTTCCTACTACTGGATTAATACAGATATTGTTTCATGCTTTTTAACTAACTAGCATTTTCGCCAGTATAGATTACATTTCAGTTCTTTAAATTAATTTGAAAATAAAGATGATGAAATTTATTTTCTGTGCATTTTGTTGTATTTAAAGAATTACCTGTTCTGAACCTCTGTCCATTTTTATTTTTATTCATTCATTCATTCATTCATTCGTTCATTTATTTATTTATCCGCTCAATCATTTATTTATTTGCTTTTTGGGTCACACCTGGCAATGCTCAGGGGTTACTTCTGGCTCTTCGCTCAGGAATTACTCCTGGTTGTGCTCGGGGACCATATGGGATGGCAGGGATCACACCCGGATCACTGCATGCGAGGCAAACACCCTACCCACTGTGCTATCGCTCCAGCCCCTCACTGTTCATTTTTATCCCTGAGGAACCAACTGGTCTTGGTTCAGTTTGTTGTAGGTAAAAAGTAAAACTGCCTCAACAGAAAAACTAACCTAGTGGGCCATAAGTGAGACATGGATATAACTCACTGATATGTATAAACAAAAGCTATAATCATTCATTTATATAGAAAATTAAAAATTACCAAGAGAACCAGAATGTTTAATTTAGGCTCTCTAGAAAAATCATCCACTGTAGGAAAAATGTAAAGGAAAGAAAAATTATTAATGAGTATGAGTACATAACAAGAATTCAACAGCTGATTAATATATCTCTCTGGTAAAATAGACTGTGCTATCTAATTGCTAATCTTGGTTTAACTAGAACCATATCCACCTACTGGACACCCTGGGATGTACCCAGGTCCACAGCAGAGCCTAGCAAGCTACCCGTGGTGTATTCCATATGCCAAAAACAGTAACAATAGTGAACCTAATTCCCAATGAATGGATTTGTTACTAGTGCCCACTCAAGCAAATCGATGATCAATGAGAAGACAAGTGATACAAGTAATACAATTGATATCCACCTTGCCCAGTACTTAACAAAACATCTTGTGCTATCTTTCTCTTTCTTTTCTTTTGACTCTCATAATTTGTTCTTTCTCCAAACCAAACATGATTTGATTTTCTGCACGGAATCAGATAATTCTCACATCAAAGGGATTAGAGTACTGAATTTAACCAAATTAACTCATTCACAATAACTTGTTTTTATCTTATTTATGCCTATTCCTGCATTTCTATGTACTCATTTTACTAGCTTAAATTTTACTTTTGTGTTTTATTTTTGTTTGGAGGTCACACCTGGCAATGGTCAGAGCTTACTCCTGGCTCTATGCTCAGGGATTACTCTTAGTAGTGCTCTGGGGACCAGATAAGGTGCCAGATATCAAACATGAATTGACCACCCTACCCATTGTAATCTTGATTGACCCTATTAGATTTTTTAGAGCAATTCTAATTCTGGTTTTGGAAAGCAAACTCAGACCTTTATTTATTTGTTTTGTATTAACAAGTGAATTCCTTTGTGTTAATAATGTGCTTCATTTTTATTCCCAGAATCTTGGGAATTTGTAGATATGCATAAATATTTTGTTGTACATATTACAGACACAGTTTTTATATAAATAATTATTCAGAATTCATAAGCTGTTCATCTAAGTCATTATTGTAAGGTAATGATTTTGTCATGTAATAGGCATATATTGTACATATTTATTTTCATATTAATTCAGTTGGTGTTATTTAATTATTACATTTCAATTGCTTTCCTGATTTGTAAATCTATTGGAAAAGTGGTGTAAGTAAATAAAAGTTAGATCTGAATTTTATCCCCTCTATTTTCTCTTCCTCTCACCAAGTTGAAGAGTTTAAGACAAGGTTACTTAACTTTATCTTAACAATATAAAGTTACTTTTGTTCGAAGCGATGCCATATTTCTATTTCATTTCTTTGTTTTTGGGCTACACTTGCAATGCTTAGAAATTATTCTTAGCTCTGCAGTCAGGAAACATTCCTGGCAGTGATGAGAACCTTATGGGATGCTGAGGATCAAACCCAGGTTGGTAGCATGCATGCCAAGCACCTTACCCACTGCACTACCTCTCCAGCCTCTAATTTTTAATTTTTGCATATTGCAATGTTTCAACACTGATTGGCTTCATAAATTCTAAGACTCCTGAATCACCATGTAAAAAATTAGAGTACGTTCAACAGCATCAAAGACATTTATAACTGCACTTGTGTGCAAGGGATCAACACAGAACCATTGCATGCAAGGTGCATGCCTTATCTGCTATATTATCTCTCTGGTCCTATTACTACCTTTTTAATTAATTCTCTCATAAAAATATATTAATTTCTAAATTACGTCTTTCTTAAAAATATGGTTACAGACTATATTTTAATAATAGCCTTGGCAATTATCCAATAAGTATCTTTACTGACATCTTTAGTGCTTTGTTTTGAGTTACTGTCTAGAGTCTTCTCATTTTTAACTATAAAATGCCTTTACTGTTTCTTGCACATTTATGTTCATTAAATACTCAAGGACCATATGTGGTGCTGGAGATTAAATCTGGATGAGCCGTGTGTAAGGCAGCACTATCTGTACCTCTTTACACTTTGTGTCCTTGCTCTGGCTTTTACCATTTTTTTGCTTCTACCAATTTTTGGTTTTATGTTTTTTTTCAAACTAAATTGTTTCTTTTGGGTTGTTCTTTAATTTTCTTTATATATATATAGTTCTTTGGAATGTCAAAATATTTAACATTCAGCTTGTCATAAAGGGCCTTGTAGAAATAGGTTTTTGAAAATTTTAGAATACATCTCAGTTTGGTTTAAATATATATTCCCACTGAATGTATTGACAAAATATTTGCAGGTAAAATAAACCGAATCATTTACAATTTAGAAAAAAACATCTTTGTCTTTGGTGAAAGAAGACTCATTATAACTTACAAGCATCCAAACATAATATGGGAATCTCTATGTATTTCAGAATTCATTGCAATGAGATTTAAAACTTGAATACTTTCCTTATAATAAGTTAAAAACTTGTCTAAAAAACTTAAAGTGAAAGGGCTTGTGATTGACTTTTTTAAAAGACTGGAAACATGCAAGGTACATGCAAAACCTTGAATCAACACGTATGTTGCTTGCTACTGACCCCTGGAGCACTACTTAAAGACCACTCAAAGTAATTTTGGAAAGTAAAAATACAATTTTAAGATGACAGACATAATTATTTTTGCCAATTAGAGACATAAGTAAAACTAGTGCATCACAAGTTGCATGTTCTAGGAAAATTTAAAAGAAAGCAATGTTAGTCACAAGAGAAAAATAGTGAGCGTTTCTTGAGCATTTGGTATATGGGTGGTTTGGACTTTCATTACATCATTCTATTCTCTGTACAAGTACTGGTACTAAATATATTTAAGTATAATTTTGTGAATGAATCAGACTCAGAAAAGTTAAGGAAATTGTCTAAGTTGACATGGCTCAAATGAAGAAAATTGAGAAATATGCTCAAGGCCCTTTCATTTCAAAGTTAAGAGTCCCATCATTTAGTTAGCTTTTATATTTACTGTCTAATATAGAACAGCAAGATAGCCTAAGAATTAAAACATTTTGGGAGGATCAGAGAACCTGGATTAAGTTTTCAAAGCTTGCCTTAAGGATAAAACTTATTATGGGTAACCTAAGCTTTGCATTTTCAAAAGTTCCTGATCTGCTGCATAAATGTTGTAAAAAAAAAGTAACCCCAAGTAGTGTGATCCAAAAAGTTACTTATAAAGTGCTGTATTTCAAGGGTTGCAAGGGTTGTTTTATATCATTTATATTTATTATATAACATTGTTTAAAAAACTATATATTACGCTTTATTTAAATTGATATAGATGGAAATTGATTACACTATATCTCTTTAATAAATATACATGATAAGTATGATATAGTTCCAGATAATCCTTTCAATTGTGTATGCTATATCTCAAAATATTCTGATATACTCAAAGCCATCAAACAAAAGTCCACAGTGAGTATCATTCTCAATGAGGAAAAATTGAAAGCCTTCCCCTTAAGATCAGGAACATGACAAGGTTGTCCTCTCTCACCTCTTTTATTCAATACAGTATTGGAAGTACTCACCATAGCAATCAGAGAAGAAAAGGACATCAAAGGCATCCAGATAGGCAAGGAAGAAATCAAGCTATCATTATTTGCAGATTGCATGATATTATACTTAGATAACACTAAACTCTTGACCCAAAAACTCTTAGAAACAATAGATATTTATAGTAGAGTGGTAGGGTACAAAATCAATATCAAAAAGTCTGTGGCTTTCCTATATACAAATAACAAAAAGAGAAGAAAGAGATATTAAGAAATCGATTCCATTCACAATTGTGCCTCAGAAAATCAAATACCTAGGAATCAGCTTAACCAAGTGTGTAAAGGACCTATACAAAGAGAACTACAAGACACTGCTTCAAGAAATAAAAGAGGACACGAGGAAATAGAAACACATTCCCTGCTCATGGATGGGGAGAATTAACATTGTCAAGATGGTAATACTCCCTAGAGCCTTGTACAGGTTCAATGTGGTCCCTATAAGGATACCCATGACATTCTTTAAAGAAATGGACAAAACATCCTGAAATTCGTATGGAATAATAAACCCCCATGGATAGCTAAAGCAATCTTTGGAAAAAGAAGATGGGGGCATCACCATTCCCAACTTCAAACTGCACTACAAAGCAGTGGTAATTAAAAACAGCATGGCATTGGAATAAAAACAGACCTGTGGAATAGAGTTGAGTATCCTGACAACCACCCTCAAAGACATGATCAGTTAATCTTTGATAAAGGTGCAAAGAGTCCAAGCTGGAGTAAAGAAAGCCTCTTCAACAAATGGTGCTGGGAAAACTGGACAGCTACATGCAAAAAAATGAATTTGGTCCTGTGTCTAACACCTTGCAAAAAATCAGATCAAAATGGATTAAAGATCTCAATATCAGACCTGAATCCATAAAGTACGTTGAAGAAAATAAAGGAAAAACCCTCCACGACATTGAAGCTAAAGATATCTTCAAAGGTGAAACACCATTAACAAAGCAACTAGAAGAAAATATAAACATATCGGACTACATGAAACTAAAGAGCTTCTGCACCTCAAAGAAACAGTGACCAAGATAGAAAGACAGTCCACAGAATTGGAAAAAATATTCCCCAATAACCATCTGAAAAGGGGTTAATATACAGGATATATCAGGCACTGGTACAGCTATATAAGAAGAAAACAGCCAACCCCATTACAAAATGGGGAGAAGAAATGAACAGAAACTTTGACAAGGAAGAAATTCGAATGGCCAAAAGGCATATGAAAAAATGCTCTATCATCACTAATCATCAGAGTGATGCAAATCAAAACAACAATGAGATATCACATCACACCACAGAGACTGACCCATATTCAAAAGGGTAAAAGCAAAATTGCTGGCATGGATGCGGGAAAAGGGGACTCTCATCCATGGTTAGTGGGAATGTTGACTTGTAAAACCTTTCTGGAAAACAATATGGACATTCCTCCAAAGACTAGAAATTGAGCTCCCTTTTGACACAGCCATACCACTCCTGGGAATATACCCTGGGAAGCCAAAAACACACAGCGGAAACACAATCTGCCTTTTATTTTCATAGCAGCACTATTCACAATAGCCAGAACCTGGAAACAACCAGTATGCCTGAGACCTGATGACTGGATAAAGAAGCTTTGGTACATCTACACAATGGAATACTATGCAGCTGTTAGGAAAAAATAAAGTTATGAAATTTGCCTATAAATGAATGGACATGGAAAGGATCATGTTGAGAGAAATTAGTCAGAAGGAAAGAGAGAGACATAGAATGACTGCATTTATTTGCATCACATAAATATATCAGGTGGTCTTACCAAAAGTGGAAATTACTGCAAACGTGAGGGAGTCAGAGGTTAGGTAAGACAGAGAAGGGAATATGTGTGAATAAATGTCGAAAGGGCTGATACCAACATAGAACTGAGCGTTAAATATGGGCAAAAAAATGCACATGATGGCTTCTAAGAATATGTAGTGCAACCCATAATGTGTTAGAGAAGAAAAAGAGAGAGAGGGAGAGAGAAAAGAGATAAAGAACCTGTCATTTAGGCAGGCTATGGGAGGGGGGAGGGAATTGCGGACATCGGTGGTGGGAAATGGGCACTGGTGGAGGGTGGGGTACTAGAACACTATGTGACCAAAACCTCTAAACATGAACAACGTTGTAGTTGTATATCTCACGGTGGTATAATAAAATATTTAATAAAAAATATCCTGATATATTAATGTGCTAAACCAAAGCACTTGAATCAAAGTCTCAGACTTCATTTTAATTAATCTGTTTTGTTCACTGCTTTAATACTTCAAGTAGAGCATAACTTAAATTATATCTATATTATTTACTGATGAATGAAAAAATGAATAAATATATTTTAATGGACTCACAGACATGGGGCATTGCTGCTACCGGCTCTCCCTGTGCCTAACCACTCACGAGGCACCCGGAAGGGATGGCGGGTCCTAGCCCTGGCCCATCACCCCAGCAGAGGCTCACAAGAAGCCAGATGACTACCCCTCCACTCCATGAGGGCTGCCATTTTCCACAACCGGACTTCCCTCTCATCAGAACTCCACACAGCAGCAGAGCCTATCACAGCCTGGCTCGCATGCCCGCAAGCGGCCGCGTGGTTCATCAATAAATGCTAGAGATCAGAAGTGACTACAAGAGTATGCCATGGGCAGGGCAGAGCCTAGCAAGCTACCCTTGTCATATTTGATATGCCAAATACCATTAACAATTTATATACCTCATTCCCATGACCTGATAGAATGGTTTGAGGCTCTTTATGTTCCTAGAGCAAGCAGATGCCCTTGGTCTCTACTAGCATGAGACAGTGCATATGGAGATGTAACTAGTGCCTACTTGAGCAAATTGATGATGAATGGGAAAGCAGTGATACAGTGATATTTTTAATGTATATATTTCTATTTATATATCATCATATATGTTCTCATATACTTGTGTATATATATAATATATATGTATATATATATATATATATGAAACTTCATGTATATTTGTCTCTCCTCTGTTTGTCCCCATTTGTTATTCTTCTGTGGCTTTGAAATATTTTTTTCAAGAATCTAATAATAGAACAAAGGCAAAATAAAATTATGGGTGCAAGCTTAGAAAAGAGTTATACTTTAAAATATTAACATTACCTGTACAGGACATAACAATTATGGGCCTCATTCCCATGACCTGAAGGAATGGTTTGAGGCTCTTCCTGGTCCTGAAGGAAGCAGATGCCCTTGGGCTACACTTGTTTGCTACAGGGCATATGGAGATGTTACTTACTGGTGTCCACTTTGTCGGGTCGCCCGCCGGGTCCCGACAGTGCCGGGAAGCGAAGTTCCCTTCTACCTCCAGGCCGGGCGCAGGAATGGTTGAACACTCAGGAATCCGATGTGATTTTAAAAGACTTTACTTATCACAGGTTCAGGCATACAAATCAGCAAAAGGAAAAACCCGATGCTTAGGATTCCAGGCTAGAACCCCAGCCACGTGTAGGCCAAGATGGCGACCACCACGTGTGAAACTTCCAAGGGGAATCAACGCTCACAAGGCGAGATCCCACCGGGAAGAATAAGCCCGGGAGAGCGGGAACCTGCAAGTTTATACCCCCAGCAACTCAGACCTTCCTCCCATTGTTATGGAAAGCAGGGAGGGTCCAATGCCCTTAGGTAGTCCCTCCCTGCATCTCACCTAGGGCCTCTACTGTGCTAATGTTTTGAGCCGGAATGCCTTTGAAATGTAGAGAAGGGGGTTTCTGAGATGGCATGTCACTGTACCAAAGATCAACACCAATGCCAGTTAAATATTTCTCCAAGCCTTCACAAGTCTCCTCTACTTCATTGTAGTTTTATATTTTATCAGGGAGCCATGCTTGTTTGTTTGGAAGCAAACAGCATTTCTCTCTGGTCTAATTACTTAGGTGTCCTTACGTGGCCAGGCTAATATGCTGGTAAGATCTAGCTAGTCCCACGATGATTGTGATAGCATGGGAGAATATTTATACCAGCTAGTACAGCATACATGGTCGGATAAACTGCCACATTTAGACTACCCCCTTATCTACGGAGTGATTTGCGGGAGGCAATCCAGAGCAGATGCAGCGGCCCTTAGGAGTCCTGCAACAACTCCCCTGATTAGTTTACTAATAAAAATTGAAATGGTAAGAAATATTTAGTAATGTACAGAAAATTAAGATAAGAAAAACAATTCCAATTGCAAAATGATAATACATGTTACTTTAGGTTCCTAACTTGTTTTTGGACCCAAAACAAAGTTCAAGACAAAGTGTTTTTAGCTGTCTGATTATAACGGACTATAGTTTGCACTGTCCATAATTTGTGAGAGTCAATTTGCTATATTTTATGTAAAGTCGGGTGTCTGGAACAAAGTCTGTGGGGCTACTTCTGGAACAGCAATAGCGGTGATCATATGAGTATGAGTCTTTGGAGAGCAGCGGTCAGGAACTCGTTGAATTGTCAGGAGACTGGATTGGGTCTCAGGAACACTGGAACAAGTATCTCGAATTCTGGAACAGGAGTCTTGAGTGCTGGAACAGGTGTCCGGAACATCGGTGTGATATCTTGAACTCTGGAACAGGAGTCTTGAGCGCTGGAGCAGGTGTCTGGAACATCGGTGTGGGCGTCTTGCAGGGCTTCTTCAGCAAGGGAACATTGGCACCGGTAACTGTACCTGTAGCTTAGGCGAGACAAAAAACACTTTTCGAGGTTAATCACAAGTAGAGATTTTAAGGCTTTGTAGGGATCCAAGTCTGGGATGGAGAGAAGAACATAAAGAAGCTCCAACATGGGTGGAGCAGGGAAATAAGTATGAGAATTGATGATTTTAAAATCGATAAATCTAGTGGATCAGCAGTGGAGTTGATGAATGTAATAGAGGTTTGTAGTGGTCAGAAATTGAGAAGGTAGTAGTTGAGACATAACATAGACACAACATTAATCACAAACATAATGGTGGCCACCACATGCACACACACGCACACATACATTTGATCGATCAATATCTTACAGCTGTGTATGTGACCCATTTAGGGTGATAAATGGTAATGAGTCAAGCGCTTCATAAATATAAAGCCGGCAAATGATGGTGAGAAAGTGTCTTTTCCTGTGAATAGAGCATTGGGAAAAATTAGTTTTGCAAATTATTAAATTTTTAGCGAGCACTGTTTTAGGAGTCTCGAGTATTGAGCACTGTAGTGCAGGTTTACTGGATTCGAATATCTCATCCTGTGAACAGAATCATTAGAAAAACAATTTTTCATTGATTTAGCAAACATTTTTGTAATGAGCACTGTGATCAGAGTCCACCCATTTTTCCACCCTATTTTTTGTAAGAAAGAAAAATATTTAGGCTGTAAGGCAAGATATTAGACATGAACCATGATCACAGACTGCAAAACAAGATCATTATTAAAAGGAACCAATCCAGGAAGTTTAAACAGCAACTTGCAATTTAAAATTTAAGACTTTATATTGAAAGAATTAGTTGTTTTCTGATTCTTGGAGAATTCTAGTCTTAACAAGTCGCAGAGGGACCCAGAGTTTCTTGGCAGAGTTATCGTCTGTAGAAATGAAAGCATAGCCTCTTCCCGAATGAGGAGGTGACCTGCAATCCATTTATCATCAATTTTCACCCAGATAGGTGAATTGACTGTTTTTTGAGTTTGCATATCTTCTTGAAAGTGACGTTCAGCCGCGGTATAGGGATCTCCCTTGAGGTATATTTAAGAAGTTTAAGGTGAATAATGTTAAAGATAAAGAATCCATTGGAGGCATGCTTGTTTTTCGTTGCTTTAATAGCTGAGTTTTAAGTGTTCTGTGGGCACGTTCAACTATTCCTTGTCCTTGTGGATTATATGGAATTCCTGTAATATGTTTGATCTGCCATTCCTCGCAAAAGGATTTGAAGGTTTTGCTGGTGTAAGCAGGACCATTATCTGTTTTTATGGTATGGGGAATACCCATGACGGAGAAGCACTGGAGTAAAAATGAACAAACAGATTTAGCTCTTTCAGACGTCATAGGAACAGCCCATATGAACCGGGAATATGTATCGATGACCACATGAAGGAAAGGTTTGTTGGGAAATAAGTTAGTATGAGTTATATCCATCTGCCACAATTGGTTTGTCTGTAAACCTCGAGGATTTGCTCCTGCTACATGAGATGTACAATGTAAAGGAGCACAGACAGGACAGTTGCGGACAATTTGTCTAGCTTGTCTCCATGGGATGCCATGGTGTATATGAAGGCGGCGGGCATTTGTATGTAGAGTCTGGTGCTCTTCCTCAGCTGATTTAAATACTGGTGCTGCCAAGAGATCTGCTGCTTCGTTTCCTCGAACCATTGGCCCGGGAGTCGGCTGTGAGAACGGATGTGGGAGATGTATATAGGGAATGTTCTATTTCGGAGGAGATCTTGTAGTTTATGGAGCAGCTCCTGAATTATAGGATTATGGGCATTTAAAGAAGCAGTGACAATTCCAGGAAATAAACCAACTACATATGCAGAATCACTCACCACATTACATGGGCCAGATACATGGGATAGTAAATGTATGAGGGTGGCGAGTTCCACTTGTTGGGCAGATTTATAATTTGTATGCACAGTAGTGGTCAACGAAGGACCTGTAATTCCACCCCTTCCTGATGAGGAGCCATCAATATAATACACTGGAGTATCAGGAATGGGAGAGGAGGCGGATAATGGTGGAAATTACAAAGGTGTCCTTTTCAGAAATTCCCAGGTTTTTCCAGCTGGGTAATGATAAGATATTTCTCCTGAAAAATCTGCTAAAGCTCTTTGAAGGGATTTCACTCAGTGGTAAAACAGCTTCAATTTCTTTTTTAGGGTCGGGTAGTACAATTACATGGGGATCATGTCCAAGTAATACTTGGGTTCTTGATCTTCCCTTAATTATAAGGTTAGCTATCATCTCAAGGTAAGGTGTAGCAGTACGATTCTGCTTGTTATGTAAGTAAACCCATTCTAACGGTCCAGATAATTGGGCTATAGCAGCAGTTGGAGACTCGGGAGTGTTGAAGACCAAGAACCATACCTTTTCTCCGGGATTAAATCTGGAGAGGTAAGATTTTTGAAGCCGATCCATGAAAAAATCTAATTCTTTCTGAGCTTTAGGAGTTAGCTGCCTTGGGCTATTTAAAGCAGGATCACCTTCAAGGGTGTGGAACAGGTTACTGAGCTCACAGTTAGGAATACCAAGGGAGGGGCGCACCCAGTTGATATCCCCCAGCAGTTTTTGAAAATCATTCAAGGTTTTGAGCCCTTTCTGACTAATGGAGATTTTTTGAGGACGTACTGTAGTGCGGTCGAGAGCATAGCCCAAATATTCATATGGAGGCTGCATCTGAATTTTTTCGGAGCTACTTGTAAGCCAGCCTCTGTTAAAATTGTCATTACATCATTATATAAATTCTGGAGATCTCTGGAATTATCACAAGCTAGCAGGATATCATCCATGTAGTGGATGATGTATGCACCAGGAAATTTAGCACGAATGGGTCGCCAAAACCTCATCAACAAAGTGTTGACACATCGTAGGTGAATTAGTCATTCCTTGGGGCAATACTGTCCACTGAAACCTACGTAAAGGACCTTTATGATTAATGGAAGGGACTGAAAATGCAAACCTTTTCCGATCATCTGGGTGGATAGGTATGCTGTAAAAGCAGTCTTTTAAATCTATGATAATTAGCGGCCAATCCTTAGGAATAGCTGCTGGAGAGGGGAGCCCAGGTTGTAGGGCTCCCATGGGGGACCATAGTAGAATTTACATTCCTTAAGTCAATCAGCAAACGCCATTTGCCTGATTTTTTTCTGTATTACAAAAACAGGAGAATTCCATTCTGAAAACGTTTCCTCAATATGTCCTAATTTCAGCTTTTCTTCCACTAGATTTGTTAGCGCCTCTAACTTTTTGGTATTGAGGGGCCACTGTGGTGTCCATATAGGTTTGTCAGACTTCCACTGAATGCGGATAGGTAGTGGGCGCTTAACCACAGCGGCCCCAATTAAAAAGGGTTACTCCCGGTGTTAGGCTTATTATGGAGAGCTGGAATTGGTGCTTTCGACGGGAATTGGACGAGGTATGTGGATTACTGCCCCCCCCACTGCTCCAGCATGTCTCGACCCCATAAAGTTAAAGGCATAGGGGCTATATAAGGCTGGACCATGGCTACATTCCCTTCAGGGCCAATACACGGCAGCCACCTGGCACTCTGTCGGAGAAGAGAGGAGGAGATATTGCCTACCCCGCTCAGGCTATGGGACACTTTCTTTAGGGCCCAGTTAGAGGCTACACGAACATAAAGAGCCTCAAACCATTATATTAGGTCATGGGAATGACCTAATGTAATTGTTACTGGAATTTGGCATATCAAATACACCACGAGAAGCTTGCCAGGCTTGTCGAGCAGGAGGCAAACTCTTTTAAATACCTCCAAATAAAGCATTTATTGATGAACCACACAGCCATAGCGGCCGTGCAAGCAGGGCTGTAATGGGCTGGTCTGCTGGGTGGAGTTCTGACGAGAGGAAGTCCAAATGTGGAAAATGGCGGCGCCCGTGGAGTGAGGGTGGTGGTCTGGCTTGTTGTGAGGCTCTGCCGAGGTGGTGGGCCAGGGCTAGAACCTGCCATGCCTCCCGACTGCCTCATGAACGGCTGTGCACAGGGAGAGCAAGGAACAGCTCTGCCCCATGTCTGAGAGACTCTGGACCAGCATACCTGGGCCGGATTGAGGGAAAAGCTTCTGCAGGGTGGGTGTCGATGATCCGGGCTGCGATGGGCTGGTCTGCTGGGTGGAGTTCTGACGAGAGGGAAGTCCAAATGTGGAAAATGGCGGCGCCCGTGGAGTGAGGGTGGTGGTCTGGCTTGTTGTGAGGCTCTGCCGAGGTGGTGGGCCAGGGCTAGAACCCGCCATGCCTCCCGACTGCCTCATGAACGGCTGTGCACAGGGAGAGCAAGGAACAGCTCTGCCCCATGTCTGAGAGACTCAGACTCTGAAATTTATTTTCAGAAATTATAACTATCTTTCACAAAATTGGTTTAAAAATAAGAACTGTTAAATGAAGCTTAATTAGCTAAGTTTTGGATTTCTTTATTGGAGACACTTGAAACTGCCAGGAAAAAATGAGTTAGTGTTTGGATACAATGAAAATATAAAATGCAATTCATAAAAATGAAAAATTACTTAGTTTGTTGGGGAAAAAGAAAATATAAATAACTGCAGGCATTTGCCCCTGAGATAGTCATATATGCATGTATTTAAAAGTACATATCTCAATTTAAAACCTGTACTGTTTGATTGTTTGAATGCTGTGAGAATGAATTTCTTTGTATGAACTATTGTATTTGTGATGACAAGTTTTTAATAGATTAACTTGAGCACACTGAGTTTGAATTTCCCACCTGAAATAGACATATTTTGTTTAAATGAGAAATTTCAGCATGAAATATGCTTTTCTCCATGCTGAAATTTCTCATTTTCATTAAAACCTCACCTGAAATGAATCATTGTTGAATGACTTATAATTGATAGATTTCATGCCATAGCATCAGACAGGGTAAATAATAAAAACCAGTAAACTCTGATGCAAGTTGCTTCTTTGTCTGTGCTTTCTAATAGGAATAAAGCTGAACTGAAATTGTTGTAAAGTAAGGCCAATATCATAGAGCATTTTGGAACCTAAGTCCACACATTTCCAGTTTTAGGCATGTCAGACACCTGCTTCCTTAAAACAAAGCCTTATAATTTGAAGGACTATGTATCATTAGAGAATTATTCAGCATTCAGTAGGAATTCACTCAATGTCTTTGAAATATTTATCATAATCTGAGGTTTTATAGGTGAACAGAATATTTTTATTAGAATTTGTGCTAGACAACAAAACAGTTATGGAAATGAAATCCCATCTGAAATTGCATGAAATTACTTTTCAGTTGGCTGAATAAATTTATCTTTGATTTTGTCCTTCTATAAGAATAGAAGGTTAATGCGATAAAGCACATGTCTTTCATTTTTAGATAAATAATACATATTATAAAAGTTCTTTGTTATGTTTCTCCCTTAAAATATGATAGCATTATATGTATCAAATTCACGTACCATTGTAAATGTTATGCCACAATATATTTGCTATTAAGACCTTGACACATACTTAATGCTTTGTAGTTTGCATTCTAGTTTGTATTATTTAATATGTAAACTAAGAAATGTGTCCTTGTTAACTAGAAGAGTTTGGAACGAGAGAAATATTTTTTATTTTTTCTTTCATTGGATATAAAATACAAAAATACATATGAACAACAAAAATATTACTAATAGTAATATAGTAATAATTCAATAATTGTAATGGTAAATAATCACTTCACTTGATCACTTGACTTCCCGTTGATCACCAATTTGCTTGAGCAGGCACCAGTAACATCTCAATATGTCCTGTCACATGCTAGATAGCCCAAAGGAATCTGCTTGCTCCAGGAACATAGAGAGCCTCAAACCATTCCATCAAGTCATGGGAATGAGGTCTATAATTGTTACTGGTATTTGGCATATCAACTACGACATGGGTAGATTGCCTGCCATGCAGGATGTAAATAATAGCCTCCAATTTTTTGTTATATTATATAGGTGGCTAGAATATAAATACATGCTAGAATAGAAATATATTTCTTGGGTCAATATTTAGTTCATTATCAATATATTTTACTTGATAAGGTTTGGCAGAGTTACTCTTTTTTACCTTGGAGTGAGATATAAAGAAGACATTATTAGAAAATGACAAATAAATATCATTTTACTTATAAGTGCTGAGGTAACAGGAATATTTTTGGCCTGGTTATTTTTTGCATATGGATTGATTTCAGATTATTCACTCTAGTCTATAAAAGTCACCATTCTTATTATACTCAGTATTCTGTGATTATGTACTATTTTCAAAATTGTTCACTTTTTGCTTCTTCTCCCATTAAAGTCATGTGTTCAGAAACTATCAAAGTCCTTTCAGTTTACTGAAGCAAAAGTAAAGTGGGTACGACACTTGCCTTGCACAAGGATTACCTGCATTTGATCTTTGGTATCCCATGTGGTCCCATGAGCCTTGCCAGGAATTATTCCTGAGTGCAGAATCAGAAATGCCTCTGAGCATCTCCAGGTGTGACACAAAAAAACCTAAATAAAATTCAAAAGAGTCTATTCCATCTATAATGTATAAATACTCATAATTTGTCTATAAAAATTATTTCCTGACTGAAGAGATAATAAGGGTCAAGGTGTTTTTGTAGCATGTGACCAACCATAGTTTGATCTCTGGTACCACATAATTTTCCCCCAAGGACGTCCAGATTGGTTGTTGAATACAGAGCCAGGAGCAAGCCCTGGCTTGCTCAGGTGGATGTGATCCAAATCCTATATATAATATATTATATAATTTATGATATAATATATATTCATTAACTTTGTCATAAGAATATCCTAAAGGAGATAAGAAAGGCTAAGGATATATTAATTTTAGAGAGTTATAAGGAAGAGTGGCTAAAGAAATATTTTTTTGTGTGAAAATGACTCTTACTGATATTTCCTCTTTAAATTTAATATGCTTTTGCTTCTGATTTCTAAACCGGAAATTAGTTCAGTGGCGATGAGGGAACAGGCACCACTGCATCCTATAGTCTAGACTCAGCAAGAAATCCTTGAGCTTACAATAAAAATGACTGTATGTTACAACAAACACTTTTAACATCAGCTTCAATTATAAGAATGTACAAATAATGAATGAAAAAGGCTGTAAAACTAATAAATAATTTTGGGGGGTGTTGAAAATCAAAATATGCTAGCAAATTCTGCTAGTCTAGTCTAACTCCTAGTCTTACGGAATAGAACACATTATTCCTTAGACTTTTTGTGTTCATCTAGAAATGGCCACCCATTCTCTAGATTTTACTAATAATTCATAACTTCCATGATTTCATCATCCCTTGAAATTTTACATGTCCACCTTAGAGCAAAGTTGTTCTTGCAATTTTTGTCTAATTTCACTTTTTAAAATGAGATATATGCAAAGTTTTCAGACAGGGAGATTATACTGTAAATGAATTATTGAAAGGTAAATTCTGAAAAAAATCTTAACTCTTTTTAAAAATATATGTTATAAATGTATCAAAGAAAAGCAACCTGCAGATTAGAGCAGTACAAAAATGAGTTTGCCAAACTCTCTATGAGGACTGTCAAGATGTTCAGTGACATTTATATGTGTCAGGAAAGTGATTATCTTGTTTCTAAAGCTCTAACAACTTTGACCCACAGATGTTATCTTCGCTATTTGAAAATTTTGCATAGACAGTAGGTAGGCAGGTTTAAATGAACTAAAATGTTTTAGTATGTGGAAGATTGAGCTGTGAAAGATTACAAGAAAAGGTAGTTCTGTTACAAAGCAGATATTCAATTTAAATAAGTGAAAGTTAATAAGGTTTATCATAATAGTTCAAAATCTATGTAGGGAAATGTTAATTTTGTAATACATACAATACAATATAAACTAAATACAATATAAACTAAAATCTCCTAAGATTTAACCAGGTTCAAAAGTTAACTTTTGAACAATCTGAAGATGGAGCTTTGTATCTTTATTTATATCTTCTTACATTATCCATTTTTATCTATTAAAATGTTGAAAAAAGGTGGGCCAGAGTGTTAGTATAGCAGGTTGTGTGCTTACCTTGCACATAGACTACCTGGGTTCCATTCATGGTGCCTCATACAATCACCTAATCTTACCAGGAATGATCCCTGACAACAGAGTAAGTCCTGAGCACACTTGGGTATAACCCCCCCAAACAAAAAAAAATAAACAAAAAAATTGGAAAAAAATAACTTATAAAGGCACTTGATCACTTGAATCCCGTTATTCATCGATTTGCTCGGCGGGCGCCAGTAACATTTCCATTGGACCCTATCACGTGCCAATGTAGCCCAATGGCATCTGTTTGATTCAGGAATATGAAGAGCCTCAAACCGTTCCTTCAGGGTCTTAACAAGGAAGTCTGACCATCTTGTAGGTGGGCGGCCACGTGATCTTTTGACATCCCGTGGGATCCAGTCGGTAACGGCTCTAGTCCAGCGGTTGTCTCCAAATCGCATTACATGTCCAGCCCATCTGATTTTCGATGTCTTGGCAAACGAGACAGCGTCCCTGATTCTGGAATAGCGACGGAGGTCAGAACTCCGGATTCCTTCTCTCACTTGAGTGAGGCGTGATATTCAAGCATAGCTCTTTCGATGCCTCTCTGGGAGACCCGAATAGCATTCTCATCCTGCTTTTCGTAGGGCCCAGGTCTCTGAGGCGTATGTTAATGCAGGGAGAACGGTGGAGTTGAAAGGCAATTCACTAATATTTAAGATTAGGGTTAAAAATGTCTAAAATGCAGGATGTATTTAATTAGGTAGAGATCTGGTCAGGAAATAATATAGCTTGCAGGGCATTTTCCTTGCCTGTGACTGAACTGGATCCCACCAAGTTCCCCAAGCACTTCTAGAATTGATCTCTAAGTACAGAGTCAGGTCTATGAACTGAGCAATGTTGGGTATAACAATTTTTTCCATGATATGTACAAAGCTTTTTCCATGATATGTACAAGGAGCCCAGGAGGGATGGCGGGCTCTAGCCCTGGCCCGCCACCCCAGCAGAGCCTTGCAACAAGCCAGACGACCCCCCACTCCATGAGGGCCTCCATTTCCCACATCCGGACTTCTCTCTCGTCAGAAGTCCACCCAGCAGACCAGCCTATCACAGCCCTGCTCATTGAGATCCACCCTGCTGCAATTTTTTTTAATCCGCCCAGGTATGCTGATCCAGAGAGAGACATGGGGCAGAACTGCTACTTGCTCTCCCTGTGCCCAGACGCTCACAAGGCGCCCAGGAAGGATGGCGGGCTCTAGCCCTGGCCCGCCACCCCAGCAGAGCCTTGCAACAAGCCAGACCACCTCCCACTCCATGAGGGCCTCCATTTTCCATATCCGGACTTCTCTCTCATCAGAAGTCCACCCAGCAGACCAGCCTATCACAGCCCGGCTCGCATGGCTGCAAGCAGCTGCGCAGTTCATCAATAAATGCTGGACTTAGAGATGACTACAAGAGTATGCTACCTGCACGGCAGAGCCTGGCAAGCTACCCGTGTTGTATTTGATATGCCAAATACCAGTAAAATTATAGACCTCATTCCGGAATGGATTGAGGCTCTTTATGTTCCTGGAGCAAGCAGATGCCCTTGAGCTCTACTAGCATGAGACAGGGCATATGGAGATGTTACTGGGGCCCGCTCAAGCAAATCAATGATGAACGGAAGACAGTGATACAGTGACAGTGATGTACAAAGCTATAACCCTACCATGGAAGTAGGGTTAAAAAAAGGTTAAAATGCAGGATGTAATTAAATAGGTAGAGATCTGGTCAGGATTAAATGAAAACATACTCATATAGGATCAAAGAAGTAGCATAGATACTTATAGATATGGAAACATGAATTAAAGATTTTTGGTAACTAAAGGAAAATTTACCTGGGCAAATTCATATGACTTTGAAAATACTAGGGGCTATAGTTTTACTTTTTTGAGCATGTGATATTGTTGACAAATCACCGGAAACCTAAATATATTAATGAGTTAAGACTCTAAAAAATGTTTTTGTAGAAATGCTAGCCTTAAAGTTAGAGTAATGAAGAAACTATAAAATGTTAGGATCACTTGATCGCTTGACATCCTGTTATTCATTGATTTGCTCGAGCAGGTACCAGTAATGTTTCCATTTGTCCCTGTCACGTGACAGTGTAGCCCAATGGCAACTGCTTGCTCCAGGAAAACAAAGAGCCTCCAACTGTTTGTTCAGGGTCTTGACAAAGAAATCTGACCATCTTGTTAGCGGGCAGCCATGTGATCTTTTGACATCCTGTGGGATCCAGTTGGTAATGGCTCTAGTCTAACAGTCAAAATGTTAGGATACCCGGGAAAAGGCTGTTTTCTAAATCAAATATAGACCAAGCATTTGTCTACTGGATTTCCTAAAGCAGAGTAACATAAAGACCATATTTTTAAAAAAAATCAGATTTTGCTTCCAATTACTCTATATCTGAGGACATACCAAGAAATCTATTTATAAAAGTGTTTTTCAGTCAATCCTGATGCATGATTAGAACGATAGAACACTTCATATAAACTCAAATTTACAGGATAAAAGTTTAATTACGTTAAACAAGTATGAAAAGAAGATATGATCAAAATAGAATGTAAAGCAAAATAATTTAAAGCTCAAATAATTTCAGCAATTTGCCTTGGTTTATATGTCAATCACTGACTGAAGAGGTTTTGAAAAATGCAGCACAATTAAAAAATTTTAATCCATATAGTCAAAGAAATAGTGCCTGAAATAATTAGGTCACTGGAGTGCTTGCCTAGGGAATTTCTCCAAAATAAACTGCCAAATATACTGTGTAGTGAAAATTCTAGTTCAACTGTAGCAGTAAAATTTGAGCAATTTCATACAGTGCTACTATACAGAAGATGATAGATAGATAGATAGATTAGATAGATAGATTGATTGATAGATTGATTGATAGATAGATAGATATAGAGAAATAGAGAGATAATAATCACCAGATATTAGATTTGTGCAAATATCATTAAATGTAAATCAACAGTTTTTTATCACTGGGTGTGACCCAAAAAGCAAAAATAAATAAATTAATAAATAGAAAACAAATTAACAGTTTTTTTCAAATAGTCTTTAATTGATAAAGATGAGCTTTTCAGTAGTTTAATAGTGTATTCATAGCTTCTTATTTTGATTACCTTCATTATTATTTGTGGGAACAATTTTTCAAGTATTCATAAATAAATATAAGATTAAAACTTTCTTAAGTTTATATAGTGGAAAATAGGTTAGATAAAACATAAGTAAAAATCAAAAATTCTGCTGAGGCAGAAAGCAAGCAAGGACAGAAATGGGTGTGGGGGATGAAAATATTACTTTGCAGACCTAGACAGCAGAAGCAGAAGCCATAAAAGAAGGATTGCTGCTCTTAATGATGGAAAAGTCAAGGCAGAAAGTTCTTGAACTTCTGGAGATATCTTCTATCCCCCACCAACACCTCCATCCCCAACCAAGAGGCACAAGGCACAGGGCAGAGGAAGCACCTGGCTAAGATGCAAGAAGTCCTGCAGCCCCACATTTAATCACTCCCCACCCAAATGAAAGACCATTTCTCCCAAGCCCTGTGGTTTGTCCATTTGTTTGGAACATTTTGTTTGAAAGGCTGTATCACAGGAACCCAGTAGCCTGCAGCCTGTGCCTCTGAGTCAGGAGCGCTTTGTTTGCAGAGATGAGTGGTTTTTGTTACCCATGTTCCAGGCAGGGCTGCAGAGCTGCCTGGCGCCACACAAACCAGTCCACACAACTGTAGATACAATTTCTGATGTTTCTAACCAATGGGTGTGGAGGTGGGGTAGAATGCAGTGAGAATGCAGTAGAATCCAGGGAGAATGCAGATGAAAAGCCAGGGGGCTCCTGCCCTGCTTAGGCTGCACAAAAACCTTAACCACCTAGGGACACAGCTGCAGGAAGCTGGGCACAGGCCTTCCAGTCCTTCCAAAATAAAAAAATAAAAATATCCAAAAGAAAGGCACAGGCTACAGGGCTGAAGGTTGAAACTTTTTTTTCTGCAAAAATTCTGAGGGTGAGAATGTTACAGGCAGGGCTGGAACATTGTGCAAACTGACTTGACACATTCAAATTTTCCTAACAAAATGGAGGGGTGGGGAGGTCCCTGGCAGAGACCCTGCTAAACCCACAGGATCTTGCCAGTCCTCCTCCCCAGTCCTAAAACTTTCAAACCCAGAGAAGCAAGCTCCAGGCTGCTGGGTACCTGCCCTACAGCCTTTGTACAGATGGTCCAAACAAAATTGGAGAAGGGTAGATGTTAGAGAAGAGGGGTGGGAGGGGGGGGGTATTGTGGGCTGCAGGACTAGCCCAGAAGCTCCCTCGCCATCCCAACAAGCAAACTGGATCAATGCACAAGCATTAAGCCAAGGATCTGGAAATGATTTTTCTTTTCCTCTAGCAAAATAGCCCTGCTAGGACCTGTGTTAAATCCATAGTGCTTCACAAGGTGCCTCGTGCCCACCTCTGCAAAAAATGGAGGCACGACCCTTCAAATAAAATGATCCAAACCAAAAGCACAAGCAATAATGGTGAAGGTGAGATCTTGTTTTCCACTTAAATTGTGGTTGTGGGAATGGGGAGGGTGGGAGTGATACAGAAGGGCAGGCGGGTTGAAGGTCTTCATGCAGCCTAACCCTGCACTGTCTGCCCAACCTCACCAAGCAGCAAGCAAACCAGACCGATGCAAGGGCATCAACGAAGGGAAATGAAGTTGGGGGTGGGGACTTCATAGGTAAATGGAGGGGAGTCACCTGGCTGGCCAGGGACTATGACCACAAGGCCATACCTTCCTAAGATCTTCCCACTCTCCCCCTACAAAAGAATTTTCACTATCCAGAGAAATAAGGTGCAGAACACTGGCCACCTGACCCACAGCACTTCAGTAAAAGTAAGGTCCAAACCAAAGGCACATCACAAGACTGGGGGTGGGGTGAATTTTGGATTTTCCTCCATCTCTTTGCCCTCCAAATTTTGAAGGCCAAGAAGTTAGAGAAATGGGCTGTAAGGCTGCAGCATAGCCAGGTGCCTCTCTCCCCTTCATGCAAATTAGACTGACTCAAATACATAATACAAGAAGCTGTTAGTGAAATTTTGAGCTTTCCCAAACAAATCTTGGGTAGATGCCCTGCATTGCCCCCAGGTCTATAGCCAAAAGGCCTGACAAGAGCTCCCCACTATACTTCAAAAAGACTTCCTGAACCCAGTGAGGCATGCTGCAGGCCACTGGACACCTCCCCACAGCCGTTCAAACAATAAGGTTCAAATCAGTAGTATGTAATTCAGAAGTGTGTTCAAATCAGTAGTAACACATCCAGAAGTGTGTTAAAATTTTGTTTTCATTTTATTTTATCCATTTAACCTAACCCTGTGATCTCCTGCCAGTGAATCAAGCAAAGGAGACCAAAGCAAAGCATAAGCTGAGGACCTAGATAGGAAATTGTGGGTGTTTTCTAACTCAGTAGTGGGGAATCACCTGTAGGGCACTGGGATTAACGCCCACAAGTCCTTTCTAAGGGCTTCCAGACGATGTCTGCAGATAAGGCTTCCCAACACAGAAGCACAAACCACAGGACACGTGTGGTGCCTGACTGTCAAATAAAATGGTCCAAAGCAAAGGCACAAGTCACAAGCTGGGGTAAAATTTTGGATTTTTCTCTCCAATCAATGGGGTGGAAGTTGTAGACTGGATGGCAGGACTACAAAGGTCCTAGCTCTCATCCCACCCCACCCCAATCCCCAGCCCAGTAAGCAAACAATCTCACTTAAAATAATAACAACAATAATAGCATCAATAATGATTATAAATTACAGCAGCAACAACAATAATAATAAGCCAAGGACTGGAAATATGTTTTTTTTTCTAGCAAAATGGTGGGGAGGTACATGATGGAGGCCCAGGGACCCTGACCTAAAGCCAAGTCTCCCTAGGTATGTTTCCCCCTAATACCTACAAACAAAAATATTCAAGCAAAACTCAGCAAGTTCCTCTAGTCTACTCCAATAGAAAATGTTCCCAGACACAGAGGCTCAGGCGACCAATCTTTGTTTATTTTTATATTTTTTATTATACTAACGTGAGATATACAATTACAAAGATGTTCATGTTTGGGTTTTGGTCATACAGTGTCCCAGCACCCATCCCCCACCAGTGCCCATTTCCCACCATCAACGTCCCCGGTTCCCTCCCCCTCCACTAGCCTGTCTCTATGGCAGGTTCTTTATCTCTTCTCTCTCTCTCTCTCTCTTACACATTGTGCATTGCAATATATACATTTAGAGGTTATCATGTGTATCTTTTTGCCTATATTCAATGCTCAGTTCTAGACTGGTATTGTCATTTTTGACTATTCTTAGCACACTGCTTCTTTCTCTGTCTTACCTAACCTGACTCCCCACATGTTTGTGGTTCCATCTATTTATAAGACCTCCTGATTCATGTTTTACTTAACCCTGGATATTGGTATAATAATATATATCTGGAGTTACAACTTAAAACTGTTTCACAGTTCCACCGTAAGCAAATTTTCCCACACAAAATAGCGTTTTCAACATGATGGCTAAAACCATTGTAGACTAATCTAAGAGTTTTTTGCCCCTTCCATGCTATTTGATTCCTGCTGCCTTTAAGTGTTTTTTCTTTCACTTTTATGAACAAAATTTAAGTATAGGGTAGAGGACGAGTACATGAGTTTGACCGTCTTGGAAATGTTCCCATGGTTATTATAAAGTACAATCTCCAAGCAATTTTCTATCCATTGGGCAGAGAATGTTCCAAATATACTGAGTGTTCAGTATATTCTTGATTTTTCAATTTTTAATAGACTGATGAATGCTACCAAAAATCTATCACAAAAACACCAAGACCAATTAGGACTTGCAAGAGAATTTCTGGGGAGAAATAACATTGCCTAAATTGGAATGTGGCCAGATGGCCTTGGTATCAGTTGCCTTGGTATCTGCTTTGATAACATCAAGACTCATCTGTAATTGAACTGCAGGGTCCACACATCTTTCATCAACAGTCTTAAGGGTTCCAGGAGTCAAAACTCATGAAATTATGCTGACATCTGTCTACTTTGCTGTAGGTTACATTGCATCAGCTCTAAGTGCAGGCAAAGTAGTAGTAATAATTTATTAAAGGCAGTTTATATTGCCAGTCAGGGCAGTAATATATACACTGTAGATTCCCAAACTTAGTATGGTCTACTGCTTTCAAAAAATATTCATTCAGTGTCCAAGTAAAGATCTACATCCTTTTAAGGGAATGTTTTCTTGCATCTTAACTGTGCTCTTGAGATTCCTACTGCAACCCTCTGGTTTGCTCCAGTGTCCTTCCTCCCCACCTCCCAGTAGGGAGGTGTTATCCTATCCAGTGCTATCCTATTCAGGTAGCACTGCAGAAGGATCAAATGCTAACCTTTTCTTAGGATAGAATATGTATGCTGAAGGGTGCATTCAACTCAGACATCAACACATGCAGCTAAGAAGGATAAATACTGTGAAGCCTACTTACCTCCCCTCCCCAAAAAAGGAAATAAGATTTCTATAGTAATGTTCAAGTTTACAAGAAAGAAAAAATAAATTATATATAAAATTAAAAAATTAAAAAGTTTTGTTCAAAATGTGAAAGTCAGGAGGGAAAAATGATGAGAGGACTATTTTAGGTTAAGGTCAAAGACCTATAATAATCAATTATAAATCCAGAAACTTAACTGAATTTCTATAGGGGGATAGGAGAAAGTATAAAACATACTAAGTCAAGGGGGAAATATAAATACAGAGTGGACTTAAGTATTACAGAAGTTATCAATTTGTAATAATAACCTGCGATACCATGTTTTGCAGGAAATATTTATAATTTTGATTATAGACTCAGACACTGTGGCAGAGCTGCCACCGGCTCTACCTGTGCCCAGCTCATCATGGGGTGCCCAGGAGGGAAGGCAGGTTTTAGCCCTGGCCCATCATACCAGAATAGCCTCACAAGAAGCCAGAGGAACCCCCACACAATGAGGGCCACCATTTTCAACATCCAGACTCCAGAGCTCATCAGAGCTCCACCCAGCAGAAAAGCTGATCTTTCCCCATTATCAATAAATGCACGAGATGTGAGGCTTCTACAAGAATATCCAAACAGTAAGGCAGAGCTTGGCAAGCTACCCATGTCATATTTGATATGCCAAAAATGAGTAATTATTATAGACCTCATTCCCATGACCTGAAGGAATGGTTTGAGGCTCTTCATGTTCCTGAAGTAAGCAGATGCCCTTGGGCTACACTAGCATGTGACAGGTCACGTGGAGATGTTACTGGTGCCTGCTCGAGCAAATCGATGAACAATGGGAAGACAAGTGATACAAGTGACAAGTGTTATACATATATATGTATATAGATGTATACATATACATCTATATATATACATATATATATATACACATACATATGTTATGCAAATAAATGCAGTTATTCTATATCTGTCTTTTTCCTTCTGGCTAATTTAACTCAACATGATCCTCTCCATTTCCATCCTTTTATAGGCAAATTTCATAATTTTAATTCTCCTAACGGCTGCAGAGTATTCTATTGTGTAGATATATTCAGGTTACCAATCTTATACCCTTCAAAAACTGATTTTTCAAGCCATAGGGAAGATGACTAAATTTTATTTCTCCTAAAATATTTGGGTCTTAGGGGCAAGGGGAAGAGTTTGCATGTAGGCCTGCAGAACAGTTGGGGTTTATGCAGCCTAGTCTTCTATCTCCACCACCAGCCACCATTCAAAGAGACAACCATGGAGCTAAGATGAGATTTTAGTTTCTTTAGGAAAATTATATAAGATGTCCACTAGTGCTCAGGAGCTTAACCCAAAGGATCTCTAGCTCCCATTCCTGAAAACTCAGCTTCTGGACCAAGAGGCACAAGCTACAGGACTCACGGGCCTTCTAACAAATCAGTCCAAACTAATGAACATGCCAAAGGTCTTAGGGTGAAATTCTTGCTTTTTCCCCAAAAAATTTGGAAGAGAGAGGATAACGGCATGGGGAGAAATTAAAGGCAGGGCTTCTGTTGGTTGTACCTCCAACCAACAGAGCATGGAAATTGGCCCATACAAAGGTATAAGCCAAGGAACTAAAATGAGATGTGGTTCTTTTTGACCCTGAAAAGTGGGGGGTCTGGGCCTAGAGGTGACATAAACTCTGAAGGCCCACTGGGTACTAGCACCAATCCCTGCAAACTGGAATTCCTGGACCCAAAGGTATAATTTGAAGTCAACTGGGTACTGCAATCCTTCAAACAAAAGGTTTGTGATTGATCACAGATTACAGATATGAGGGTTCTACAAATTATAGAGAGGCAGCCTTTCCATGGGCCACCCATCCCAGCAAGCATACAAGTTTGGTCACCCAAAGGCACAAGCCAAGGACCTAGAGATAGAATTTTAAGTTTTTCTTTAAAAGGAGACGACCCTCCTAGTAGTGTGCCAGGGTGAAAGCTACAGGACTTACTGGGCACCAACCCTTGACCACCTGCAAACTAAATTTTCGGATCCAGAGACACAAACTGTAGGCCTTTGGGGATCTGTCCCCAAATCCTACAAGCCACAGTGGAGGGAGTAAAATTTTGGAGTTACTACACAAATTAGGGGAGTGGGGTGGAGTTACAGGCAAGGGCCTTCAAACGGCAAGACTCCATGTAGCCCAGACTGGCATCTAGCCACATAACCCAGCATAGCAAGCAGACTGACCCAGCACAAATGCAAAAGCCAACGAGGAGAAGGTGATTTGAGATTTTTCATAACAAAATGGGGCAAGTTCCCTGAGAGGATCCTGGTTTAAAAACTAAAAGGTCAAGTCAAGTTCCTCTGTCCTAATTCTACCAAAACAAACAAACAAAAACCCTCCAGACTCAGATTCAATGTACAGGCCGCTGATTACCTACCTCATGCTCTTCAAACAAAAAGATTAAAATTAGATCACAAAAGACACTGGGCTGGGGGAATTTTGTATCTCTTCAAAATTTTGGGGCTTGCAGGGAGTTGTAGACAGAGCTTCTGTCTATGGCTCTGCAGCCCAGCTCTGTAGCGCTACCACCAGCCTGCAAGCTAACCAGCCTCATGCCCTTTAAAGAGTGATTCACAAGTCAGAGAGAGAGCTAGGTACCCCTCAAATATTTTGGAGTAGCGGGGAGGAGAAAGAAGTTGCAGGCAGGACTGCTAAATCACTGGGCTTCACACAACCTATCCCCGCACTACCATCACCACCTGCAGGCTAACTGGATGATCAAAGGGCAAAAAATAAAGAGATGGAGACAAGATTTGGGGATTTTCCGCCCATCCAAAATTGATGAGGGTGTTTGTTTGCTCAATAGCAACCTTGGGTTAAAGCCAGAGAGGCCTGCTGGGCTCAAATTCCTTCTTGTAAACTAAGCTTCCAGACACAGAGGCATAAGCTTTTGGGCCACTAGGCACCAGTCCCACAACCATTGATTTTTTTAAATTAAATTGTACTGAATTACAAGGTTTTAAAATATTTATGATAGCCAAACATATATTCCTATACCAATCTCTTCACCAGTATCCATTATCCTCTACCAATTTCCCCAGTTTCCCTCTCCTCCCTGCCTCATTTGCAGGCAATTTCCCCCTGCTGCCACTGTTCTTAGGTGTTCCCTTTCCTAACTTGGGCCTTTCTGCCCCAGTGGTAAGCTTTCTACTGAAAACCAGCTTTTATCCTCTTTCTAATTGCCGTTGGCTCACAGCCATTCTAACAAATCTGTACAAATAAAGGCACAAACCAAAGAGCTGGAGATGTAATTTTGACTTTCCCTGCAAATTGGGTTTTGGATTGTAAGAAGTTGCAGGCAGAGCTGAGGGATTGTGGGTCTTCATGAAGCCCAACTCAGTCCCTCCAACCAGCACAATATGAAAACTGGCCCACCCAAAGGCACAAGCAGTGGAGCTAGAAATGAGATTTGGATTTCTGCAAATTATTTTTCTGACTCCAGAGTCACAAGTCAAGCCTTTGGAGATGAGTTTTGGGGTATTTTTTCCCAGTAAAAGTTATGTAAGGCTCTCCCTGTGCCCAACTGATCATGAGGCATCCAGGAGTGTAGGCAGGTTCTAGCCCTGGTCTGCCATCTGAGCAGAGCCTTGCAAGAAGCCAGAGGAACCCCCACACAATGAGGGCTGCCTTTTTCAACATCAGGACTCCACAGCTCGTCAGAGCTCCACCCAGCAGAAAAGCCGATCTTTCCCCATCTTGCATGGCTGCTTTGCAGATAAGCGATTCATCAATAAATGTGCGAGATGAGAGGCTACTACAAGAGTATCCCATCTGCACAGCAGAGCCAGGCAAGCTACCCGTGACATATTTGATATGCCAAAAGAAGTAACGATTATAGACCTCATTCTCATGACCTGAAGGAATGGTTTGAGGCTCTTCATATTCCTGGAGTAAGTAGATGCCCTTAGGCTTCACTAGAATGTGACAGGACATATGGAGATGTTACTGATGCCTGCTTGAGCAAATTGATGAACAATGGAAAGACAAATGGCAAGTGATGGGGCCCAGTGGTGACCCAAGTCTACAGCCAGAAGGCTAGTTAGGCAAAAACACTCCACCCCTGAAAACTAAACTCACTGAGCCACAGGAACAAATGGCAGACAACTGGGCATCTGCCTCTCACCCTTCAAACAAAATGATCCAAAGTAAGGCACAGGCAACAGGGAGGTGGGTGAAAGTTTGGTATTTTCTCAAATATAGGTGTAGGGAAAGAAGTCGCAGATGAAGCAGCTGACTGCTGAGCTTCATGCAGACTATCCTGGCACCACCACATCCATTCCACCAGGCATGATCGCCTACCCTCTGCCCAGGAAAAAGACCTGGAGAAGAAATTCCACACAAAATGAAGGGCAGGTGACCAGAATGTCAGCCAAAAGGTCACTCTGCCTCAGCCCTGCAATAAAAATCTTCCAAACACAGAGGCTCAAGTTGCAAGCCACAGGAAACAAGACTCAAAACCCTTCTGTTTGTTTATTTATTAAATCACTGTGAGATAGACCATTATAAAGCTGTTCATGATTGGATTTCATTCATACAGTGTTGCGACACCCATCCCTCCACCAGTGCACATTTCTCATTTCTCAACACAGATGTCCCTAATTTCCTTCCCACCTTCCAAAACCTGCCTCCATGGCAGGCACTTTCTCTTTCTCTCTGTCTTTGTCTCTCTCTCTGTCTCTGTTTCTCCCTCCTTCTCTCTCTTTTTCTCTCTCTTTTCTTTTTGTTGCTGATGATTTTCAATGTAAACATTGAATTTTTCTCATGTATATCACTGTACCTATTTTCAATACTCATTTCTAGTCTAGCATTACCATTTCCAGCTATTATTTTCAAATTGGTCCCCTCTCTCTCCTAGATCTATCTTCCACCCTGCACACTCTTGTGGTAGATCCCAACCAATGACTAGTTCTCCTGGATCCTATTTTCCCTGGTGTTGGATATTAGTCTCACACCATTTTTAATATCCCACAAATTGGTGCCCGACTGCACCAGCAGGTGGTGGACAAGACACAGGTTTCTCTACACCCAAAGCTCTGCCCTGTGGGCCCTGGATGGTTGACAGTCTGACATAGACAAAGTCTGGGCCCTTGGGATGAACCCAGAGTCACAACAAAGCCTGACAAGCTACCCATGGTGTATTTGATATGCCAAAAACAGTAATAATAATGGACCTCATTTCCAACAAATGGAGATGTTACTGGCACCTGCTCGAGCAAATCAATGAACAATGGGAAGATAAGTGATACAAGTGATCCCACAAATGAGTGCAGTCATTCTACATCTGTTCTTTTCTTTCTGACTCATTTCACTCCATGTTCATCCATTTATAGGCAAATCAGATGGTACTGGGTAAATATTCTTTCCCAATCTTTGGGCTGTCTCTGTATCTTGGTCACCATTTATTTTGAGGTGCAGAAGCTTCTTAGTTTTATGTAGTCCCATTTTGTTTACTCCCAAAGCCCTTCTAATAAAGGGATTTAAAATAAAGGGACCAGGCAAAGTAGATGGGTGAAATATTGATTATTTCTCGCAAATTGTAGAGGAGAAGCATTTAGGCAGGTCTTCAGAACGGCCTGACTTAAGGCAGCCTAATCAGGTAACTCCACCACTAGCCCTGCATGCACACAGGATCACCCAAAGGAAGATACAAGGAGTTGGAAATTAGCTTTTTTTGCTTTCTCCTAAGAAAAGGGGGTTTGGAGGTTGGACTGTTCCCCCAGAGTAAATGCTAGAAGTCCTGCTAGCACCAACACCAGCCCCTTCAAACTAAGCTGTCTAAATCAAAGCACAACCTGCAGGTCACTGGGCAGCAGTTCCACAGTCCTTCAAACAAAACTGTCAAAACTAAGTCACAGGAGAGAGTGCTGGGATAAAATTTTAGTTTTAACTCCAATATTATTGTGGGAAAAGTTACAGGTAGGCCTGCAGGACTTCTGAGCTTCATGCAGCCAAGTCTGGCACCACGCCATCATTCCAGCATATATCCTGGCCTAAACAAAGCTCAAGAAAAGACCCTGAATATGAAATCTTGGGTTTTTCCCAACAAAATTAGGAGTGGATGCTTGGCAGGAACCAGAATTTCAACCCAAAAGCCCAGCAAGCTACTCAGCCCCATCTTGCAAGAAAAGCTTTTAGATCTAGAGGTACAAGCTTTTGGCCCTGGGTACCTGTCCCAAACTCTTCAAATAAAATGTTCAAAACTAAAGTTCACAAGCCACTGGTCTGCAGGAAATGTATATTTCTCCTCAAATATTTCTTGGAGATGGAAGAAATTATAGATTCAAACCAAGGAGCTAAAGAAGAATTTTGGGGATTTTCCTAATATAGGGAGATAAGGGTAGATGAAGGGGGTAGGTGTGTGTGAGGCGGTGGTCAGTATGAAGAAAGGTTTCAAGCCAAAAGGCCCAAAAAGAGCCTCTGCCTACCACTGCAAAAAATGCTTCCAGACCCCAGAGGCTCAAGTTTCAGACTGCTGAACACCAGGACTCCCTACTCACACAAAGGGGTCTAAAGGCACTTACCACAGACCTTGGAGGGAAATTTTGTTTTTCTCCTCACAAAATTGGGCATTGGGGTTGGGTGGTAAAGTTCAGAAATGCCTTTGGACCTCAGGGCTTTTCAGCCTAGACAAGTTTTTCAATGTCAGCTAGCATGCAAACTTGTTGGATGACACACCTAGCTAGCTTGGGAGCTTTGCTGTTTAATCAATTTAATCTATTTATTTAGTTTAATCTATTTACTCACAATTTTGTTCAGGTTGCTGTTGTGCAAGGCAAGTGGCCTACCCACTGTACTATCACTCCAGCCCCTATTAGGTCACTTCAAAAAATTATTAAAAGTACCATGATTTACAAAGTTATTCATAGTTGTTCACCATAGATGTTCACCATAGTTACTCACCAATGTTCCCAGTTTCTCTCCCATATCCCCTCGTCCAACCTGCCCTCTTGACAGGCATCTTTATAAGTTAGGTTGTTGAAGTTTGGGTCTCCTGATTTCAGTGTTGCTGACGGTGGTTTGGATATTTGGCTTTATCATTCCTTAACACACCTTTGTACTTTAATCCCCTGACCTGATCCCCATTGCTTTTCATGTTCCTTCTCTCCCTCCCCTCTACTGTTTTTTTTTTGAGGTATTTTGGGACCACCTCAAAAGGATGGTTTCTGACCACCCTTCAGTGCTCAGAAATCACTTCTGGTGATGCACAGGGGAAAAGATGGGATGCTGGGGATCAAACCTGGGTCAGCCGCATGCAAGGCAAGCACCTTACCCACTGTACTATTCCTCCATCCCCTCCTCTCTATTCTTCTTTTCCTTCTCCTCCCCTATATTCTGTGGGCATCCCCCATTTAAAACCTTGCATTCCATTACCAATTAATCTAAATATCACATATACATGATATAATCCTGTGTTTATCTTTCTTCTTCTGGCTTCATTTAACGTGATGTCTTCCATTTCCATCCAAGTTGCCGCCAATTGCATGATTTCATCATTCCTTCCAGCTGTGTAGTATTCAACTGTGTATATACCACATCTTCATGATCTACTTTTTGTTGGATATCTAGGTTGAGTCCAAATTTTAGCTGTTTTACTGAATGCTGCAATGAATAATCGTGTGCATACATACTTTTGAACAAATGTTATTTCTGTCCTAGGCACTTTCTTTGAGAATTAGCAAATTTGAGAGAACTTGCAGGAATTGTTGTGAAAAAATAGCAACATAAATCCAAAATCCCTTCTAAATACATTACATTGAAAGTCAAAAGAATTTAATATTATAGAATTATTCTCCTTGAACCAAGAGAACTGAGGCATCCATAGAAAATATTTAGAAAAATAATGAATTACATCTAACTCCTCAGCATTGGTTACTGTTATCCACCTTACATTTTTGCCCCCTCCCCCTTCAAATTAATAAATTGAAGTCCTAACTCTCAGTGAAGAGATACTTATTGATGGGATCCTTAAGAAAGTACAAGTTTTCCTCAGTGCCTCCAAACCAAACATTCCTTTCTGGTATGATTTGTTAGGTTAATTTTTTTATTTTAAAATGTTCTATCAGCAATTTGTATGGAAAATTTTTGTCATATTTTCAGATAAAAAATAACCGTTCAGATCATACTAAATAGGAACATTCTACTTTGAGATGAAATGATAAATCTGCAATTAAAATTGAATGAGGTCAGGAGAGTACATCCCTGGTCTCAGGATTACTGTCTTTTATGAAGTGACATCAGATAGCTTAATTTGCACATATGCAGGAAATGTCATACAAGGACATAGTATGAGGGCAGCTATCCAAAGCCAGGATGAGAGATCAACCAGAAACCAATCCATAATCATGAACTTCCCAGCCTCCAAAACTATGAGAATTTTCTGTTGTATAAGTCAATTATTCTATTATTGCAGCTTGAGCAGACTAAGATTGTTGTCATAAGAGAACAGCACAGACTGGGAAATCCAAAATCAAGGTACCAGCTTATCAAGTTTGTGATGCCAAAAATAAATATGCCAGACATTAAGCAGCAAGAACAGTTTTGATTCAGTAGCTATTGATAATAAGAGAAAGAGCTGAATTTTATTCTAATCTCTGTAAAGTAAATTTGTTCGTGTAAAGGGAGAATGACGGAGAGAGGTGAGTAGGGACTAAGTAGTATCATAGAAGTTAAGACTCTCAGGACCAAGGACTGGAGCAATAGTACAATGGGTAGGGTACTTGCCTTGCACACACCAACATGGATTTGATCTCCAGCATCCCATATGAGCCCCTAAGCATTGCAGGAATAATTACAAAGTGCAGAGCTTTGTAAAAGTTGGAATAACCCCTGAGCATCTCTGGGTGTGGCCCCAAAACAAACAAACCAAAAAAAAACCTCAGGACCATAGAGATAGTGCAGGGAGTAAGGTGCTAGCCTTGTACAGGCCAACCCTGAAACCCTGATTTGGGTAGGTACATGGCATCACACATGGTCCTCAGAGCATTACCGGAGTGATCCCTGAGCAGTAGGCCAGGAGTAAGCCCTGAAAACTGCCAAATACGGCCAAAAATCAAAACAAAAATGACAAAATTGCAAAGTTGATATATATGCATGCCATTAGACTAGTTGTATTTGTTGGCAGTTATCAGTGATATGATTCTATTCTCCCACAGAGATTGTGAGACAGATGTCCTATATTTCCTCTTAATTATGTTTCAAAGGATTGGGTCATGTCCTTGAGAAAGATAATTCTGAGTTTTAAGAGATATATGTATTTACAGCCTTATGTCCTTTTAAGTAAATGGTCTAAGGAAAGGGAGGTCAGAGCCTTATCAAAAGGCATTTACTGAAATAAATATTAAACTTTCCTCTTGGAGTTGGCTTTCTCAGGCAAGCATTTTAATTCAGGGAGGCTGAGCTGTATTTTCTTTGGGATATGGCCTTGTACTTCTAGAAGCCATGATAGAGTTCGGTCATCTCTTAGTGCAGAGATTTGGAAGTAGGTGCAATATACCTAGAGCTCTGCAGCTCTAAGGCACAGCTGATTTCACCCTTACTATGGGAAGATTTCACTTCCTGGTTTGTAGTCAGCTGACATCTTTCTTTGTGCTCATATGTTCCCTTGGTGTGTATGTAGAGGAGGGGAAAAGGAGTAGATATAAAGGAAGCAATTGAAATAGCAAGAGGATTGATTTCTTATGGGAAACTGGTCCTGTTATGAGCACCCCACCCTCATGATTTAATTTAAATGTAATTTCTTACATAAGATTCAACCTCCAAATACCATCACACTGGGGGTTAGGGCTTCAATATACAATTTGGGGAGGAAAAAATGATTCCGTTCATAACACAGCTCAAACTAACTAGGATGACCACTAAGTAATTTTAAAATTAAGACTAGATTTTCTTTCTGCATTTGTAACAAGTATTAACTAATTAATATATCAATAATTATAAGTTAAGTTGAAAATGTTTATGCTATATAAACATTTTATATAGCATATGTATCTTATATATATGCTATATGTCTTATATATCATTATTTTATATAGCATATATATCTTATGAGACTTGCAGACATGGGGCAGAGCTGCTACTGGCTCTCCCTGTGACCAGCCGCTCACGAGGCGCTCGGGAGGGATGGCAGGTTCTAGGCCTGGCCTGCCACCCCAGCAGAGCCTCGCAACAAGCCAGACGACCCCCACTCCATCAGGGCCTCCATTTTCCACATCTGGACTTCTCTCTCGTCAGACCTCCACCCAGCAGACCAGCCTATCAGCGCCCGGCTCATCAAGTTCCACCCTGCAGCAGTCTTTCTTATATCCAGCTCAGGTATGCCAGTCCAGAGACTTGCAGACATGGGGCAGAGCTGCTACTGGCTCTCCCTGTGACCAGCCTCTCACGAGGCGCCCGGGAGGGATGGTGGGTTCTAGCCCTGGCCCACCACCCCAGCAGAGCCTCGCAACAATCCAGACGACCCACCACTCCATCAGGGCCTCCATTTTCCACATCCGGACTTCTCTCTCATCAGACCTCCACCCAGCAGACCAGCCTATCAGCGCCCGGCTCGGCGCGCTACCAAGCGGCCTCGCAGCTCATCAATAAATGCTGGACTTAGAGATGACTACAAGAGTATGCTACCTACACGGCATAGCCTGGCAAGCTACCCGTGTTGTATTTGATATATATGCCAAATACCAGTATCAATTATAGACCTCATTCCGGAATGGCTTGAGTCTCTTTATGTTCCTGGAGCAAGCAGAAGCCTTGGGCTCTACTAGCATGAAACAGGACATATGGAGATGTTACTGGGGCTGGCTCGAGCAAATCGATGATGAATGGGAAGACAGTGATACAGTGATATATCTTATATATTTTATATAGCATATATATCTTATATATGCTATATGTCTTATATATCATTACTTCCAAGCAAAAACATTTAGTCAAATCCCTTTTTATAACTTGATCACTTGAAACCCATTATTCATCAATTTGCTTGAGTGGGTGCCAGTAACATTTCCTGTCAAATCCCTTTAAATAACAAATGTTATCAGTGTTGCTTTTCAGACTTTATGCAAATTTTTCTACTTAATTCTCAGATTTAAAAGAGCTTACTAATGTTTGAAGTTGTTATTTATCTCTTTGGCAAAGATAATTTGGCAGAGTCTTGTACACCCAGAAAAATACACATTTGTGTGTGTGTGTGTGTGTGTGTGTATGAAAAATAGTAGTTGTTATTGAAACTTTTATTTAGAAGGATGTGAGGGGAGAGCATGAAATAAGTGCATGTTCTTCTTTCACAGAGAGAGAACACAGGCTTCACCAGAGTGGAAATAGGCAAAGAAACATAAAGACAAGTAAGTGAGAGAAGTATTGAAGGAAGAATACAGGCGTGATGAGCAAGCTATGCACAAAATTTTATATAACTATTGTAAGGCATTTCTTTCAGTAAGTTAGATCAACAATAACCTGTAGGCTGAGAGCAACCATATCCTGAAGAGTCTTCTTAGCCAGTGAGTTTGATGCCTTGGTGGAGACAGACCGAGTCTTGAACTCCTTTTCCCTATATCTATTCATGGTACTTTTGATTTTCCCACCCTTGGTGTGGGAGGTGGATTGCTGCCAAGAAGAGAAGCTGAGGAAACATGTTTTTATTCTCCTTAAGACCTAAAGCAGAACTGAATTAAATCACATTTGCAAATTCCTGTTTATCACTTTAAGGCCTAAACTGGTTCAAGTTCATATGGCCACATTCCTGTCCTCTTCCATTGACTCTTTCAAATGGAACGCAACTTCAGTTTCCTTTTATAGCAAGTATGAGAGAGAAGAGAACGTAGAAAGAAGACAACCAGGATTAGCATGAAAAGAAATGTGTCTGCCTGACTTGATGTTTAAAGTATTTTATCTTATTCCTCAGAAACTGGCCAACTTGAACTGTGACCAAACTGAATGTCCTTGAAAATAATATTTTGGGCCTGATCAAAGTCAAGGGTCTCTCTGGTGGAGATGGAGTAGAGAATTGGGTTGGAGAAGCATACGATTGTCAGACTCAGTTACCTGTACATTTGTTCAAAGTTTGTTTAAAAAACCATCTACTGCAGGTACACTAAAACAACCAAGATCAAGTAGTTAAACCACAAGTTTACACAGAGATCCTTTACACTTCCAGGCACTATTCTAGATGCACACAACTGCATGATTTTATCTTTTTCTTTCTATGACTGCATAATATTTTCTCTCTCTCTCTCTCTGTGTGTGTGTTTGTGTGTGTATCACAGTTTCTTAATCCATTCATCTATCATTGAATATTTGGGTTACTTCCATACCTGACAGTTGTGTTAAGCACTGTAATAAATAAGTATGTACAAATATCTTTTTGAATGAGTGCTTTGTGTTTGGGAAGTAGAATTATGGGGTCACATGGGAGTTCTTACTAATTCTTTAGGACTTGCCACAATCTGTACATATAGTTTTGCTTTCAAGTTTATTGTTTTAGTTTGTTCCAGTTTTTATTGAGGCACTGTGATTTACAATACTGTTCATGATAGAGTATTATGAATACAATGTTCTAACATCAAATCCACCATGCAACCTCCACAAATGACCTATGGACCCCTTCTTCTCAAGTCCCTTCATAGTGAACTCAGTTCTATACAATTTTAAAGAACTGCCACACTGTTTTCTAGAGAGGATGAACCAGATAAGATTCCCACCAACAAGAATGAGGGTTTCTTTTCACCACATCCCCACCAAGCTGTTTATTCTCACTAGAGTGAGATGATATTGAATATTTGTTTAAATTTGTGTTGTCCTAATAATAAATGTCAATGAATACTTTCTCATATGCCCATTGGTCACCCACATGTCTTCTTCATGGTATTGTCTTCTTTTCCTCTCCCCATTTTTTTATATAAATCTTTTTTTTAATTTTTTAATTATACCACCATGAGATATACAGTACAAAGATATTCATGTTTGGGTTTCAATCATACAGTGTTCCAGCACCCATCCCTCCACCAGTGCCCATTTCCCACCACCAATGACCCCTGACTCCCTCCCCGCCCACAGTCTGCCTCTATGGCAGGCACCTTGTCTTTTCTCTCTCTCTCTCTCTCTCTCTCTCTCTCTCTCTCTCTCTCTGGTATCTCTCTCTTCCTTCTCTTACATATAATGGCTTGCAATACATACCTTTAGTGGTTATCATGTATATCCCTTTGCTTATCTTCAATGCTCAACTGATGTTGAGCTCAATTGATGGCTGGTGTTATCATTTCCAATAATTATTAGCACACTGTTACCTTCCCTGTCTTACCTAAACTCTGACTCCCACACACTTGAGGTAGATTCCACCACTGACAAGACTTCCTGATGCATGTTTTGCCTGGCCTTGGATATTGGTATCATGCTATTTTTTATATCTCACAAATAAATGCAGTCATTCTATATCTGTCATTTTTCTTCTGGCTAATTTCACTCAGCATGATCTTCTCCATGTCCATCCATTTATAGGCAAATTTCATTAGTTCATTTTCTTAACAGATGCACAGTATTCCACTGTGTAGATGTACCACAATTTCTTAATCCAGTTGTCTGTTCTCGGGCACTCTGGTTGTTTCCAGATTCTGGCCATTGTGATAGTGCTGCTATGAACATAGAAGTGCAAATGGTGTATCTGTGGTGTTTTTGGCCTCCCAGGGTATATTCCAGGAGTGGTATTGCTGGGTCAAATGATACAGTATAGCCTATTTGAAGCCCAAGTATGCTGAACCAGAGACACAGATACACAGGGTAGAGTTGCTACCCGCTCTCCCTGTGCTCGGCTGATCATGAGGCATCCAGGAGGGAAGGCAGGTTCTAGCCATGACCTGCCCTCCCAATAGAGCCTCGAAATAACTCAGAGGAACCCCACACCATGATGGCAGCCATTTTCAACATCCAGATTCCAAAGCTTGTCAGTCTACCCAAAAGAAAAGCCAATCTCTCCCTGTCATGTGCAGCTGCTTTGCGGTTGCACAGTTCATCAGTAAATGCACGAATTGAGAGCCTACCTACTACCAAGTGTATAGCACCCACAAGGCAGAGCCTGGCAAGCTATCATTGTAATATTTGATATGCCAAAAACAGTAACAATTATATACCTCATTCCCATGACCTGAACGAATGGTTTGAGGCTCTTCGTGTTCCTGGAGTGAGCAGATGCCCTTGGGCTACACTAGCATGCAACAGGGACGTATGAGATGTTACTGGTGCCCACTCAAGCAAATCGATGAACAATAAGAAGACAAGTGATACAAGTGATACTCACAATTTAATTTATTTACATGTTTGTAAGCCAGGGTTTAAACTAATGAGATCTCTCTTCTGTGTAAACACTGATGAAGGGTGTAGCAGTTACTGAAGTCACCTTGACTCTGAATAAGTAACTTTTGATTTATTATTATATATCTACTATGACTTCTATGTTATCTGGATTGGGTCCAGCTCCTCTTTAGACCCACTGGTCCCAGTTAGAATTTACCAGTAGCCAGACTACCACCCTGGCTACGTTGAGATTATCAATTAAGATTAATCGAAGGATCATACTAGTTTGCCCTCAAGCAGGTGAGAATGACGCTTTCAGTTTACAGAGAACAAGATACTCAGAATCACTCTGGTGCAAATAATAAGAAGGACCTTGTGGGTACCATTTAGATTACATGATGCCCATAAAATTAGATGTATTATTTTATACCAGTCCCCTGTCTCCAGTGTTTTACATCAGGGATAATCTTGGAAGAAGGGATTAGTTCTTGGCTCAATCATTTGTTTAGACCTGTAGTAGGGTGTGTCACCACCTTACTTCACTTGATCACTTGAATCCCGTTATTCATCGATTTGCTCAAGCGGGCGCCAGTAACATTTCCATTGGACCCTATCACGTGCAACTGTAGCACAATGGCACCTGGTTGATTCAGGAATATGACGAGCCTTGTCAAGGCCCTGTGCTCCTTCAGGGCCTTGACAAGGAAGTCTGACCATCTTGTAGGTGGGCGGCCACGTGATCTTTTGACAACCCTTGGGATCCAGTCGGTAATGGCTCTAGTCCAGCGGTTGTCTCCAAATAGCATTACATGTCCAGCCCATCTGATTTTCGATGCCTTGGCAAACGAGACAGCGTCCATGATTCTCGAATAGCGACAGAGGTCAGAAGTCCAGATTCCTTCTCTCTCTTGAGTGAGGCTTGATATTCCAAGCATAGCTCTTTTAATTCCTCTCTGGGAGACCCGAATAGCATTCTCATCCTGCTTTCGTAGGGCCCAGGTCTCTGAGGCATATGTTAATGCAGGAAGAATGGTGCAGTCAAAGAGATGTGCCCAGAGCTGGAGGATCTTTTGTCCTTTTAGCTATTTCTTCTATGCCTTTGAAGGCATTCCATGCCCCTCTCTTCCTCCTGCACAGCTCAGGTTTTAGGTCGTTCATCATGTTGATTTCTCGACCTAAGTACTCAAAACTGCTGCATTCAGAGATGGTTGTTACATTGACAGTGAATGGGGCCTCCGGAACTAGTTCATTCTTCATAAACATGGTTTTCTTTAGATTCAGCTGTAGACCTATCTTTCCACATTCTCGGTCGAAGTCAGCCAGCATTTGTGCCTCTTGGCTAATGTTTGGGGTTATTAGAATGATGTCATCAGCGAAGCGGAGGTGGTTTAGTCGCCAACCATCTATCTTCACTCCCATTCCTTCCCATTTTAATTGTTGCATGATGTTCTCGAGGGTGGCGCTGAAGAGTTTTGGTGAAATGGTATTACCCTGTCGAAACCCTCTTTTCACATTAATGATCACTTCTTTGTAGAATGGTGAGATCCTGGTGGTGAATCCGTAATACAGCTCACGAAGGATCTTGATGTATTGGGTTTGAACACCCTGATTGGCTAGGTCTTCGATGACTGCTTCAGTCTCTACAGTATCAAAGGCTTTCTGTAAATCAATGAACGTGAGACAGAGTGGCATCTTGGACTCCCTACAAACCTCAATGAGCTTGGTTACTGTGTGGATATGGTCGACTATGCTGAATCCTTTCTGGAAGCCTGCTTGCTCACATTGTTGTCCTTCATCTAGTGTTCTGCTAATCCTGTTCAGGATGACTCATGGAAACAGCTTGTAGATGACGGACGACAGGCAGATGGGGCGATAGTTGCCGATGTCATGAATGTCTCCCTTCTTGAACAGTAGAACTGTCCTGCTGGTTTTCCATTGGGAGGGCACCTTGCATTCGGACAGGTAGCGTGTGAAGAGCCAAGCTAGTGTATTGATGAGTACAGACGGCAGATTTTTCAGGTGGTCGGGTCTGACTTTGTCTGGGCCTGGTGCTGTTCCCTTCTTTACCGACGAGATGGCATGTCAGATTTCAGAAGGGAGAACGTTCGGAATGACATATCCATCCTGTGGAATTTGGTATGTGGGCAGGTGGATGTGGCTATCAAAGAGATTTGAGTAGAAGTCATGGATAATCTTCTCCATTGCCTTTCTGGAAGATGTGGTAGATCCATCAGGGTGTCAGAAGGCAGTCATCTTGGTCTTATAGTTGGTGAAGGACAGGCGGGCAGTGCGAATGCTTTTCCCGGCTTCTGCTGCATAATCCAGTATTTCTGCTCTTCTGTCTTTGAGGTCTTCTTTTATCGCTTCTCTGCACCATTTAGCAAGTTTGGACGTTAGCATTTGGTCTCCTGAGGCTCGTGCCTTGCCATGTTGGCGAATGAGCTCGAGAGTTTCTGAAGACAAGTGTCCTTTTGTTTCTTTCTCTCTCTCTCTCAGCATTCTTCGCACAATCATGGACGTGCTGAACCAGTCGGTTGTATTCTTCATTGATGTCGCCAATGATGGTATCTTCCAATGTTGCTGCAATGGTGCTGAAGAGTTCCCAGTTGGTGGTCGTTCTGGGAGTTTTCTTCTTATACTTTGCAGACGTTCTCCCCATTGTGGGAAGTAGAATTTTGTACGAAGGAGACGGTGGTCCGATCCTGTTTGGAATTTGGGGACGACAGCTACATCGGTCAGACAAAACTGTTGATTGAAGATGATGTGGTCAATTTCATTGTGGAACTGTCCACCAGGAGATTCCCATGTCCAACGTTTCGCTTCAGCCTTCTGGAACTGTGAGATCCCATGAATGGTCTTGGTGGACATGATGAACTAAGATAGTCTCTCACCCTGTTCGTTCCATTCTAGGCCATGGGTCCTGATGTGGAGTTCTTCAGCCAATATTCTTTGTCCTATCTTGGCATTAAAATCACCGACTATAATCTTGTAGATGTTGTGATCTTTTTTATAGAACTCCTCCAATTCCATGTAGAATTTCTCAATTTCATCTTCTTTATATGTGGATGTTGGTGCGTAGACAATGAAGATAGAAATTGCTGGCAGTGGGCCACATCTCTTCTACTCTCTAGAAGCTATTTAGTTGATTTTTTGTTGATAGGACCCTCCCTGAAGATAGGAGTAATTTTGCGAATATAAGGGGATGGACTTGAGTTACTGCATCTACTCTGGTGGGATCCTCTTTGGTAGGAGACTTGGGCCCTTGTGCATGGTCTAAGTTCTGACAAGAGTAGAGATTGTCCATTATATTGGATTGCAGTGGCTGAAATATTTTGCTATTAAAAGTCTTTTGGAACTGTGCTGGACTCATGAGTTTTCATCCGGTTCCTTTTGGCCTCAGAGACAGAAGAGAGCGTCTTTCCAGTTACTGTTGGGTATTCCAGTGGCTCCCCAACACAAACTGGCCAAACCAAAAGCACAAAGAAAGAAGCTGGAAATAAAATGTTTGGTTTTTCCTAATAAATGGGGTACCAGTGCCAGGGGAGGACCAGGGTTTCAAGGCCAAAGGCTCAGCAATAGTTTTTGCCCTACCCTTCAAAAACTGGTTCAGACTCAGATACCTCATCCTTGAACAAAACTGTCCAAATGAAAGTTCATAAACCACAGGTCTGCAGTAAACTTTTATTTCTACTCAAATACTTAAGGGATGTAGAGGGGAAGAAGATGCAGGTATGGCTGCTGAATTGTCCGATTTCATGGAGATTAGCCCTACATCTCCACCACTAGGCACCTTGCACACTGACCCACCCAAAGCCACAAACCAAGGATCTGGGGGTAATATTTTGGGATTTTTCCTAAGGAAATTGGAGATAGCTAACTAAACCTTTCCTAGGACTAAAGCCAAGAGCCTTCTGGGCTTCACCCCTCCTTTCTTGTCCAAGACTCTGATCTCAGTGGCACAAGCTACAGAGCACTGGGTACAAGTCCCAAAGCCGACCTAACAAATCAGTCCAAACCAAAGGCAAAAGCCAAAGACCTGATATAAATTTTGTGATTTTCTCACAAATTGGTGAGGGGTGAGGTTTAATTGTGCCTTGAAACTGTCTGGCTTCATGAGACCTAGCCTAGAACCTCTACCACCAGCCTGGAAAGTAGCTAGAATATCTAAATGTTGGAGTTGGAGATTTTGGGTATTTCCTGAAAAAATTTAGAGTAGAGGCTCAACTGTGCCCTAGTATTAAAACCATACAATCTGCAATGCACAAACCTCTACCCCTAAAATCAATCTAAACCTCCTAACTCAAGGCCATAAACTTCATGCTAATGGGCACCTGTCTACCCAAACAAAAGATCCAAACCAAAGATGCAAGAGAAAGCACTGGGTGTGAAAGTTTGAACTTTCCTAATTATCAGGTGGAAAATTTTAGCCAAAGCTTCAGGGCTGCAAGACTCCATACAACCTAACCTGGTGCCTCCCCAAACCCCAGCATCTCAAGTATATTGGCCTGATTCAGACTACACAAACCAATAACTCAAGAATTCCTAGCAAAACTGGGGCACATGTGCCTCCCACAGACTGGGGTTTAAAGATAACCAATTGCCATCCAAGTGCCTTTAGATCCAGGGGTTCAAATTGCAGTCCATGGACATTAGCCCATATCCTTCAAAGAATATCTGAAGTGAGGACAGAAAACAAAGGGCTGGCACTGATATTAATTATTTTCCTCACACATAGTTGGAAAAGAAATTAAGGGAAGGCTTTAGGAATTGCCAAACTTCCTGCAATTTCCTGTACTGGAAACCTAAAGGAAGTACAAACTTCCTGTACTAGAAACCTTGGCCAGCTATCCAGTACCAACCAGCATATGAAATAACCCATGCGAAAAAAAGTATAGGAGATGGATATTAAATTTTGGACTTTTCTTAACAAAATGGGATGAGGTGTGTGCTGGGCATGTGCCTAACAAGGATCTGGGTATGTCAAAAGGCCCAGCAAATGCCTGTGCTCCATGCTGGCAATAAAAGCTTCCAGACCCAGATGATGTAGTCAGACAGACAGAGGAGAGCCCCCAAAACAATGGAATTTCTGAAACCAGCTGATCCAAAGCTGCAAAAAGCTCACATCAGGGAGAAACGCCAGCCAGAACAAAGGCAACAAGAGGAATTTAGAAGAGGACCATTAACTACTCACTGATGAGCCCCTTGGCAACACTCTAGCAACATAATTTTACCTAGAAGCACCACTTGGGGGCAGTTTGGTAAAAACCTATAAAAGCTACCTTGAACAAAGGAAGGCCACACTTTGTCTTCCCAAGCTCATGCGTTTGTGCCTACATGGTGGAAAACATGTGGCATCCAAGCACATGTGTCACCCTCATCTCCCCTCTTGATATGTGTACTTTCTTGATATCTAATGCTAGGGCATATGTAGGGACTCGCAGCAGCCATGCCACACCACCTGCATGGCCAGGCATGGCCTACACTGGCGGGATGGAAGGGGGCGCCTCACCTTTCAGCATCCTCGTCCTACAATATGGTCAGACTTATTTTTCAAGACCCTGATCACACGGTTTGAGGCTCTTCATATTCCCAAAGCACTCAGATGCCACTGGGCTACACTGGCACATGATAGGGTCAAATGGAGATGTTACTGGTGCCTGCTCAAGCAAATTAATGAATAATGGGATGTCAAGTGATCAAGAGATGAAGGGACTCTCTCTGCCTTTGGAGAAGTTTCGCTCTCCCTTGAGCACATTGATCTTTCCCACTTTCTTCTTCCTCCTTTCCCTTCCTAAATCACCAAATAAAATCTGTTTTTACTTCACTGCTTGTGTACTGAAATTCTTTTTTTGTGAAATAGGACACAAGGTATCTGAAAAACCCTGGGTAAAGACAAGGACTGGCGTTCTTTTGGATTTTCTGTAAAAAGTATTGCAAAAAGCATTTCCTTGCTCCAACATGAGACTAAGACTTCCCTAGAGGTCTCAGGTGATGGAAATCAACTTCTTCTACTTCTGTGCAGGGAAGACCAAGTGAAGTCAGGTGTGGCTTGATGGCCATCTTTTTGGACTGATAGGGCACCGGCACATGCCATATAGGGGCTCATGACAGACTTTATCAGTCCTGGACTTCCCATCCAGTCCCAGGGTCATAGAGGCAGATTGATAGGTCCATCTCCCTCGTCCCCACCTCACATAAGCCACCAGGGCAGCCTACTGACTTTATGGTATTGAGCTGCTGACTTTTGGGAACCTGTCCCAAGATCCTTCTGACAAAACAATCCAGAAAAATGAACAAGTCATGGCTAGTGGGTGAAATTTTGGATTTTCCTCAAATGTAGGGAGTGGAGTAGGGATACAAGCAGTTCTGCTGGGCTGCAAAGATCCATACAACCTAGACTGGCATTTCTCATGAGACCCCACACAACAAGCCTAAGGCCAAGTTGCAATGCACAAGCCAAAGCATTGAAGATGATTTTTGGGTTTTCATAATAAAATAAAATGAATATAAAAAATAACCCACAATAAATGCTCCCCTGCAGGAGGCAGGAGCATGTTTAGGAACTCATAGCATTGGCCACCCGATGGGGTGACTGACTGTGAGCCTCGGAACGCCGCACCTATCAAGGAAAACTCTGAGAGACCGGTTCCTATGCAAGAGCAAGGGTTTTATTCTAGTATACCCAGGTCCATAGCATGACCACAAGCAGTCAGTGGCTAAGAGCCCCGTGCCCTTTCAGGGGGTATCTTTTAAGAGATAATTCTTGCTGCTACAGAGAAGCTTGTGCATAACCATCCAATAGATTTAAAACATTACATCAAGGTCTGCACACAGGCAGCCAATCACTTTGTTACACGTTACCATCAGCTACCAATCAGGTCACACTCAATACTTCTTTCTATATTTGGTGTGGCTAGGCATACGTGTGGGAATGCAAGTCAGCAATGTCTATTGCAGGAATGCAAGTCAGACCAGATAACAGTATGTGGGTGAGGGGCCTCCCAACATCTGCCAGGGTGAGAAACAGGAATTTGTTCTGGGCCTTTTGTTGTAGATACAGGAAGAAAGGGTTACTTCAGGATGAAAAGGTCACTTAGGCCCTAAATTGGTAACATTCCATGAGTAGGCCTGCCCTGGTTGGGGAGCAGGTAGCTGTTCTCTTTCAGAACCACATTTAAAACCAAAAAGGCCTTGCAAAGAGCTTAAGGTTCACCCTGCAAATAAAGTTTCTAGACACAAAGGATCAAGCTGCAAGTCACTGTGTACCTGTCTCACGCCTTCGAACAAAATGGTCAAAGCTAAGGTTATAAGTCACAGCAGGAAATTTTGTTTTATTCTTGATTTTTGGGTAGGAAGAAGAAGTTTCAGATAGGATTGGAGACTGTAAGACCCCCTGCATCCCCCTGATGATATCTCCCCTGGCCACCCAAAAGCACCAGCCAAGAAGCTACAGATGAAATTTCCTTTTTTTTTAATAATTGGGTCTTGATATCAGAGCGATAGAACAGTGGGGAGGGCATTTGCCTTGCACGTGGCCTACCTGGATTCTATCCCCAGCATCCCATATGGTTCCCTGAGCACTGCCAGGAGTAATTCCTGAGTGCAGATCCAGTAGAAACCCCTGAGCATCGCTTGGTGTGACCCAAAAAGCAAGAAAAAAAATTGGGTTTAGGGTCCTGGCACAACCTAGAGCTAAATCCATGGGGCCTTTTAGGATTCCTGGACCCCACTTATGCAATAAATGATTGCAGACCTAGAGGCAAAGGCCCAGAAAGCTGGCTAGCTGTGCCAGCTTTCAAACAAAATAGATCTAATTTAAACTTCACAAGACTCAGGACTGGGAATAGTGGGGGGGGGGTGAAAATTTATATTTTACGTATTTCAAAGGGGAAGAAGTTGCAGCGTGTCTGTTGGACTGCCAGACCCCTAGTTCAGCCCCTCACCCACTAGCTCAGCAAACTAAGTGGTGGAAGGAAGTGGGTGGAGAAGGGGTTGTTTAGGTGCCATGTGGTACCCTGAAGCTAAAGCCAGAAGACCTGCTGGGCTCCCACCCCTACTCTTTCAAACTCAATTTCTGACAGCAAAGGCACAAACCACAGGCCACTAAGCACAAGCCTCAAAGCTTTGCTGACAAATAACTCCAAACTACAGGCAAAAGATAGAGGATGGGGTGAATATATTTTTCTTCAGAAACTGGGAGAGAAATAAATCACTCAGGCCTTCCAATTTACTGGTTTCATGCAGCCTAGCTGGCACCTATACTACCAAAATAATTTAGCATCAGGGCAACCATCTTTTCCTCAGACTCACCATGTTGCTATTTCTTTCTTTTCTTTTTTTTTTTTTTTGCTATAGAGCAGGCCCCAGAAATAGCTGCCTATAGACATGCCATGTGATTGCACTAGTGATTGTAACTAAAACTGTAACACTGAAGTAATCTTTAAGACCAGTGCCAGGATTTTCCTTAGACAATGGACTATAAAAATAATCACTTATTGATTAAGACCAGAGACAGGAATTTCAAAATTGCACACTACAGAAAATAACCACACACCAACTGTGAGCAATTGTGACCAAACTGTAACATTCGAATGGCTTATCTGCTATCAGATTGTCTCACTTCCTGATAGAAGAAGGATGTGCAAAATGCTTTCAAAACTGGAAAAACTGTAATGATTTGGGTGTGGAATTCCTTGCAGTAACTGGTGAGTAAACTCAATTATCTTCTAGTTCTTTGAGTCTCTGATTCAGGGACAGCAAAACATCAGCGTTCCAGAATGAAACCTGCCCACTCAAAGGTACATTTATGGAGCTTGAGATGAAACTTTGGATTTTTCCCTTACAAAATGGAGAGAGCTCAGTAGTCTGACTATATAGATTTTCCTCACAAACAAAGATGTGGGGAGAAGTTACAGACAGGGCTGCTGGGCTGCAAGCCTCCATGCAGCCTAACCTGGTGCCTCTCCCATCCCCCAGAACCTCAAGCAAATTGACTGACTAATATGCACAAGTCAATGCTCTCAAGATATCCTCACAAATTGGGGGACATGTGCCATGCAAGGGTCAGGGTTTAAAGTTAAATGTTCTGGGCGGAGCGATAGCCCAGCGGGTAGGGCGTTTGCCTTGCACGCAGCCGGCCTGTGCCGGCCTGGGTTCGATCCCCGGTGTCCCATATGGTCCCCGAGCACCGCCAGGAGTAATTCCTGAGTGCAGAGCCAGGAGTAACCCCTGAGCATCGCCGGTGTGACCCAAAAAGCAAAAAAAAAAAAAAAAAAAAAATAAATAAAGTTAAATGTTCTGCAGAACTCCTCAAAATTCAGAGGCTCAACTACAGTGTGCAGACACATACCTCACACCCTTCAAACAAAATGGTCCAATGTGAAGGCTTCAGGGGTGAAATTTATTTATTTTTTTTAATTTTTTATTATACCACCGTGAAACATACAATTACAAAGGTGTTCATAGATTTTGCTACCAAATTGTTGAGAGAGAATTTCAGGCTGGTCTTGGGGATGGCCTGACCTCAGGTAGCATAGTCTTGCATTCCAGAAGCAGTTCAGAATATGAAAACTGCCCCACTCAAAGACTCTGGCCAAGGAACCACAGAGAAAACTATGTATTTCATAACAGAAGCAGGAGATAGACACCAGAGGTGCCTGGGGACATAAATGCAGAATGTTCTGTCAGGCAATTCCTGCCTCTCACCTCTGTCCCTGCTGCAAACAATGCTTCCAGATGCATAAGAAAAACCTGCAGGCCCCTGGCATCTGTCCTTCAAAAAAGGAACCAAATGAAACCAAAGGCATATTAAACATGGATGGGCATGAGATATTGCTGTTTCCTTCCGTATTGAAGTGGGGAGGTGAATGGTGGGGGTGATGTGAGTGTTAGGCTAGAAACAGCCTTGATCTGGCCCTCCAGCCCCAGGCCGTCATGCATGCAATCCTAGTTACCTAAAGGCACAAGACAAAGACTTGAAAATTAAATGATGAAATTTTTCTTTACAGTGAGGGGGTGGGGTGAGCTCCCTATAGTGAACTGGGCCTAAAGCTAGGAGGCCTGCTCAGTCCAAGGCCTTATTCTAACCCCTTTCCCATGTAAACTAAGTCCCCTGACCCAGAGGCTCAAGCTGGGCGCCTTCCCTTCACCCTTCAAACAAAACCTTCCAAGCCAAAGGCATAGACCACTGTCCAAATGTGAATTTTGGGGTGTGTGTGTGTGTGTGTGTGTGTGTTTTCCCCTAAAATATTGTTTAAGGGCAAAATAAGCAGATGGGACTGCAGGACTGCCGAGCTTCCTGCACCCTAGTCTGCCAGCAGCCCAGCAAATTAACTGGCCAGTCCAAAGTAGAAGAAAAGAGCAAGAGTTTACATTTGTGGCTTTTCCTAAGATAACAGGTGGACAGTTGCCCTGCAAGGACTAGGGTTACAGCCAAAACGCCCAGCAGGTGCCTGTTCTCCATCCTAGAAAGAAAAGCTTCCAACCAAGAGTGTAAAGCTGTAGGCCACTGGACACCTGCCCACAATCCTTCAAGCCAAGGTATGAGACAAGAATGATGGTAAAATTTTGTTTTCTCCTTGCAAACTGGAAGTTGGGGGTGGGCAGTAAATTGCAATCTGGGAAGGGGGGATCCTAGCAGCCTTCTTGCCCCGGGCCTCCTTCAGAGCCATCATGCAAACTGAGCAAGTCTCAAAAGAACAAAACAAGGGAGTGGAGAGGATAATTTAAGCTCTTCCTGAAATTGTAGGTGGGCAGCAGGGAGTAGCCTCCTGGTAGGGGCTCAGGAGCTCAAACTAGAAGCCTTGTTAGGCTCCAACTCCCCACCCCCCACCAGCCTTGCTACTAGATGCAGAGGTAGAACCCAAACTCTTTGAACAAAATAGTCTGGTGGACACCTCCCACAAGCCCCCACTCTTCAAACAAAATGGTCAAAATTAGAGGCATAAAACCCATAGCTGAAAGTGAAAATTTAGTGTTTCTTTATAAATTGGTCTGGGGAGAAGTTGCAGGCAGGGTTGTGAGACAGCCAGACTTCATGCAGTTTTGCCTGGCACCTTTACCACCAGCTCAGTGTGCCAACTGGCCCTTCCAAAACACAAGCCGAGAAGCTAGAGATGAAAGTTTGGGTTTTCCCTGACAAAAGGAGGGTGTAGATGCCCACCAGAAGCTGAGTTTAGAGACTCAAGACCTCTTGAAATACCTCTATCCCATCCCAGCACACAAATCTCCCTAACCAACCCTGAGGCAATTCTATAGCTGCTGGGCAACTGCCCAACAGTCCTTCAAACTTTAGTTTGTGCAAACCAAAGGCTCAGGCCATCAGACTGACATAGAAATTTTATTTTTTTCTCACAATTGGGAGGAGGTTAGTTACATGCTAACATACATGGAGCATTTCATGTTCCATGTAGACTGATGGTGGGACTCCCCACACCCCCACCCCCCATGAAAATTAGGGTCATTCAAAGACATAAAGTCCAGGAACTGGAGAAAAATTTTCTGTTTTTACTATTAAAATGGGTGGTGATGATGGTGGTGGTTTCAGGTGGTGCCCCAGGGCTAAATTTGAAGGCCAATGGGCACTAATCTCTTCCCACTGAACACAAATCTTCCAGACAGAGACATACACTATCAACTGCTGCAGGATACCGGGCCCAAAGACCTTCAAGCAAAATGATGCAAATCAAAGCACAAACCACAGGGCTGCGGTTGAAATTTTATTTCTCCTCAAATATTTGGGGACTCAGGAGGGCCTGGATAAGTTGCAGACAGGGGTGCCGGACAGCTGGGTCCTGAACCTAGTTCTGCACCTAGTTCTACACCTCTACCACTACCCTGCATGCAAACTAGAGGTTTCAAAGGTGGGGATAAGATTTTTGGTTTTGCCTAAGGAAAGTAGAGTGAGATGCTCAAGAGTGCATTGGGGCTAAAACAAGAAAACTTTGGGACTCCTACTCTTAGGAACTAAGCTTTTGGACCAAGAGACACATGTTATAGGCCACTAGGAGCCAAGCTCAAATCCGATCGAGCAAATAAGTTCAAACTAAGGTACAGACCAAAGGGCTTAGAGTGAAATTCTGCTTTTCAGCCCACCAAGAGGAAGGGGTGGTTGCAATTGTTGCAGGAGGTTTGAGGGATTCCTGCTCTTCAGTCCTATAGCTCCAATCCTGAAGCACACACACTGGCCCACACAAAGGAACAAACCAAGGAGCTGAAAGGTGATTTTTCACCAAAAAATTTTGGAGGAAGGAGCCCTGAATGACATGGGCTTAAACCCAGAAGGCTCACTGGGCACCAGTACCAAGCCCTGCAAGAGAAAATTCTGACCTAGAGGTGCAAACTGCAGACAACTGGGCCCCAGCACCAGAGTTCTTCAAACAAGAGCATCCAAAACAAAGGCAGAAGAGACAGGACTATGGATGAAATTTAGGATCTTTCTCATGAATTTGGGAGTGGAGAAGGCTGTAAAATCCAGGCAGGGGGACAGGGGTGCAATATCCTTTCCTGAGACTCCTGCCTCATCTAGCATCAAGTCAAGTAACCCAAAGGCACAAGCCTGGAGAGGAAAGTTTTTCTCTCTAAAAAGGGGTTTGCTTCTTGGCAATATGCCAGGGTTAAAGTTACAAGACCTATTGGGCACCATGCCCTAACCCTGCAAATTAAACTTCCTGACCCAGAGGCACAAGCTACTGGCCACTGGACATTCACCCCAAGTCTTTCTAACAGGAGTCCAGGCCAACAGTATAAGCCACACTGGAAATAGTGAAATTTTGGAGCTTCCACACAAATTAAGAGTGAGGGGTAGAGTTACAGGCAGGACTGCACTGCTGGGCTGCAAGGCACCATGTAGCCTAGCCTGACACCTCTCTCCAGCCCCCCAGCATAGCATTAAATTGGCCCAGCCCAAATGCACAAGCCAAGAAACTGAAGCTGATATTTTTTTCCTAACAAAATTGGGTACAAATGCCCTGAGAGGACTCTTGTTTAAACCAGAAGACTCAATAAAATCTCTTCCCCACCTGTACAAGAGAGTTTATAGACCCAGAAGCTCATTGCCTGGGCCACTGAGAAATTGCCCCCACAATTGTCAAACAAAATGATCATAAATAAGTTTTACAAGCAACTCAGCAGGGTGGGAAATTTCATATCTTCTCAACTATTTCAGGAGTGGGGAGAAGTTGAAAGCAGGGCAGCCGGACTCCTGGGCTTTATGAAGCCTAGCTCTGTCCCCCCACACTCAGCCTCCAAGCGAAATGGTTCACACAAAGGTACAAGACATGTTTTGGGTTTTTTTCCTAAGGAATATGGAGTTAAGTACTCAACAATACCCAGGGACTAAAAACATAAAGTCTGCTGGGCTCCAATCGCCTACTCTTGCAAACTAAGCTTCTGGATCCAGAGAACGAGCTTCAAGCCGCTGGGCACCAGCCCCAAAGTTCTAACAAAAAGATAACAAACTAAAGGCACAATCCAAAGGACAGTAGTGAAGTTTTACTTATTCCTCAGAAACTAGGGGAAGATGAGTTTAGAAAGACTTTTAGGACTACCTGGATTCAGTAGGCTAGCCCTGAATTCTATCACCAGCCTGGCATATAAACTGGTTCATCCAAAGTCATATTGGATTTTGAGATCAGATTTTGGGATCTTTCTTACAAAGGAGGGCTTATGGAGTGGGGCTAAAGCAGAATGCCCATTGCAAACTACACTTTGTAATCCTATGAACGTGAAATTGAATTTTTCTGTGCTAGTGGGTTTTTGAGAATTGTATTTAAGATTTGCATACAAAACTTGGAAGATTGAAAGTTAGTTTAATGTACAGATGATTCTAGGTCTCTCCCCAAATGTCTAGGCCTCTCTGTTACCTGTGAAAGAATTCCTGGTCCTGTCCCACAGTCTACTTTTCTCCCATGAACAATGGCCTGGTCCTGCCCAACTGTACCCCAGCGATCCCTAGGCATCCAAGCCTGGGCCCTAAGCCCGACCCATACCTGTATCTGCTCTTTCCTGGCCTTCAGTGGCCTATCTGTATTGGGCCCTGATCTTGGGCATGCTACCCTACCTGATCTGGGGAGGGAGAGAGGGAGTCAGCATGGGAGCAGCTGGGAAGGGAGAGTGAGAGAGAGAGAGAGAGAGAGAGAGAGAGAGAGAGAGCGAGAGAGAGAGAAAGAAAGGATTTTGAACACTCACACTGGCCTGTCTGCATCTCAGGTAGCGTCCCTGGGGTGTGCGGCTGGCTGGGCAGGCGCAGGCCTGGGGTCGTGGTAGAGCCCCAGGTCTTGGCAGAAGCTGGAACTACAACCCCCAGAAGTCCGAGCGGAACCGGAAGTAAACCGTCATTTTGAACTCTCACACCGGCCTGTCTGCATCTCAGGTAGCGTTCCTGGGGTGTGCGGCTGGCCGGGCGGGTGGCCGCTTATTAATACTAAAACTAGGAAATTCAACACCAAGGGAAGGTAATACCCTCAAGAAAAAAAAGAAACAGTACACAAGAGGAATCTATCCCTGAACACCGCAACACCATGGGAAAACAACGCAGATCCCCAGCTTGAAGAACAGATGAAGGAATCGACCGTGGAAGAATCAAAAAAGAATACAGATGTGCATGATCACTCTGACAATGAAATTAGAGAATAAATTGGTAGGATGTTTAAGGAGCTCAATGAAAAAAATTGAGCAGATGTCCAATAAAATACAGGAGAACATAAACGAAGCAGTTGAAAGGGCAGTCAATAAACTACGGGAGGAAATATGAGAGCAGAAATGAGAACCATGCAAATAGAAATATTATCGCTTAAAAAACTCAGTAGATGAAATGAAAAACACAATTGGGGCTCTCAACAGTAGGATGACAGCAGCGGAAGAGAGAATCAGTGAGACTGAAGATGAGCTGCAGAAAGCACTCAGAGAACTACATAAGATGGAAAAAGATCGGAAAATGGATCAGCAACAGAACAGAGAACAATGGGATGAAGCCAGGAGGAACAACATAAGAATCAGCGGAGTCCCAGAGGGACAGGAAAGTAACCCCAAGGAAATTAAAACAGTTAAAAACATCCTGGCTGAAAAGTTCCCCGAGTTAAAGGATGAAGGCATCCAGATCCAAGAAGCCCGACGCGTACCAGCAAGAAGAGACCCCAATAGAAAGAACCCAAGACACATCCTAGTCAAAGTAATGGATGTCATAGACAGAGACAGAATTCTTCAGGCAGCAAGATCAAAGAAGGAAATTGTATACAAAGAAGCATCCATTCGACTTTCAGCAGACTTCTCAGAAGACACCCTCCAAGCCCGAAGGCAGTGGTGGGATATAGTAAAAAACTTAATGAAATGAATGCCTCAGCAAGAATTCTTTATCCAGCTAAACTCTCACTCAGATTTGAAGGACAGATATACAACTTCTTGGATAAACAACAGCTTAGGAACTTTGTAAAATCAAAACCAACCTTAAAAGAAGGACTGAATGATCTACTATAAGACGAGACATAACCCAAAAGAACAACCAACCAATACAGAGAGATGGCACAAAATCCCATGACAATAATCTCTCTCAATATCAATGGTCTAAATGCACCAGTTAAGAGACACAGAGTGGCAAAATGGATCAAAAATTGAATCCGACATTCTGCTGCCTTCAAAAAAACACACCTGAACAATCGGAGCAAAGACAGGCTCAAAATAAAAGGCTGGAAAACAATCCTTCACTCAAACAACCCATCCAAAAAAGGCTGCGGCAGCCATACTGGTATCTGACAACATAGACTTCAGACAGAAGAAGGTCAGAAGGGACAGTGAAGGTCACTTCTTAATAGTCAAGGGATGCATATATCAGGAAGAAATCACGCTATTAAACATATATGCACCCAACGAGGGCCAGCAAAATACCTAAATCAACTACTACTAGACTTCAAAGAAGACATTGATATCAACACATTGTAGTTGGAGACTTCAACACTGCTCTATCAACCCTGGATAGATCCACAAGATTGAAACTTACCAAGGAAATACTGGCCTTAAAAGAAGAGATGGAAGAAAAGAGGGCTGGTAGACATATACAGGACATTTCATCCCCAAAAAGCTGAATACACTTTCTTCTCCAGTGCACATGGAACATACTCAAAAATAGATCACATGCTGAGCCATAAATCATACCTCCATAAAATCAAGAAGATAGAAATTGTGCCAACTATTTTTTCAGACCATGATGCACTGAAAATAGAAGTTAATTGTACACAAAAAACGGAGACCAATACCAAGTACCTGGAAACTAAACAGCTCACTGCTGAACAACCAGCAAGTCATAAAAAGAAATCAAAGAGGAAATCCAAAGATTCCTTGAAACCAATCAGACTAAAGACACGAATTACCAGAACTTGTGGGATACAGCAAAAGCAGTGTTAAGAGGCAAGTTCATAGCTCTTCAGGCATTCATCAGAAAAGAAGAAAAGGCCATCATAAACAGTCTGGCTTCCCAACTTAAGATCTTAGAGAGTGATCAACAAAAAGGAGCCCAACCCAAGCAGAAAGAAAGAAATAATAAAACTTAGAGCAGAAATCAATGAGATGGAATGTCAAAAAACAATCCAGAAGATCAACGAAACCAAAAGCTGGTTCTTTGAAAAAATAAACAAGATTGACAAACCACTTGCAAGACTTGTAAGAAAAGGAAAAGAGAGAACCCAAATAAATAGAATCAGAAATGAAAACGGGGACATCACAACTGAAAACACAGAAATTCAAATGATCATCAGAGATTACTATGAGAGCCTGTACGCCATGAAACAAGAGAACCTAGAAGAAATGGACAAATTCCTGAATTCCTATAGCTTCCCAAGTCTGCAACAAGAAGATTTGGAATACCTCAACAAACCTATCTCCATTGAGGAAATAGAATCGGTAATCAAAAGTCTCCCCAAACATAAAAGCCCAGGTCCAGATGGATTCACCAGTGAATTCTACAAAACCTTTAAAGAGGACCTACTCTCAATTCTTTTTAAACTCTTCCGGTAAATTGAAGAAACAGAAATAGTCCCAAATAGCTTTTATGAGGCACATATCACCCTGATACCCAAAGCAGACAAAGACGCCTCACAAAAAAAGGAAAACTACAGACCAATCTCCCTGATGAATACAGATGCTAAGATCTTCAACACAATACTAGCAAATAGAATCCAAAGAGTCATCAAAAAGATTGTACACCATGACCAAGTGGGATTCATCCCGGGAATGCAAGGATGGTTCAACATCCGCAAGTCAATCAACATAATACATCATATCAACAAAAAGAAAAATAAAAACCATATGATCATATCAATAGATGCAGAGAAGGCATTTGACAAGATTCAACACCTGTTCATGATGAAAGCTCTCTGTAAAATGGGGATTGAAGGAACCTTCCTCAAGATAATCCAGGCCATCTACTACAAGCCCACAGCAAGCATCATTCTCAATGGGGAAAAACTGAAAGCCTTCCCCTTAAGATCAGGGACAAGAGAAGGCTGCCCGCTCTCACCACTTCTATTCAATATAGTACTGGAACTACTTGCCATAGCAATCAGGGAAGAAAAAGACATTAAGGGCATGCAGATAGGAAGGGAAGAAGCCAAGTTATCGCTATTTGCAGATGACTTGATATTATACCTGGAAAACCCAAAACTCTCTACCAAGAGGCTCCTAGAAATAATACATTCTTATAGTAGAGTAGCAGGGTACAAAATCAATACCCAAAAATCAATGGCCTTCCTCTATGCAAACAGCAAAAGAGAAGAAAGGAACATTAAAAGAAACTATCCCATCTCACAATTGCACCAAGCAGAAAATCAAATACCTAGGAATCAGTTTGACAAAGAATGTAAAGGATCTCTACAAAAGAAAACTACAAAACGTTACTTCAGGAAATAAAAGAAGACCTGAGGAAATGGAGACACATTCCCTGCTCATGGATCGGAAGGATTAACATTATCAAAATGGTAATACTCCCTAGAGCTTTATACAGATTCAATGCGGTCCCTATAAAGATACCCATGATGTTCTTCAAAGAAATTGAACAAACACTCCTGAAATTTGTATGGAATAATAAAACCCCACGAATAGCTATAGCAATCCTTGGGGAAAAGAAGATGGGAGGTATCACTTTCCCCAACCTCAAGCTCTACTACAGAGCAGTTGTAATTAAGACAGTGTGGTATTGGTATAGAGACAGACCCGTAGACCTATGGAATAGAACTGAGTATCCTGAAACGTACTCACAAATATACAACCACTTAATCTTCGATAAAGGAGCAAAAAATATTAAGTGGAGCAAAGAAAGCCTCTTCAACAAATGGTGCTGGGAAAACTGGGCAGCTACATGTAAAAAATGAACTTAGACCTCCTTCTAACGCCATGCACAAAAGTCAGATCAAAATGGATTCTAGATCTCGGATATCAGACATGAATCTATAAGGTACATCGAAGAAAACATAGTAGAAACGCTCTACGACATCGAAACGAAAAGTATCTTTAAAGACGACACACCACTGACCAAGCAAATGGAAGCAATGATAAACAAATGGAATTATATAAAATTGAAAAGCTTCTGCACCTCAAAAGAAACGTTGACCAAGATACAAAGACAATCCACAGAGTGGGAAAGGATATTCACCCAATACCTATCTGACAAGGGGTTAATATCCAGGATATATCAGGCACTGGTAGCACTCCACAAGAAGAAAAAGCCAACCCCATCAAAAAATGGGGAGAAGAAATGAACAGAAACTTCCAAAACGAAGAAATTCGAATGGCCAAAAAGGCATATGAAAAAGTGCTCCTCGTCTTTAATCATCAGGGAGATGCAAATCAAAACAACAATGAAATACCATCTCACCCCACAGAGACTGGCACACATCCAAAACAGCAAGAACAACCGGTACTGGCGTGGATGTGGGGGGAAAAGGGACTCTCATCCACTGCTGGTGGGAGTGCCGACTGGTCCAGCCTTTTGGAAAACAATATGGGCATTCCTCCGAAAGCTAGATATTGTGCTCCCATTTGATCCAGCAATAGCACTCCTGGGAATATACCCTAGAGACCGAAAAACACATAGCAGAAACACTATCTGTACTTCTTTATTCATCTCTGCGCTATTCACTGTAGCTAGAATCTGGAAACAACCTAAATGCCCGAGAACAGAGGACTGGCTAAATAAACTGTGGTTCATGTACACTATGGAATACTATGCGGCTGTCAGAAAAGATGAAATTATGAAATATACCTGCAAATGGATGGACATGGAGTCTATCATGCTGAGTGAAATTAGTCAGAAGGAAAAGGACAGATATAGAATGACTGCATTCATTAATAGGATATAAATAGATACCAGTGTTTTACTAAATATGGGAAATGGTAATGGCAGATTAAAACTCACCACTGAATATACACAAAGAGATTAAGTGATAAACTCTAAATATCTGCAGGGCTAGCCACAGTGTGTAAAATAAGAGGGAGAGAGATGCAGAGACAGAGAGAGAGAGAGAGAGAAAGAGAGGAAACTGGGGTACCTGCTATTAAGGCGGCCTGGGGTGGCGGGAGGGGAGGGGTAAATTTGTGGTGGAAATGGGGCACTGGTGGAGGGATGGGTGCTGGAATACTGTATTACCAAGAACCAATTATGAACACCTTTGTAATTGTATGTTTCACGGTGGTATAATAAAAAAAAAGAAAGAGAGGGGGTAAGAGGAGGAGGAGGAGGAGGAGGAGGAGGAGGAGGAGGAGAAGTAGTAGGAGGAGGAGGTCTGGGGTTGCCTTTTATTTGTTGCCAAATCCCAATTCCCCATGTGGAATGTCTACATTTCGATTGGCAACCTCCTCCATGAGTGTGATTGACTGCTTGTGACCTGGTGCTTTCCTCCTTAGCTCCTGCTATATCAATCCCAAAGTAACAAGTTGTAGACCACTAGGTGTTGTTGGGTGACATGCCCTACTGACCTTAGCCTCCAACTACATTTAGCTTATATGGAGAACTGGTCCCTGCCTTTGGGGAATTTCCAGAGCAGACACAATGGGAGTCTGGGCAGAATTGGACTGATTTCATCAATTTATATGGCATAAATATTTTTATCATGAATCTCACTTGCCCCAGATTAATATCCTGTCCCCACGGGTCACTGCATGGGACATCCATGTGGATATCCCAAGAGTACTTGGCCACATTGTATCAAGGATAATGTAATCAATTCTCTGAGTTCAGAGACATGGCAATGTGCCTCCAGACAAACTAGCATGTCTCTGTCTCTAAAGGTAATGCCAAAGTGAATTATCCTGATGGATTTGGACCTTAGTGGGATCCAGAGTCTGGGATCTGCTAGCTATATATTCATAGTAAAAAGTATTAATGCCATTTCCTACAAATTACATTCTGAACTGCTTTCTGGTTCAGAGATGCAGCCCTCCTCTCTTTGCTAGGGAAATTTTGCCTCTGGAAATCAGCTCTGGCTTTTGTGAAGCTTAAGCCAAAGACTCACCTAAAGATCTGCATTTTAAAAGGGTTGGGGCCTGGATTGATAATACAGCAGGTAAGGCATTTGCCTCGCATGAGACCGGACCTGGGTTAGATCCCTGGCATCCCATATGGTCTCCTGAGCACTGCCAGGAGTAATTTCTGAGTGCAGAACCAGGAGTAACCCCTGATCATTGCTGGGTGTGACCCAAAAAGCAAAATAAATAAATAAATAAATAAATAAATAAATACATAAATAAATAAATAAGGTTATGTCACTAGATAGCCCAACCCACAATGGGCCGTGTTAGAAGATTTTGGTGGGTTTCATTCTATAAAAGAAGCTAGGAAAAGAAGAAGGGGCCCTTTTTGCCATTTTGGCTTCCCTTGGCTTTTTTCTGTCTCTCCATCCTCTGTTGGGCTTTTCCTCTCTCAGTTCTCTGTTGCGCTTTAATGTGGTAGCTGCCCTCTTGGCCAACACGTGGCAGGGACCTACCCTGGAACACAGAGTCCAGAGTCCTGTTCTTGGATTGTATATCAGAACCTGTGATAGTAAAACTTTTAAAACTATGCCGGATTCCTGAGTTTTCATCCATCCCCGCTGGCTTTGGAGGTAGAAGGGAACTCACTTTCTGGTATTGTCGGGACTCCAGGAGCTCCCTGACAGGGCACCAACCCTTCAGTCCTTAAAATTTTTTTAAAAAAAAGGATCCAAACCAAAACAAAACAGTCTGGGCATGAAATTTTGGTTTTTCTCATTTCAAACTCCATAATTTCAACTGCTGAAGTCCTGGAATTATGTAAGTAATTTAATCTACTTTATAAATGTATTTGAGGAAATGATTCAGTCTTGGAACATTTTATTACAGAATGAAGTCAGAGTTCATATTATATTTAGCAGTTTAGTTATCAATTACTTGTGTTTATTGAGCACATAATATGTGCATAGTGCAAATAAAGAAAGCTATATTTAAATTGAAGGAACACTAATGTACCCTTACTTCATCACATCCAATGGTGAAAGCTCACTATTTTCAGTCTATGTAGTGCCAGAGAGCTCTGAATATAGGAAAATCCATTTTAAAAAGCCTTATTTTTATGCTATCAGAATTTTAATACTAACATAGTTTTTATAGAATTCTGCATAAAGTTTCTGTCATCTGGGTTTGTACCATTAAAGATATGATGAAGAATCATGTTTGCATCAAATTCTCTCTTCTCTTTGCGGGAAAATTTCTAGTCCCTGTGACCTCTCCTTTTAATAACATATTTTCCACCTATACCACTATTTCTACAGATATGAAAGGAGCATTGACAAGGAGAAGAGTTTTATTTCTTTCACTATGCCCTTTTCATCTATCGTCCCAATGAAACCAAAAGACAGTTCTAAAGATGTATTTTTGCACAATAGGAAGCAATATTGGAGTGACATTTGGAGAGGCAAAATCCCTGGTTAACTACTCTGTTTATAAGGAGAGCCCTTTAAAATAGCACAAAAAAGCCAAGTTCCTTAACATGGCAAGGATTTTAAAAATCTTCCCTTTTCTTCCTTCCCACACTCCTTAATTGCATTGCCTGAAACATCCTGGTAGTCAAAGCTTCAATATTGTTAAATTACCTGTAGTATTACAGTGATAGGATGCTACCTCATTTTATGGGTCACACCTTTTCCTATGTTTAAAAGGCTTTTAGCCCCATGTTGACTGTGGAATTTTTTTTTTACTTTTTAATTTTTTTTTATTATACCACTGTGAGATATAAAATTACAGAGACGTTCATGTTCGAGGTTTCAGTCATACAGTGTTCCAGCACCCATCCCTCCACCAGTGCCCACTTCCTACCACCTATGTTCTCTGATTCTCTTTCCCCCTTCCCCAGCCTGCTCTATGGTAGGCACCTCTTTCTTTCTTTCTTTCTTTCTTTCTTTCTTTCTTTCTTTCTTTTCTTTCTTTCTTTCTTTCTTTCTTTCTTTCTTTCTTTCTTTCTTTCTTTCTTTTCTTTCTTTCTTTCTTTCTTTCTTTCTTTCTTTCTTTCTTTCTTTCTTTCTTTCTTTCTTTCTTTCTTCTTTTCTTTCTTTCTTTCTTTCTTTCTTTCTTTCTTCTCTTTTTCTCTCTCTCTTTCTTTCTATCTATCTTTCTTTCTTTCTTTCTCTCTCTCCCCCTCTCTCTCTCCCTCTCTATCTCTCTCTGTTCCTTCTCTTACACATTGTGCCTTGCAATACATACATTTAGAGGCTATCATGCATATCCCCTTGCCTATATTCAATGTTCAGTCCTAGGCTGGTATTATCATTTCCAACAATTATTAGCACACTGTTCTCATCTCTTTCTTACCTAACCTCTGACTCCCACACACTTGCTGTAGATTCCACCCACTGACAAGACCTTGTGATCCGTGTTTTGCCTGGCCTTGGATACTGGTATTATGATATTTTTTATATCCCGCAAATGAACGCAGTCATTCTATATCTGTCCTTTTCCTTCTGGCTAATTTCACTCAGCAGATCATCAGAGATTACTTTGAGAATCTGCGTGCCATGAAACAAGAGAATCTAGAAGAAATGGACATGTTCTTGAAGTCCTATAGTCTCCCACAGCTGAAACAAGAAGACTGCAGTACATGAAAGGCTTTTTTTATTGCATCATTTTTTGAAATTTATGATTACAGTTGGGAAAAAGCTCAGCGGTAGATTGTGCACACTACCCATATACAGTGCTGTATTCAATTTTTTAGCAAACACACAAGCAAATGAACAAAAACCCAGCTGCTCTGTTAATTTTTTTCCTGATCTTTATCACTGTATCACTGTATCACTGTCTTCCCGTTCATCATCGATTTGCCTCGAGTGGGCCCCAGTAACATCTCCATATGTCCCCTCTCATGCTAGTAGAGCCCAAGGCATCTGCTTGCTCCAGGAACATAAAGAGCCTCAATCCATTCCGAATGAGGTCTATAATTGTTACTGGTATTTGGCATATATATCAAATACAACACAGGTAGCTTGCCAGGCTCTGCCGTGCAGGTAGCATACTCTTGTAGGCATCTCTAAGTCCAGCATTTATTGACGAACTGCACGGCCAGAGCGGCGCCGAACCGGGCACTGATAGGCTGGTTTGCTGGGTGGAGGTCTGACGAGAGAGAAGTCCGGATGTGGAAAATGGAGGCCCTCATGGAGTGGGGGTCGCCTGGCTTTTTGCGATGCTCTGCTGGGTTGGTGGGCCAGGGTTAGAACCCACCATCCCTCCCCGGTGCCCCGTGAGCGGCTGGTCACAGGGAGAGACAGTAGCAGCTCTGCCCCATGTCTGTGAGTCTGATCTTTAAAGGGTCCTAAATATCTCTTAGTTATTTAGCTAAGAGATACTTAGCTCTTAGAAAATTTCTGGTAAAACATGACTTTACCACATACCTGAGCCCTATTTTGGGGCTCTGAACATCGGTAAGTCAAAGACCATGATCTATTTTTTCTCTAGATATTCCTAGATACTGTCACAAAGTGCATGTCTAGTTAATGGCCTCCCATTACTGATTCAAAATGTTACTACAGTTTTCTAGTAAGCCTTTATATCTAAGATTATTATAGGAATAAGATAACTGAAAACTAATGATTTATTACCTAAGGTTAAATGCATTTGTTTTATGTCATATGGTCATGATCCATGTTTTTGTAATACCTTGGATCAAGGCTTCATACATTTGTTTTTCCTTTTTAGTTTCTGGTCCACTTCCAAACGTTTTTCTCAGGGTTTTCTACTCAGGATCACACATCTGTGGATTGGGCTTGGAACTGGGATCCGCTGAGCACAAAGCAAGTGTTCAATCTATACTGTTTCCTGCCTAGGGCATCAACACATTTGCATTTTTTCCACTCATCACCCCTTTTCATCAGGAATTTTTAGATGATGGCAAATATACAGGATTATAAAACAGGAAGGTCAACTAAACATTTGCTCATCATAAATCATAAAACAACTTCTCCTTAAACAATATTTTCGAGCTCGGCCTCATGGTGAGCAGCCCTATGGAGTTCCTGGGGAAAAGCAAAAGGCTCGGCCAGGGTCAGAATGATAGCCCAGCGGTAGGGCGTTTGCCTTGCACACGGCCTGCTTGTGCTGACCCAGGTTCGATCCCTGGAATCCCATATGGTCCCCCAAGCACAGCCAGGAGTAATTCCTGAGTGCAGAGCCAGGAGAAACCCCTTAGCATTTCTGGGTGTGACCCAAAAAATAAGCAAAAAAAAAAAAAAGGCTCAGCCAGCTCCTGGTCATGTCCTACATAACTCCTAGGGCCTGCTCAGCATGCAGGCGGCCACACCTGCTGGACGTGCACAGAATGTCCACTCTTTAATCTTAGACTCAATGTATTTTAGCACCACGTCCTTTCAGGATCTTTCTCATTTGTACACTTCAATGATCATTCTATTTTCATCAAACTGGAGAGGTTATGGGGAATGAGGGAATTATGATGTCACACTAGAACTCACTATTAAATAATCAGATAGAGACATCATACATTGTTAGTATCTGTGGGACAAGTGGCAAAGTGTAATAAAAGAGAGATTGAGAAATTCAGGGACATAGACAAAGAGATAAAGAGTAAAGTGTGCCTGCAGTGGGGGCAGGCAGGGTTTGGGTGGGCATGTTTGGGAATTGGATAGGTGGAAATTGGCACTGGTGGAGGGATAGGTTCTGGAACACTGTATTTTAGAGACCCAATTATGAACATACTTGTAATTCTATATCTCACATGGTATAATAAAAATTTTTTAAAAATGAAAGAGAGAGAAACAGAAAGAGAGACAGAGAAAGACAGAGAGATAAAGGGAGGGAAAGAAAAAGTGCCTGCTATAGACTTTGGAGAGAGGGAATGTGGGGACATTGGTGGTGGGAATGGGGCACTGGTGAAGGGCTGGGTGCTGGAACAATATATGACTGAGACCCACATTATGAACATCTTTGTAATTGTATATCTCACGGTGGTATAATAAAAAAATTTTGAAAAACAATATTTTCACAACTCCCACATTTGGGTACATCATCCCATATGTGGTCACAATGCAGATTAAGCAGGCCTTAGGTTACTCTAGTATACCTGTAGACCAACTTCAATCACTCTGCCTTTTCTGACTTAGAGGTTTATCCATTTTTAATTTAGCCATTTACCCTCTGAGAATCTAAATTTCTATTCATTTTTTCTTTATTCCTTGCATGATCTTCTGACCTCAGTTTCCTAAGTTATTTCTGACTTCCCTGTAGCTTGCTCAGAGATACTCAAAGTGCCAGACATTGGAATTTCTCTAATTCTAGCTTTTATAACTTATTATACTACTGCTTCCCTGTCGGGAGCCCTTCCAGGGTCCCCAACAGTGCCGGGAAGCGAAGTTCCCTTCTACCTCCGAAGCCGGGCGGGAATGGATGAAGACTCAGGAATCCGATGAAGTTTCAAAAGGGCTTTACTATCACAGGATCCAATATACAATCCAAGAGCAGGGAAAACCTCCGGACTCTGGGTTCCCAGCTAGGCCCCAGCCAGGTGTAGGCCAAGATGGCTGCCACCACGTGTTGAGGCCCAACAGAGAATGGAGAGAGACGGAGAAGCAAAACACCAAGGGAAGCCAAAATGCCAAAAGCGGGATAAAAGAGAGAGCACTTCTTTCTTCTTGCAGCTTATATTATAGCTAGAAATCCGCCCAAACTCCCAGCCCAGCCCATTCTGGGCTGGGCTATCTAGAGATGAAAACAGGAAAATAGCTTTATAGAAATGTAGCAACTTCAGGAGACCATCTGGTTGTTTACAAGGACCCAGAGCTAATTAAAAGCCACCTAGCAGAGCTGGGAGAAGCTATAAGCTAAATGTAACTTCCCTGTCAGGAAGGATCAAATGCCCTCAGGTAATTTCTCCCAGCACCTCACCTAATGTCTTGAGCCAAGATCTGCCTGGAATTGCCTTTATAGGGTAGAGAAGGGGGTTTCTGAGATGGCATGTCTCTGTACCAAAGACTAATACTAATGCCAGTTAAATATTTCTCCAAGCCTTCACAAGAGTCTCATCTACTTCACGGTAGTTTTGTATTTTAGTTGTGTTTGTGTTATCAGGGAGCCATGCTTGCTTGCTTGGAGGCAAACAGCATTTCTCTCTGGTCTAATTACTTAGAAATCCAACGTGGCCAGGCAAATATGCTGGTAAGATCTAGCTAGTCCCATCATGCTTGTGATCACTTGATCACTTGATCACTTGAATCCCGTTATTCATCGATTTGCTCGAGCGGGCGCCAGTAACATTTCCATTGGACCCTATCACGTGCCAATGTAGCCCAATGGCATCTGGTTGATTCAGGAATATGAAGAGCCTCAAACCGTTCCAGGGTCTTAACAAGGAAGTCTGACCATCTTGTAGGTGGGCGGCCACGTGATCTTTTGACATCCCGTGGGATCCAGTCGGTAACGGCTCTAGTCCAGCGGTTGTCTCCAAATCGCATTACATGTCCAGCCCATCTGATTTTCAATGCCTTGGCAAACGAGACAGCGTCCCGGATTCTGGAATAGCAACGGAGGTCAGAACTCCGATTCCTTCTCTCACTTGAGTGAGACGTGATATTCCAAGCATAGCTCTTTCGATGCCTCTCTGGGAGACCCGGATAGCATTCTCATCCTGCTTTCGTAGGGCCCAGGTCTCTGAGGCGTATGTTAATGCAGGGAGAACGGTGGAGTCGAAGAGATGTGCCCGGAGCCGGAGGTTCTTTGTCCTTTTAGCTATTTCTTCGATGCCTTTGAAGGCATTCCATGCCGCTCTCTTCCTCCTGTGCAGCTCAGGTTTTAGGTCGTTCATCATGTTGACTTCTCGACCTAGGTACACATAACTGCTGCATTCAGAGATGTTTGTTCCATTGAGAGTGAATGGGGCCTCTGGAACTAGTTCATTTCTCATGAACATAGTTTTCTTCAGATTCAGCTGTAGACCTACCTTTCCACATTCTCGGTCAAAGTCAGCCAGCATTGGCTAGCTTGGCTAATGTTTGGTGTTATTAGAACGATGTCATCAGCGAAGCGGAGGTGGTGTAGTTGCCGACCATCTATCTTCACTCCCATTCCTTCCCATTCTAATTGTCTCATGATGTTCTCGAGGGTGGCACTGAAGAGTTTTGGTGAGATGGTATCACCCTGTCGAACCCCTCTCTTGACATCAATGATCACTTCTTTGTAGAATGGTGAGATCCTGGTGGTGAATCCGTAATACAGCTCACGAAGGATCTTGATGTATTGGGTTTGAACACCCTGTTTGACTAGGGCTTCGATGACTGCTTCAGTCTCCACAGAATCAATGCTTGTGATAGCATGAGAATCACATGTGATAGCACAGAATCTCATGCTTGTGATAGCATGAGAGAATATTTATACCAGCCAGTATAGAATACATGGTCAGATAAGACTGCCATATTCAGACTACCCCCCTTTCTATGAAGTGACGTGCAGGGAGGCAATCCAGGACAGATGTAGAGGCCTAGGCTTTTAGGGTGTCCTGCAACACTTCCCTTCAGCCTGACTCATTCATACTGCATAATCCATCTTTCTTAATTTCAGGAATATCTGTTGAATGTGCTGAGCAGTAGGCTTATTTATAGAATATATGAAATGAGTAAAGATGGCTATCTAGAACTATGTAGACAAATTAAAACTATGGTCCAAGAAATAGGCCATTTGTCAGAAATATTAGGCAGGTAGGTGTTAAGAACCAATTCTTGACGTCACCCAGAGTCAAGAGCTGGCACATAGAATTGGTTACAAAAAATTTTTATTGAAGTAAAGTTCAGTGCTGAGGGTTCACAAGCTGGGACCTCTCTGCTCTCTGGGCTTGGAATCCCCAACCAGACTATAAAGCAGAACTTTTATTCTTTTTGTAACAACAAGAAATTGGTTTAAAAACAGGAGGTGTATTCTTTATACCTAAAGCAGAGCAAGCAAATCTGGGTACAGAAGTATAATACAAGATCATGCTGAAATAGGTGCATGCTAGTTCAATTTTCATTCTAGTAATTTCCCAACCACAGTTAAATATTATATACATTGTATATAATTTTTTTTCCTTTTCCAATAACTTTAGCCCATGTGTTCTTTAACCCTTGCCTTCCTTTCAGCACCTACCTTACTGCCTTTCCATACTACTTGTTTTCCCCTTCACAGTAGGAAGGTCAGACCCAGAATAAACAAAAGAAATCACAGTGAGATCCATAAGTAGACCAAAAAAAAAAAAAAAAACAGAAAGAAGCAGAATAATATTTTGCAAACAAAGTCTCCTGGTGGTTGTTTCAGACCTGCAAGTAATTGTTTTTTTTTCTTTTTTAGCTGACAAAGTTGAAGAATCCATTGACTGGTTTATTGAAGCTTTATGTACTTTACAAAAATGCCTAAGATTAGCATTACAGGTAGCCTTTTTAAAATGCAGACACTAAAACCTTACTGTGAAACTTAATCACAATCAATAATTTAACAATAGTCTACATGATTTCCATAAAAATCACTGGTCTGAAATATTTCTAAAAGGAAAATTTTGACAGGTGAAAACTGTTGAATAATCAAGTGCTCCATCATGAAGATGTCCTGAGATGTGTAAAGTACCTTGGTAATGCTGTCCTTGTCACATGTCTTTTTTGTGTTCATGAAAAAAACAAGAAAAAAAAATTTCAAGCATATATTATTCACTGCATGGTGTTCTTTTTTAATTGGAGTGAAAAATGCATAAATCCAAACTCCTGATTGCCATAAAGAAAGTTTGGAAAAATGCTAAGTAATTAATGAGGCTGCAGTCTGCCATGGTTGGAGAGCTTCTCTGCCTAGCACTTTAGAATCCTTGGATTTCTTGGCCTTGTTTAGGTCAACCTTGAGGTTCTCCGTTTCTAATATGTCTGCTTTCTCTGACAATACATATCCTTTTATACATTCCATGTTCACTAGTGTTGTGTTACTACATTGCTTTCCACAAGTGTGTTCTATTCACACACTCACAAATCTGTCATTTCAAAAAAATTATCTGAATGCCTATGTTAATGAGCAAAGAAGGCAATTGGATTTCCTCAGCATTTGCCCTCTCCCTATCTAAGCCACTTCAATTATCTTTTTATCTTTGTCTTTTTCTCCTGCTTCAAGAGCAAAAGGAACTTTTGTTCACTACAGGGTTGCTCTCCATATCTTTGTTTCTTCTAAATTCTCCCTTTCCATCTTTGGTGGTATTAGTTAATTCTTCTAGTGATTTATTTCCAGGCTTTCATACTGGGATGAAACACTGATCATCACAAATATTGACCCCAATCTAAAAATATTGACAGGATTGTAAATAACAATGTCTTTTTTTTTCTACAACCTCTTTAGTCCCTCATAAAACTTTAGATAGAAATTCTCCATATATATCTAGAAATAATATCTGGAATATATGATAGGCCACAGAATTTAGAATTTAATGATCTTTCTTTATTCCTTTCTTTCTTTCTTTCTTTCTCTCTTTCTTTCTTTTTCCTTCCTTCCTTCCTTCCTTCCTTCCTTTCCTTCCTTCTTCCTTCCTTCCTTCCTTCCTTCCTTCCTTCCTTCCTTCCTTCCTTCCTTCCTTCCTTCCTTCCTTCCTTCCTTCCTTCCTTCCTTCCTTCCTTCCTTCCTTCTTTCTTTCTTTCTTTCTTTCTTTTTCCTTCCTTCCTTCCTTCCTTCCTCCCTTCCTTCCTTCCCTCCTTCCTTCCCTCCTTCCTTCCTTCGTTCCTTCCTTCCCTGCCACGGCTCCCGCGGCACTGGCTCGCGTAGCATGAAAGTGATCACTGGGCCAGGGGATGGCTTCGGTACTTCCCCTAAAAAGGGACAGTTACCAGACGGTGCTTCCCCTAAAAGGGACTGTCGCCAACAAAGCCCCCCTAGACTCCCTTAGTTGTACCTAAGAATGCTTGGTGTGCAATTAGAGTGCTTGTTTATGCTGAAACTTAGACTCTGAGTAATGGAGAAACTGAACAAAGAAAAAAGCCTGCGGCAACCATAGTTTTCATTATACACAATTATAGCATAAAACAAAGATAGTATAAAAATGCCAGCCCGCGCAGCGTCTGGCTGCCAAGGCCTGAGCTGGTCTCAGGTCCTTGATAAGGAAAGGCTCGTGGCCTTCAGGCCTTTGCTTCCCATCATTAGCGGGAAGAGAGAATTCTTGACCTATGGGTGGAGACAACCGGCTACCCCCTGTTGACGGGAATGCAGTGATTAGCCTCCCTAAACCTCCTGTGTGAAAAATAATTGGGCCTGTTAAAGTTAACACTTTCTAGTACAAAATCTTAATAATCTTATAATAATAAACTCTGCATAGAAGTTTCTATTTAGGAGTAGGTTAAGTTAATCTATAATATGTGCATAGAGCTAGTAAGTAATTCTATGAAAATCAAAATAAAAGAAAAATATGTACCTTACTTAAGGCAAATATGACAGTAAAAACAAAAGGCGTCAAAAAAACATGTCTGAAAAACAGGCGCAGGCAAAAGGTGGTCATATGTGGTAGACAGGATAAACTCCTTTTGTTGTTAAAAAATGTCTCCTTTGCTAAAAAATAACTGGTGTAATCTTGTGTCTGTGCATTTGTTGAATATAAGAAGAAACGCTTTGCCCTCAGTAAAAGGCAGCAACTGCAGCAGCAGCAGCATTTGATCTCTCTTGTGTCTGTGTCTGTCTGTCTATTGCGCCAACGTTCCTGTCCTCCTGATTTCCTCATGCTGGTTACCCCGAGACTTAGAGCTCACACCGACTGAGCGGTCTGCGGCACTTCCCTCCTCCTTCCTTCCATCCTTCCTTCCTTCCTTCCTTCCTTCCTTCCTTCCTTCCATCCATCCTTCCTTCCTTCCTTCCTTCCTTCCTTCCTTCCTTCCTTCCTTCCTTCCTTCCTTCCTTCCTTCCTTCCTTCCTTCCTTCCTTCCTTCCTTCCTTCCTTCCTTCCTCCTTCCTATTTTTCTTGAATCACTTTGGAATGGACCATTACAAAGATGTTCATGGTTGGGTTTTAGTCATACAATGTTTCAACACTCATCCCTCCACCAATGTACATTTCCCTACCACCAATGCCCTCAGTTTTCCTCCCAATGCATCCCCTACAACCTGGCTCTCCATGACAGGCATTCTCTCTCTATCTCTCTCTTTCTCTTTCTCTGTTTTTCTCTCTTTCTCTCCCTCTCTCCTTCTGTGTATTGTGATTTGCAATACCAACTATTGGTGTTATCATGTATATCCTTTTACCCAGTTTTAACATTACGTTTTAGCACTATAATTTCCAACTATTATTGTCCTATTGGTCCCTTCTGTATCTTAACTACCTTGATTAATCTTAGTTATTTACCTTTTCCTTTTGAAAATGTTCAGATTACTATCATCAGTATAATTTTTTTTCTATTTTTTTAAATTTTTGCTTTTTTGGGTGACACCCAACAATGCTCACAAATTAGTTCTGGTGGAGATGGGTACAATATGGCATGTAGGAAATTAAACCCGAGTTGGCCATGCCCAAAGCAAGTGCCCTACCTGATGTAATATCTCTATTCCTCTTATCACTATAAGTTTAATTACATAATACTTAGGCATTTTTTTCTGTGTTTCCTACCTTCACACTATTTGCAGTCTTCTATTTCTTTAAGTGTCAAGTATAATATTCTCCTTTATATTTGCTTTTGAATTAATTAAATTTCCCAGAGTACCAGGAGAAAAATAGCTAATGACTCTTTTCACAGATATTTGTTCTCATTTCTGGAGTTGTATAAGAATGTTACCTTTCTAAAGCAGTTAATACACTCACATTTCATATATGAGCCTCTGAATAACTTTCATCAGTAAATAAGACTTTGAACTGACTGTTGGTGAAGTGGAAGCATAAATGACATTTCTACTTCAACAGTTAAAATCTAACGATATCGCTGAAAGTAGACAATAAATGATGAGGGGCAAGTTGATTTTCCAGAAGGCCGGTAGTTGATAAGTATAAAATGATTTTTGCAGGTCTAATGATTTTTCAGTTCACAAAAATATTTGATGCTGTAAAGAATTGAGGTCAAGCACATGACTCAGTCACTTCTCAAACTTTTAGAGCTACATCAAATATTGTTAAAGAAATTCAGGTTCTAGAATAATCTGTAACCACATGTTATTAAGTACTATTAGCAGCACAAACTATAGCTTGGACAGTGCTTACAAATTTAACAAAATGTTATATCATTTCTTATTATTTTTCAAACTAATAATTTTCTTAAATTTACTGTAAATTAAAATTGAAAATAGAAGCAATATTCATTGAAGAGATAATATAGCAGGAGAGCACTTAAATTACATGTGGTCAATCAGGGTTGGACTCCGCAGCTCTCCATATGGTCCCCTGAGGCTCAAGGAGATATTCCTCACTACAGAGTCAGAAATAAGTTCTGAACACCTCCTGATGTGGCAAAAAAACAAAGGAACAAAAGAAATAGGAGCAATATAAAACAGCTGATTTGTCCTACAAATAAAACACTGACAAAATATATTTATATTTATCTTAAATTTATATATTAAATTTATATTTATCTTACACTAATCATCTTAGTATATATCATAACATATTATTAATAACTTTCATTATTGAAAATAAGATGATAAGAAATGTATTTAGAATTATGATATTCTTAAGTATAATTCAATAAGGGTTTAAAGTATAGATTTGGATAAATATATAATATAGCTGTATATTTGATAAATCACACAATCAATAAAAGTTTGTCTTGCTTACTCCTGGAAAAATTTCAGTAGAATGGATTTTTAATTGCTTTAGATTTTCTTTCTAAGAATTGCAATAAAATTAAGTATTTAAATATTATGGAGTTTATGTTGTGCACTTTCTGCAGTATATATTTATAAGTAACACAAAATATTTTCCCTCAAAGAAATTTTACCTATTTATATGATACATACTTATAATGTAGTTAAATGAAAATATCTGATGATCATTCTACATAGTACTTAAATAATAAAAACAGGCAAACAATCAAAAAACAAAAGAAAACATTGAACCTAGTATAACAAATTTCATGATTTCAAGGAAAGTATATTTCTTTCCCATGGAACACGGTCAAAGATAAGGATGAAATGGGTAAATGAGTAAACATCAAATTTCAGAATAGTATGTGCAATGTACTCTCTCTCCATATATATACAGATATATATAAATATATATCTGCATATACCATGTATATGTAGACATATAAATATATACCTGCATATATATAGCTATATACATAGCTATATATACATAGCTATATACATGCATATAGAGAGATAAACAGATATCTATCTCTAGAAATATAGATATAGATACATATATCTATAAATAGATATCTATATAACTATATATAGATATATACCTATTTATTATATCTATTGATAGATATAGATGAATAGATATATACATATATACATATGCATCTGAATATAGATATATGCATTAGATCTATATAGATATAGATCGATACATTAGATCTATATATATAATCTATATGTTAGATATATCTATCTATATAGATTATATAGATATACAATATATATAGGTATAGATTATATATATATAGATAATATATCTATAGATTATATATACAATATATATAGATATAATCTATATATATCTATTTAGATTATATATATATTACATATATATGCCTGTATATATATCTATAGAGATGCATATATGCATATAGTTTGACGCAATGCTCACGAACCAAGTATGGCAGTACTTGGGGGACTGTATGAGATGTGAGAATTTGAATCTGTGTCTGATATGTTGCCACATGCTAGAGAACCATCTTTGTGCTACCTCTCTGGCCAAAACACATTTTTATTAAGTATGTGTTAAAGCCTTAGCCTTTAAACATACTTAATCATTTGTGTTGGCTTGTAAAGGTCCAAAATCTGTCAGAAATGTTGATCATTGGTCAGCTTATGTAATTTCCATTTTCATTTTATACATCTTGCTTATCTTAATTTTGCTTATAATTATCTACTACTGAAATGGCCAGATTATTTAAAGTTGTGATTTTTTCCTTGTTTATTTTATTTTTGGCCACATCTGGCAATCGTTAGGGGTTTCTCCTGGCTCTCTACTGAGGAATTACTCCTGACACTGCTAGAGGACCACATGGGATGCCAGGAATCAAACCTGTGTCTGTATATGCAAGTGCCTTACCTGTTCTTCTATTGTTCCAGCCCCTGTGATTGATTTTTTTTTACTTTTGACTAATACCTACATAAAAAATGCTAATTATGTTGAGTGAGATTAGGTTAAATGGATAAATATCTTATGATTGAGATTTATGTTCAACTCTTTAGCTCTAGGCCTTGAGTTCAACACCTGGATCACAATCATGATCTTCCCGTTGATCATCTATTTCCTAGAGCGGGCACCAGTAATATCTCCATGTCCTGTCTCATGCCAGTAGAGCCAGGGGCATCGGCTTGCTACAGGAACATAAAGAGCCTCAAACCATTATATTAGGTCATGGGAATGACCTAATATAATTGTTACTGGAATTTGGCATATCATATACAACACGAGAAGCTTGCCAGGCTTGTCGAGCGGGAGGCAAACTCTTTTAAAGACCTCCAAATAAAGCATTTATTGATGAACCGCGCGCGCGCAAGCGGCCGCATGAGCCGCGCTGTAATGGGCTGGTCTGCTGGGTGGAGTTCTGACAAGAGGGAAGTCCAGAAGTGGAAAATGGCGGTGCCCGTGGAGTGAGGAAGGGTGGTCTGGCTTGTTGTGAGGCTCTGCCGAGGTGGTGGGCCAGGGCTAGAACCCGCCATGCCTCCTGACTGCCTCATGAACGGCTGTGCACAGGGAGAGCAAGGAACAGCTCTGCCCCCATGTGTGAGAGTCTCTGGACCAGCATACCTGGACTGGACTGAGGAAAAAGCTGCTGCAGGGTGGGTGTCGGTGATCCAGGCTGTGATGGGCTGGTCTGCTGGGTGGAGTTCTGACGAGAGGGAAGTCCAAATGTGGAAAATGGCGGCGCCCGTGGAGTGTGGAGGGGGTGGTCTGGCTTGTTGTGAGGCTCTGCCGAAGTGGTGGGCCAGGGCTAGAACCCGCCATGCCTCCCGACTGCCTCATGAACGGCTGTGCACAGGGAGAGCAAGGAACAGCTCTGCCCCATGTGTGAGAGTCTCTGGACCAGCATCCCTGGGCCGGAATGAGGAAAAAGCTGCTGCAGGGTGGGTGTCGGTGATCCAGGCTGTGATGGGCTGGTCTGCTGGGTGGAGTTCTGAGGAGAGGAAAGACTCCCTGAGCACTGAGTGAATCATCAGGTGCCAAGGAGACTATATAGCATAGAGAAGAATCCCTGGGATCCTGGAAATGGCCTGGGAGCATCACCCTTATTTTTTTTATTATCTTTGAGATAAGATAGAAATAAATAATTTGATTTCTTATATTAAGAAAAACTACTTCCCAGATATTTCACTTTACAGCATATTTATAATTGAAAAATATCATGTAAAAATATATTTATATATATTTAAAAATTTTTTTTGCTTTTTGGGTCACACCCAGCAATGCTCAGGGGTTACTTCTGGCTCTACACTCAGGATTTACTCCTGGCAGTGCTCGAGGGGCCATATGGGGTGCCGGGAATTGAACTAAGGTCGGCCGTGTGCAAGGCAAAACGGCTTACCCACTGTGCTATCGCTCCGGCCACTAAAAAATTTATTTTAAGAGGTATCTTTGTGTGGGAAAGAATATTCACCAAATACCCATATGATAAGGGGTTAATATCCAGGATATATCAGGCACTGGTAGAACTTTACAAGAAGAAAACAAACAACCCCATCAAAAAATGGGGTGAAGAAATGAACAGAAACTTCAGCAAGGAAGAAATTCGAATGGCCAAAAAACATATGAAAAAAATGCTCATCATCACTAATCATCAGAGAGATGCAAATCAAAACAACAATGAGATATCACTTTACACCACAGAGACTGGCACATATTCAAAAGAGCAAGAACAACAAGTGCTGGCGTGGATGTGGGGAAAAGGGGACACTCATCCATTGTTGGTGGGAATGCCGGCTGGTACAGCCTTTCTGGAAAACAATATGGACATTCCTCCAAAGACTAGAAATTGAACTCCAATTTGACCCAGCCATACCACTCCTGGGAATCTACTCTGGGAAACCAAAAATATGCAGCGGAAACACCATCCCTACTTTTATGTTCATAGCAGCATTATTCACAATAGCCAGAATCTGGAAGCAAACAGAGTGCCCGAAAATCGATGACTGGATAAAAAAGCTTTGGTACATCTACACAATGGAACACTATGCAGCTGTTAGGAAAAAATGAAGTTATAAAATTTGTCTATAAATGGATGGACATGGAGAAGATTATTTTGAGCGAAATTAGCCAGAAGGAGAGACACAGATACAGAATGACTGCATTTATCTGCATAACATAAATATATATGTACACATTATGATACCAATATCCAAAGTCAAGTGAAACATATATCAGGAGGTCTTGTCAAAGGTGGAAATTATCACAAACGTGTGGGAGTCAGAAGCTAGGTAAGACAGAAAATGGAACAATGTGCTAACAATTATCGAGGGTACTAATGCCAACCTAGAACTGAGCATGAAATAGAGGCAAAAGATACACATGACAATCCTTTAATGTATGTTCTGTAATCCATAGTCTGGAGGGAAAGGAAAAGAGAAAGAGAGAGAAATGGAAAGAAATAAAGAACCTGCCATAGAGGAGGGCTAGGGAGGGGGAGGGAACTGGCGGACGTTGGTGGTGGGAGATGGGCACTGTTGGCAGGATGGGTGCTGGAACACTGTATGACCAAAACCCAAATATAAACTTTTTAATTGTATATCTTTGTAATTGTAAAAATAAAAAAAATAAAAAATAAAAGGTATCTTTTAATTTTAGAAATTAAAATTTGATTATTATTATTATCAAATTACTAATAAATGCCAAATTGTGATTTTTCACTCTGCTAATGAACAAATACATCATTTTTGCACTAATGAGCATGTGTTTGCAAAGTACATCTTCAGCTTGAGGCTCTGTTTTAAATAATTGCTTCAAGTCTTATGGAATGAACTCACTAATATAAAGTTCAAAAATACTGGCTCAGCATTTTGAGACCATTTTTTTAAAAAAAAGAACATAGAGATATTATAGCCCTGAGGTTTCTATTTTTTTCATGAAGAAGTATGTTGTTTTATAAACTTAGAATATCAGCTTTTAGTTGTTAAATACACAGATACACTTCCATACACACTCTTATTTTAAAGTGAAAATTTAAGATTTTAAGTATATTAGTTTTTTTAAATGAACAGTTTATACCCATAAATAGCAACTCTATACAAAAGCATTGACTGAGAAAACTCAGACTTTACTCTACTTATAACCAGATGCCACAGAAATCGTTTCCATTGTAACTTCTGCATGCATGTTTAATTCCATGATTGTTACTAAAACTTTTAAGAGCTGTGGTTCAATCATTTACTATATTTCTAAATAGTTCAGTGCTTATCATTTAAAACTTGGCCAAAAAACACAGAAGAAAATAAGGTATTTCCTTTTTGTCTCCACCACAAAGAGATAGGTATGATGTCATATAACAAAATATCTCATGTTTATAGTCTGAAATTCTTGGCAGAAGAGGACTATATAATAACTGATCTTTATTTCAATCCTGGTTACATTATCTTAATATTAGAAAACTTATGTAAATTTAAGACTTAATTCATTATTAAATAGGAGTAATAAAAGTATGTTTTAGAAGCAGGTTGGCAGAGAGAGAACAGTGACAAGTGGGAACCTGGGGATACTGGAGGTGGGAAATGTGCACTGATGAAGGGTTGGGTGTTGGAACATTGGCGGAAACCCAATCATAAACCACTTTGCAACTGTGTACCTCATGCTGATTCAGTGAAAACGAGAGAGTAGCAGTGTTTAAGACAGTTAGTTTTGGGTTCTTATTCTAAAGCTGACACTTGTCAGTTCCTGGACCTGTGAAGAAGCTGTTCAACTTCTATGTACTATAGTTGATTCATTGGTAAGATTGAAAAACTAAAGCTTTTGGGGGCCAGAGTGATAGCCCAGCAGGTAGGGCATTTGCCTTGCACGTGCCGGGTTTATGCCTGCCGGGTTCGATCCCGGCATCCCATATGGTCCCCTGAGCACCGCCAGGAGTAATTCCTGAATGCAGAACCAGTAGTAAGTCCTGAGTGTTGCCAGGTGTGACCCAAAAAAGCAAAAAAAGAAAAAAAAAAAGAAAAATAAAGCTTTTACTTAGGTTTGATCTGATCATTAAATGAATTAATTTGCATAAAACACTTGCCCAAACTCTGTGACATAAATATAACCTAATTTTTAACCTATTTTTAACTGAGATAATGAAGTAAATATTACACATAAAACATCTAGCTCAGTTCCTGGTTCATAACAAATACATAGCAGGCATTAGATTTCTATTTAGTTCTTAGATTATACTATTAGTTTAGATATTAGTGATCACTTGATCACCTGACATCCCGTTATTCATAGATTTGCTTGAGTGGGTGCCAGTAATATTTCCATTTGATCCTATCACATGCCAGTGTACCCCAATGGCATCTGGTTGCTTCAGGAATACAAAGAGCCTCAAACTGTTCATTCAGGGTCTTGACGAAGAAGTCTGACCATCTTGTAGGTGGGCGGGCACGTGATCTAATATCACGTGATCTAATATCACTAATATCACGTGGCCGCCCACCTAGATATTAGTGATAATATTAAAAAATAAGTAAATATTCCACTTGAAATGACATAATTTTATAGCTTTTTAATGGGTGGGTGGGGGCTAACACCCACCCATACTATTGATCCTATACTCATAGCTCACCCCAGTGGTGCTCAGAGATGTTATCTGTGCCAATGATGGAACTAAGGTTGGCCACATGCAGATCATGAGCCTAAGTCAGCATACTATTTCACTACCTTACCCATGCATTTGTAATATTATAAAAATGTGGGAACGTTTGTGATAATTTCCACCTTTGACAAAAATCTGCTGATCCATATTTCACCTGACCTTGGATATTGGTATCATAATATGTGCATATATATATATATATGTATATATATATACATACATACATATGTCATGCAAATAAATGCAGTCATTCTATAATGCACTCATTCGCTATCTGTCTTTTTCCTTCTGGCTAATTTCACTCAACATGATCCTCTCCATGTCCATCGATTTATAGGCAAATTTCATATAACTTCACTTTTCCTAACCGCTGCACAGTATTCCATTGTATAGATGTGCCAAAGTTTCTTTATCCAGTCATCAGTTTTCAGGCACATTAGTTGTTTCCATATTCTAGCTATTGTGAATAGTGCTGCTATGAAAATAAAAGGCAGATGGTATTTCCTCTGTGTGCTTTTGGCTTCCCAGGGTATATCTTCAGGAGTAGAACGGCTGGGTCAAATGGCGCTCAATTTCTAGTTTTTGGAGGAATGTCCATATTGTTTTCCAGAAAGACTGTACCAGTCGACACCCCCACCAACAATGGATGAGAGTCCCCTTTTCCCCGCATCCACACCAGCACTTGTTGTTCTTGCTCTTTCGGATATATGCCAGTAGAGACAGAATATTATAATCTAGTTTTATTTAAAAAAAAATTAGCATTATACTTTGTGGGACTTATTACTCACATTTTTGTTGTTTTTGTCCTATTTGTCTTTTAATCTATTACACAAAAAGGAAGTGTTAAAATTAGAATCAATCAAATTTAATACTATATCCTATTGTTTAGTAGTTTTCACAAAGATATCTTAAAATATGCCATTGTAATTAAGACAAAAGAAACCTCTGTAGGTAATGTTATATTAAGTAAAAAGGTGACTTTGAAGCTGATTTAAAAGTCAGTCTTTTGCAATAAAGGTCTTTCCCATTCTAATTCTAAATTCATTTTTTCCACTTCAGAAAGAAATTTATTATAATATGCCCTTTATAATGTAGATGTTACATGACATAATCCACAGCTTTAAGTGGGTCACAGCTCCAGTTGGTACATCATCATATGATATAACATAGTGATAGACATGGTTTTCTACAAAATTTTGGTGTGTGAACTGTCTGCTGCTGGTCCATAATAAGTATTTGTCTGAAGAATTCTATGAATTACAATACTATTCACGATAACCAACATCAGGAAACAACCCAAGTATTAAAGAACAAATGACTGGAGAAAGCAATTGTCTCATATATACACACTGCATACAGCTGCACAGTAAGGAAAACAAAACAAAACTAAACTAAAAAATACAATTAGTCCCTATGTGGAAATGGTGTGTATCAGCCAAAAGGAGAGAGACAAGTACAGAATGATCTCTCTCATATGTGGGATATATAAAGAAACTATATATGGAAATAACAGTGGTCAAATATTATTAATAGACCCTGAGATCTGGTGTTCAAAGCCAGGTTTACCAAAGACTGAGGGCTGAGGTGGAAGGCATGGTTGGGATGGGATTCTGGAATAATGATAGAGAGAAATGGACACTGGTGCAGGATGTGACATTAGAATACTATATGCATAAAATCATATGATTAACAGTATTGTAAACTGCTTTAGAAAAAGCATGTAAGTTAGTGACATCATTACAACAATTGAGTTAGAGGATAAGGCTTTTAAATAATTTCAGCATTGCATAAAACTTAGTACTTTTATTGTTGAGTTTACATATTTACTGGTGACAACATCTTCTTAACCTCAAAGTCAAGGAAAAGAAAATTTCATTTCATTTGGAGTACTGGAGCTATAGAAGAAGAGTCTTAAGTATTAACATTATAAATGTAGGCAAAGAAATTCATTTACAGTAACAAACGGTAATAAAAGGGGCAGAGAAATGATTATTTTTAATATTCTTTTGCTGAACTATAGACATGGAGGAGGAGGAATAATAGACAAATTACAAAAGAAATTATCTTCTAGAATCGCAGGGCTTACTGAACCACATATCATTTTAATGTAAATTCTTTAAATTCACATTTAAATTTTTACATTTAGATTTTTACATTTACATTTCCAAAAGAAAATATTTTTGGTTATTATTTTAATTTTTATTTGGATGGGGATTTTTTTTTTTTTTTTGCTACACTTGGCAGTGCTCAAGGATGAAGTCCTTGGAATGCCATATGTTATACTGGTGATTAAACTAGGTAGGCAATATGCAAAGCAAGAGCTTAACTCCTGTACTATGTCTTAACTCAGATTCTATTTTTTATAAGGTAAATATTACAGGAGTAGGGAAATGGCTTAAGTGACAGAACACTTCCATTGTAATGTGAGGCCCTGAGTTCTATCCTGTCACTGCTTTTCCTCATGTATCCTCACATCTCTACTCTCAGGTATCCTCACATTTCTACTCCAACACTGACAATCTAAGACGACCACAGAATGGCGCATTCTTGTCTCTGAGAATTAATAGTGTGACCCTGCTACAATAAAAAGTAAATAAAGTTGCAATAAAAATAAAGTTACAATAAATTAACTTGTCATGGGTTTTAATATCAAGCCAGTTCAGGGCATTGCCTTATACATCAAAATGTGTGTAATTGTGTATACAACCTGTAGTCATTCACTAGCAAAATTTGGATGCTCTCATTGTCAGTCTGATTCCCACTATTATTTTCCCACTCAACTCCTTCCCCTTGTCCTCTAGTAATTATCAATTTCCACCAGTTCTGGGTTATTTTTCTTATGTTTTATCATCACATGTTTTGTTTTGTTTGCTTTTGTTATTTCTTTTCTAAATATTAAATAAAGCATCTAGTATTTATCTTTCATTTTCTGACTTGTCAGGGTGTGTGATATCTCTATTCTTTTCTTCAGATTTTATTGGCTAAGCAGGGTTTTTTTAATGATTCTGATATAGGCAGGCAGACAGGAGGGAGCCCTGCATAGCAATGAACTTTCGCCATTAGGTTATCACCTTTTGGAACCAGGAATGAAGACTTGATAAGACCCATTAACCAACAATAGACCGTGAGGAAGCTGGGTCCACCTTCTTCCACACAGTCCTTAGCCCCTCCATCAACCTTTTAGTGACCAGCAGAAGATTCCGATCATTCCAACCCAAAGGGATAAAAGCCCCTTTTGAAATCAGTCGGGCTCGCTCTTGGCCTCTGGAGCATCCTTCATTCTCCTGCAAGCGTGTTACTCTCTCTGTTTCCCTACTCTTCGAGGAAAAAAGAACCCTGAAAACCCTGCCAGTGGATCCCTGGCAGTGGCTGAGGTGGCTGGGGGAGAAAGTGACTATATCTTCCCCTTCGGCCTCACATAAGCCACCTGTGGGGCCCACATACATCAGTTCCATATACATTTCAGTAATGTTTGTTCTATATGTTTGAATATTGTCAGTAGACTTAATAGAACTTACATTGGATCTGTATCTTGCTTTAGGTAGGATATCATATTTAATGCTAGTGCTTTTCCAATCCAAGACAGATTTCCCCAATTTTTTATAATTCAATTTCTTTTATCACTGTGTTATAATTTACATTACAAAATTCCCTTTCATATTACACAAGTTCTTTATTTCCATTTAATTTAATACATATTTTATTCCTTCATACCAAATTCTGTTCAGCATTGTTGGGCTATGCCACTCTCTAATTGGCTCTGGATCTTTGCTGCTTAAGCCGGTTACATGCCTTTAGGCCATGGCTTTATGTTAAAGAGATCCCTCCTGTGCAAAACACAAAAGGAGCATGGGAGGAAAAAGTTCTGCCTTGCTGCCTTGATGACATTCACTGGGTCTCTCACTGGGTTCTGCCTTTCCTGCCCTGAGGGAGGTTATCCTTCCTGGCCCCACCCCCTTTATTTTTTGCCTGGGGCTAAAGCTGCTAGCTGACCTCATTAGCACTCTAATTGACCTCCAGGTGTTCTCTAGCTAGTTCTTTTGCTAGTCCAGATAAGGGGAGAGAGGGAAAGGATTTCTACCTGAAATTTGGTCTCCTAGAATCTTTCACTAGTGAGTTTCCCTCTCATAGTGATAGGTGACGGGAGAAAAAGGAGGGTGCCTTTTTACAGAGACCATTCATTCAGTTGCTTGTTTGGCCAGTGAAGAACTTTGCCTTAGTGAATTCAGCTGTTACAACTTGTGACTGACGGCTAGGTCAGCACCACCATTGACCATATGTTCTTTGTGAAATCGCAGAAAGCCCACTCGCTCTGTAACCTTCAGTGGGACCTTAAAGGTGCCAGAGAATCATCAAAGGAGCCACAAAATCACACCTGATAGGAGGACCTATCAGGATGTTCAGACACACACACACACACACACACACACACACACACACTCGCACAGAGGTTATAGCATTCCTTCCCAGTCCCCCCTGGAGATTTCCAAGGGAGCATACCTTCTAAACAGATTTTTCACAGATTACCTCCTTCTAGGGGGAACTCTTCACTGCAACATCCCCACGCAAGTCGTCAAAGTGATGCAGGTGGGCCACATGGATGGCTTATGTGAGGCAGGAAGGAGAGAGAGATGGTCGCTTTCTCCCCAGCCGCCTCTGCTGCCGAGACCCGCTGGGCAGGCTAAGGACTGATAAAGTCTGAGATGAGCACCTGCACGGCATGTGTCCTAGCTCCACCACCCCCATGAGGTGGTGTCAAGCCACACCTGATGTCCGCTTGATCTCTAGGCATGGGAGCTGGAGCCCCACCACTGGAGATTTCTCGGGGAGCCATGGACTCAGGCTGGAGTGAGGAATTGCTCTTCGCATAAAAGGAAAGTCAGTCCTAGGCCTTACCCAGGGTTTTTTCAGGGTTCATGTCTTCCTCCTAGAAAAAAGAATTTCCGGGAGTCGACAAGCAATGAAGTAAAACAGGTTTTATTAAGGAGGTTTTAGAAAGAGGAAGGAAGAGTGAAAGTAAGAGAGAGAGTACACATCTCAAGAGGGGAGATGCAGGTGACACACGTGCACAGGGTGTGATTGGCCACGTGGGCTCAGGCAGCATGTGTGCCCAGGCAGCATGTGTGCTCAGACAGCATGTGCACACCGTCCTTTGGTCAGGATGGCTTTTATAGATTTCTCCCCAAGCTACTCCCATATGGGGCTTCAACTTAGGTTGCTAGGGCCTTGCTAAGGGGAGTAGACTTTGGGGGGTGGTCTTGTTTGAAAATCTCCTTTTCTTGACCTCTGTTCTTGATGGATCATCTGTCCTGGAATGAAGCTGAATTCAGGGCTGAGCAGAGAAAGGTTGATTCAGCTGCCTCAGGGTTTGTTGTTGGTTAATGGGTCTCATCAAGTCTTGGTTCCTGGTTCCAAAAGGTGACTTTGGACAGCCTTAGGGTAAGAATTCATTGCCATGAGGGATCCCCCTATATGCCTGCATACATTGAAAGAGTTGGCTGTTGCAGGACTCCTAAGGGCCGCTGCATCTGCTCTGGATTGCCTCCCGCAAATCACTCCGTAGATAAGGGGGTAGTCTAAATGTGGCAGTTTATCCGACCATGTATGCTGTACTAGCTGGTATAAATATTCTCCCATGCTTTCACAATCATCGTGGGACTAGCTAGATCTTACCAGCATATTAGCCTGGCCACGTAAGGACACCTAAGTAATTAGACCAGAGAGAAATGCTGTTTGCTTCCAAACAAACAAGCATGGCTCCCTGATAAAATATAAAACTACAATGAAGTAGAGGAGACTTGTGAAGGCTTGGAGAAATATTTAACTGGCATTGGTATTGGTCTTTGGTACAGTGACATGCCATCTCAGAAACCCCCTTCTCTACATTTCAAAGGCCTTCCCTGCTCAAAACATTAGCACAGTAAAGGCCCTAGGTGAGATGCAGGGAGGGATTACCTGAGGGCATTGGACCCTCCCTGCTTTCCATAACAATGGGAGGAAGGTCTGAGTTGCGGGGGGGGGGTATAAACTAGCCAGTTCCCGCTCTCCCGGTCTTCTTCCCTGTGGGATTTCGCCTTGTGAGCATTTATTCCCCTTGGAAGTTTTACACGTGGTGGTCGCCATCTTGGCCTACACGTGGCTGGGGTTCTAGCCTGGAATCCTAAGCATCGGGTTTTTCCTTTTGCTGATTTGTATGCCTGAGCCTGTGATAAGTAAAACCTTTTAAAACCGCATCGGATTCCTGAGTGTTCATCCATTCCTCGCCTGCTTCGGAGGTAGAAGGGAACTCGCTTCCTGGCACTGTCGGGGGACCCCGGCGGAGCGCCCGACAGTTGGCCACCCGATGGGATGACTGACTGGGAGCCTCGGAACGCTGCACCTATCAAGGAAAACTCTGAGAGACCGGGTCCTATGCAAAAAGCAAGGGTTTTATTAATAAGTGAGTATACTCGGGCTCATAGCATGACCCCAAGCAGTCAGTGGCTAAGAGCCCCGAGCCCTTCCAGGGAGGATCTTTTAAGAGATAGTTCCCGCCGCTACAGAAAAGTCCGCGCATAACCATCCAATAGATTTAAAATATTACATCAAGGTCTGCGCAGGCAGCCAATCTCTTTGTACCAAGTAACCATTCCCCACCAATCAGATCATTCTTAATACTTCTTTCTATATTTGGTACGGCTAGATACACGGCGTGGGATCATGGGTCAGCAACAGCTATGCTTACGTGCAAGAATGCAATCCAGGCAATTCAGGCCAGATAGTAGGTTCTGGGCGGTGGTCTCATAACCTCTAACAGGAATTTGTTCTGGGCCTTTTGTAGATAACAAAAAGGTTACTTCAAGATGAAAAGGACACTCAGGCCCTACATTGGTAACTTTCCATGAGTAGGCCTCCCCTGGTTGGGAAAGTGGGGGTTTCTGCCTTCTTTCAACATCAATACCAGGAGGAAGCTATCCTGGCTACGAGATGAGACACCTTTAGAATTAGAGGATTAAATGAGAGTGCAAAACCAGAAATAACTAACCCATGAGCATCACTGGGTGTGACCCCAAAAAAGCAAAAAAAAATTTTTTTTTGTATCACTTATATCACTTGTCCTCACTGAGGTCCCTTTATTGTTACTGTTTTTGGCATACAGAATACACCACTGGTAGCAAAAATAAAATAAAATAGAGAGGTCATGCTACTTTTATCCTAAAGGTGGGCTTGTAAAATCACCTTTAGGTAAATAAAGAGAAGACAACTCAGAAGTTATCCTGGAGCAGAACAGAACATAAAAAGGACCTTGTGGGCATGGGGATATTGATCTAGCATGGGGAATAAAGTCTGAAATCATAAAACTTGGACAATCTGGTTATTTTTTTTTAACCAGCCCCCCTCTTTTTTTTTTTTTTTTGCTTTTTTGGGTCACACCCGGTGATGCTAAGGGGTTACTCCTGGCTCTGCACTCAGGGAATTACTCCTGGCGGTGCTCAGGGGACCAAATGGGATGCCGGGATCGAATCCGGACCTGCAAGGGCAGGCATGGGCTGACCACGTGCAAGGCAAACCCCCTACCTGCTGGGCTATCGCTCTGGCCCCCAACCAGCCCCCTTTTAGGTGTTTTGCAAAAGAGCTGATCTGATAGGAAGGCAACATTGTTGGTCTCTGTCATTTGCATTTCTTAAACCTGGGCCTGGGGTGGTACACTGATTTGCATAAGAGTGCTGGTTTTTGCTTTGAAAAGGCCAGGCTCTAGAAAGGCAAGTGGTTTGCTGCCCTTTGCAGTTTTGCCTTCTTGGGGGACTGTGGGAGAGGAAAAGGTGCTGTTTTGGGGAAGAAGGACCCTTTGGTAGGAGACATCCTGGTGAGAGCATATGGTCAGAGATCTGAAGAGGAGATCTAGGTAAGGGGGAGTCTTTTGCCATGGATTGTGGTTGCAGAGTGTGTTTTAACTGTTGGTGAAAAGTAAAAAGCCTTTTGGATTATTTGGACTCGTGGATTTTGTCCATCAGTTGTTGGCTCCTAAAGTGACCAGAGAACTAAAACCCTGTTATTGTCAGGGTCCCCCACATGGTTGTCTGACTAAATTCTTTTTGATGAATTGCAAGTGTGATTTTTTTTTTCTTAACAATCCCTTTTATAGTTAATTGATATTAACTAATTTTAGCCTGTTCATTTTATTTATTTTTTCTTGCCTATTTTCTCTGAACTGTACTTATAACATATTATAAGCCACAGTGGGGAGAATATATGCCTTTATTGATCAATTTTTTCCTTTTTGAGTCTGTACCCTGTAGGTCTGAGATGTTATTCTTTGCTTTGTGCTTAGAAGTGACCACTGGAAGTGCTCAGGTCACCATATGTTGTGCCAGAGATTCACACCTGGAGCAGTGCATGAAAGCAAGTGCCTTATCCTCTTTACTTTATCTCTGGCCCAGAGAATGAATAACCTCATCTTATTCAGGAGGGCAGGCAGGAGGGAAGCCTCTCAAAGGAGCTCAGGAAGACCAGGTTTTCCACCAACTATTTCCTGTCAAATGGACCAATACTGTAGCACATCCCAAGGATAAGGTGCTGCTCAGGGCATATAATGCCAGGGATACTTGGGCTACCTCATCTATTGCTGGGAATACCCAGTTCACCCCATCAGTGCTGGGGCTTCTAGGGCCATACCCTAGAGACCATCTTTGCTACAAATTAAACATAAGTTGGCAGTCTAGGCGTTGCTTTATCACTGTACCCTCTCCAGGCACTGACTTCTTAAATCTTGTATTTAATTAGTAAGTTCCTAGATTAACAGAGCACATTCATGGTAATTATGCTTTTTTTTTTTCTTTTTTGGGTCACACCTGGTGATGCTCAGGGGTTACTCCTGGCTCTGCACTCAGGAATTACTCCTGGCGGTGCTCGGAAGACCATATGGGATGCCGGGATCGAACCTGGGCCAGCGTAGGCCAGCTGCGTGCAAGGCAAACGCCCTACCCGCTGGACTATAGCTCCGGCCCCTATGCTTTGATATTAAAAAACAGAAAAGATTCTTGGGTCACAGATGTGACACAGGAAGTTTAACACACCTTTAATTTTTAAGGTCCTGTGTTCAATGCCTGACATTACACAGCCACTGAGCACATCTGGGAGTTACCTGGATGGTACCTAAACACCACCTAGTATCAACCCTACTACAAAAGGAGCAATTAAAAAAATTCATAGCAGAATTTTATATATAAACCAAGTTTTTTTTTAATATAGATTTGGTTATATGTTGCTAACATGATTTTCTTGTGAAAAATGTTGCAAAATGATCTGAGTACATATATTTGGTTAGTTTCATGTATAGTTTTTTTTTTGTATAAGTTCATAAACATTTTGAACAAATAAAATGTATATAAAATATTTACTAAAATTTGACTGCTGCCCAATGGCAGATGATGGACAGATGTGATATAATATGGTATAAGTATGTTTTTTATAGGTAAATTAGGTGTGGATGTTGTAGATAAAGAAGTATGTGTACCTATCCATATCTTAGAACATTTATGGTAGATCTAAGTCTGTATACTCATATAATACATAAGCTATAATACTGTTTATTTGTGGATTCCAGTTTTATGTGGCCAAGTCTGACTCTCTTCTCAGAGATCAATCCTGGTGTTGCTGAGGGAAACACATGTTTAACCAAGGAGAGAATGCTACTTATTTAGCCATGACCAAGGCAAGTGCCTTCCCTGAAATGTAGAAGTACAGTCTCATCAGCCCTGAAATATAATCTTATTTTTAAAGGACTATAAAAAGAGAAAGAAATCTAGAGATAATAACTTGCATGCTACTGTACTCCAAGTATTTTTCATAGTAATATCCTTTTTACATTCAGTTAATTTTCACACCCCTCAGGTCAGAAATTGAATTCAATTAAAAAATAGTTGTAGGAAGATAAATGAACTTCCTAGCTACCTGAGGTTTAGACTATGTTAGTCATGAATTACTTGATAATGTTGTGATCTTACAACATTAGATTGATGGGGATAGTACCAACTTAAAAAATTACTGATTAAAGCTAACAAAATGTATAAATTCATGCTGAAATATATTTCAAGAGAAAGAATCATATTGAAAAATATCAGAAAACTTATTCCTAGCTAGAAATTTGTATGTTATTGGAAACTTAGAATTCAAATGATCAAAAGATCTTACTCTATCTCAACTAGAAATTTAAAGTGGTTAATACACTAAAATAATCACGTGATCACTTGACATCCCGTTATTCACTGATTTGCTCGAGCAGGCACCAGTAAGTTTCTTTTTGACCCTGTCACGTGCCAGTGTAGCTCAATGGCATCTGTTTGCTCCAGGAAAACAATGCTAAAAAAATGGATAAAGTAAATTGGTATTTTTATAGGAAAAAATGATAATAACAATTTCTTTTGAGTCTTTGAAGCAAACTGTAAGGTAGAAATTTATTTTAAAAGAGTGGTTGGGGTTGAAGTGATAGAACAGTGTTAGTGCTCTTGCTTTGTATGCAGCTGATAGAGATTCGATTCCTGGTATCCCACATAGTCCCTCCAGCATTGCCAGATGTAATTCCTGAGCAGAGAACCAGTAGTAACCCCTGGACAATGCTGAATGTGGTCACAGAACAAAGTAGAGAGAGAGAAAAAAAGAGAGAGAGAGAGATGTCTTTTCATAGTTGAAAGAAACAGTTTACTGTTTCCTTTTCTCCTAGTCTGAGGAGCCAAGAATCTTGCAACTGAGTCCATTCACAAAGTGTCCTGAATTGTTACTCCAAAGCCAGAATCATGAAAAAGGCTCTAAGAAGCTCCTTCATCTTTACATGTATCTTTACCTCAATGTTTTTGCTTTCTAAAAATGACACCTATGCTAATGTTAGAACAATCTCATTATCCCTTTTCAATGAAGCAGCTTTTTTTGAAGGGTGGGAGTAGGGCACACCCAGCTATGTGCAAGGTTTATTCCTGATTATGTGCTCAGAGATAGTATCTGTGTGCTCTGGGGACTGCATGGTTTGATGCTGATAGAACCTGGTACAGCCACAGGCAAGATAAGTGCCATATCTCTCCAGTCCCAGTAGTTTTTGATGGGAAGATTGGTTATAACAAGCTTACTTAGAGACAGTCTCCCTTAGAACTAAATTAATTGAATTATTATGGTCCTTGTACATATAGAGATTATCTAGAATCCTTAAATTGATAACTGTCATAAATTTTAGTAGTCATGTTACACCTTTTTTTTACTTCTTTGAAACATAAATACCTCCGAAAAGCAGTTTTAGAACTTTAAATTATTTTCCAACTTCCTGATATTTTATGTGGGGAGTTGGAGGGAGTGGGTTATATACTGTAATGCCAGGGATTATTTCCAGTTCTGTGCTAAGGGGTTACTCTAAGTGTTGGCTAGGGTACCAGGACTAAATCTGGCATCCTTCATGCTAAGTATGTGCTCAACCTGTTAAGCTATCTTTGAAACCCTTAACACCCTACTATTTTAGAATCTAATTGTTAATAAATATTAATATTTCATTTGACTAGAGCATATGAAAAGTGGTATCTTTATGTGAATACAGGCATTCTACTACTTAGAATATATCTAGTAGGTGATAAATTTAAGATTGTCGAATAGAATACTGAGAGCAATGAGGCAACCATATTGCAAAGATTGTTGGAATATGCTGGTTGTCCGGCAAAATCCGGTGGCAGGGTCGAGGGATCCTCTTCTGCCCCAGAAGACTGGCAGCCAGCTGACAGAAGAAGATGCGAGAATCTAGCAAAGTTTCAAAAGGCTTTATTCACACTTGTTATGATATACAATTTAATAACAGGAAAACCCCAGACTTTAGGTTCCTAGTTGGGCCCCAGCCACATGTATGTTTAGAATCTTAGCCCAAGATGCTGCTACCATGTGCTAAGGCCAAACAGAGAAGAGAGAAGGAGAGAGGAAGCACAGGGCAAAGAGGAGGAAGAGAAAAGGTGAAAAGTCAAAAGATCAAAAGGTGCGGAAGAAAGCATGCTACAGCTTTTACAACTTTTCAGCCCAGATGGGCACACATCAGCAGAAAGCAGTTAGGGTCAGTCCCCCTCAGACAACTTCTCCCTGTATCTCACTTAGTCCCATTGAAATGTTAATATTGCCCCAGGCAAGATCTGCCTTGAAAGTGTTCTTTTAGGCCTTATATAGAGTCAGGGAAGGTCATGTATGTGTACCAATGGATATTCTACAGACAGGTATATATTTCTCCAAGCCCTCACAGGATTCCTGTCTTTACTTCACAGTTGTTTTGTATATTAGCCTTTAGACTTATTAGAGAGCCACGCTTGCTTGCTTGCTTGGAGGCAAACAGCATTTCTCACTGGTCTAATTACTTAGAGATCCAATGTGGTCAGGCAAATATACTGGTGAGATCTATCTAGTCCCACGATGATTATAGTAGCATGAGAGAAAATGTTTATACCAGCTAACATATAATACTTCCACATAAAGTCACAAATTCAAACTATTTTCTTGCCCCTATAACTACAAAGTGGCCTACAGGAAGTAACTCGGGGCAAAGTGTAACGGGGCTCTGGGTAACAGTGTACTGCAAAAATTAAATATGTTTTTTTGTAAGTATGAGGAGATTCTTGTTAGACAAATCATTTATTTCAAAAGAAATCCTAAAAATTAATCACTTCTTGTGCAAAGATCTATTGCACAAAAAAAGCAAATGTGATAAAGTGATAAGGAACAAATTTTATACTGATTAAATTAATGTCTGAATGATGAGAACCATCGAGAAAGATTACATTTTATCATTATGAGTTGACTATAATTACATTCTTTGATTCAGTGAAAGAGAAAAGGACATCTTACAGAATTTCACAGGAAATTTTTTAGGCTCTTCAGTGTAAATGGAGTAAGTAAATTATATAGAACATAAACTTCTAGAGTACTAGGAATATAAAAAAGTCTTGATAAATATTAAGCTCTGAAGAGTACCAGTTATACAAATTAATAATCAAAACTTGAGAATCAAATGATTGCTGAATAAAATTATATTAAAGATAATGATCTTAAATCTGACAACACTTTACAGACTTTTTTAGTCAGTGTTATTTTTATTACCTCATCTACTGGCCACTTACAGTTTGTGTAACCAGGATGTATGTTTCGGTGTCATGATCATCTCAGTTCCTAGACTAAAAAATCAAGCACAAAGAGATTATATAAATTTCCAGAAGTTACAAAAATGATAGAGTTGAAAGCATAGTCATAGATTCTTTCAGTCATGCTATTTTTAAGCTATACTGTCCTATTTTGTCTTTTCTAAATAAATCTAATGAATTAGCTGTTTGGATATTTTTAACAGGTTAGTAGAAAAACTTTATTAATTCTCTTGTATTGGTCCCAATAACTTAAAGATTTTTTATTATTGAAGTAAGTACTAAATTAGAAGATCTTTTAACCACTATTTATTTGGAGTTATAAATTTAATAATTCATATAAAAGTACAATGATGGTTAATATGTTTTTCAGTTTTCTATGTGTTTTACAAAAATAATATGAAAACTTTAATCAAAAAAAGAATGTGAAATACCACTTTTGAATTGAGCCAGAGTTATCAACTTGTATGAAGTTTTCTAGACACTTATTTATTTTTAAAGGAAGCAATGTAGTCTTTATTGAATAAGAGTTTCCTAGAAAGATGTGAGAGGAGAGAAGAGTATAAATGTGTGTTTAAAAGAGAACACAGAACACAGAGAACACATATCTATTTATATGTATATATATGTATATGTATATATACATATATATATAAAATATAGATTATTTATATGTACTAAGTACTTCTAGGCTTTAAGGTCTATTTACTACTCTCTCCAAAATCATTTTATTGCACATAGTTGTCATCTTGATTTCTTCAATGCATAATAGACATTTTATTTCATTTTTTTTTGGTCAACCCTGTGGTGCTCAGAGCTTATTTCTGGCTCTGTGGTCAGGGGTCATTTCTATCCATGGGTGAGGAAACAAATGTGGTACTGTAATTGAACAGGGCTATGCCACAATCAAGTCAAGTGTTTTAACAACTGTACTAGTTCTCCAGTTGCTAAGCAATTTTTCATGATGCAGCATTAACATGTTTTTCAAGTGAAGCAAGGTAGTTATGCAATGATATCTTCTAGGATAGCACTTTGTTCAGTCTGTTTTTTCAAATTAGGTGTTCCGTGTCAGATTATTTCCTTGATTTCTCCAAGTCTCTGCATTTTGGAACAGATATTGAATCAAAATTGCCTTCGAATCTGAAAATCACTACTCTCCTTAATTTAAATCTGCTAGGAAATGTCATTATATTTTTTGGCATTACATTCTATCTCTAAATGATTATTCCAAAATTATTATCGTCAGATCTGAAATGTCTGATGAACTAGATATAGAGACAGCATAAATTAGTTTAGATCTCCCCTTTCATATTGAAATGGAATCTCTAACAGAATATATTCAAATAAGAATTCTTGACTTTTTCTGAAATCTGGTCCTCTTCAAATTCATAACACTTGGGGGCACAGACAGAATGCACAGCAGGGAAGTTGCTCTTGTCCCTGGTGCCTCTTTACCTTCTCTTCTTTACTTATTTTCCCCAAGGAAATGTCATATTTAGTCACTTGTCATAAGTAATAACTTTCCTAAGTGATTTTACAGAAAAGTTCTGTTAAGGTAGAACACTATCACCCAGTTTCAAACTCATTAACTCTCAGGAATTAAAAAGATCCAGATATCTCATGGTGAAGATTCAATTTACATCCAGTGAGATATACTTTCAGTGAACTTTCCTGTAGGTGGTAAGAGATACTGGAAAGGATGTCTCTCTTGTCAGCAAGTTTCAGAGTCCTACTGATTCCATTGACTTTGCTCATACTTAAAAACTAACATCTCAGGTCATGAAAAAGGGATAAACTAATGTCAGAAGAGAAAGCTCATTGGGATGAGTGCTTTGCATGTGGGATACCAAGATTTGACACCTGGAATTCTATGACAGCCCCCAAGCACTATTTGAGAGTAAGAGCAATTGATTCTACTTTTTTTGTTGTTGTTCAGTGTAACTGAAATAAACCTATGTATGTGATGATTTGCTAGGAATGATATCCAATTATATTATTACAGTAAATTTCTATGTTTTTCCCTAACTTTAAATTGCCTTTAGTTATAGAACATTTTTCAGGTTAGAGCACTTATGATTTTTTATTAGATTTCTATTAATTTGTTCTCTCAGTTATATTTATGTGCTGATAGTTTGAGTCTCTGAAGACTTTACTGTTTCCTGAAATAAAATTACAATGAAAATATTAAGGGCCTGACTTTAGTGAGCTCTTATTTCATTTTCCTAACTTGAACTTTTCTTTTCCCCCATACTGCACACTTCTGAATTAACTTTTTTAAATATGTTTTCTGCATTTTCTTCTCTCCATCTTTACTGTTGATATTATATCTTCTTTTATGTTTTAAATCCTTACATGCCAAATGTCAGCTGTTCTGAATTGTCAAGATTAACCCACATTTGAAATCCCTTCTTTGATTTTTTTTGTTAGAAATATATTCTTTATTCTGTGAATGTAAATATGGCAGCATATATATAATTTTATTTCTATTTTGCCTTTCATTTTTTTCTACATGTACAATGAAAACAAATATTTATTTTCAACTAGGTCACAATATTTTTGTTAATCTTAGAAATAGGAAATAATCTTTTATTTTTTTGTACATGGCTGTTCTTCCCTGATTATGTTTGATATGTTATTAGAAAAAATACTGTTAAATAAGGGAGACATCCAAGACATTGACAACTATCACATGATCTGCGTGTTATCTATCATCTACATGCTTTCACTCGAGTCATCCCTGAACAGGGTTGAGAGAGCAAGCTTGGTTCGAAATGATTCAGCACAATCAACCATATCCACATGGTAACCAAGCTCAGTGAGGTTTGTAGGGAGTCCAAGATGCTGCTCTGTCTAACATTCATTGATTTAAAGGAAGCCTTTGATTCTGTGGTGACCAAAGTGGTGATCAAAGCCCTAGCCAAACAGTAAATTCAAACTCATGATCCTTCGAGAGCTGTATTATGGATTCATCACCAGGATCTCACTATTCTACAAGGAAGTGATCTTTGATGACAAAAGAGGGGTTCATCAGGGTGATACTTGATCACTTGATCACTTGAATCCCGTTATTCATCGATTTGCTCGACTGGGCACCAGTAACATTTCCATTGGACCCTATCACGTGCCAATGTAGCCCAATGGCATCTGGTTGATTCAGGAATAAGAAGAGCCTCAAACCGTTCCTTCAGGGTCTTTACAAGGAAGTCTGACCATCTTGTAGTTGGGCGGCCACGTGATCTCTTGATATCCTGTGGGATCCAGTCAGTAATGGCTCTAGTCCAGCGGTTGTCTCCAAATCGCATTACATGTCCAGCCCATCTGATTTTCGATGCCTGGGCAAACAAGACAGCATCCCTGATTCTGGAATAGTGACGGAGATCAGAACTCCGGATTCCTTCTCTCACTTGAGTGAGGCATATATTCCAAGCATAGCTCTTTCGATTCTTCTCTGGGAGACCAGAATAGCATTCTCATCCTGCTTTTGTAGGGCCCAGGTCTCTGAGGCATATGTTAATGCAGGGAGAAGCGGTGGAGTCAAAAAGATGTGCCCGGAGCCGGAGGTTCTTTGTCCTTTTAGCTATTTCTTCGATGCCTTTGAAGGCATTCCATGCCCCTCTCTTCCTCCTGCGCAGCTCAGGTTTTAGGTCGTTCATCATGTTGATTTCTCGACCTAGGTACACATAACTGCTGCATTCAGAGATGTTTGTTCCATTGAGAGTGAATGGGGCCTCTGGAGCTAGTTCATTTTTCATGAACATAGTTTTCTTCAGATTCAGCTGTAGACCTACCTTTCCACATTCTCGGTCAAAGTCAGCCAGCATTTGTGCCGCTTCGCTAATGTTTGGTGTTATTAGAACGATGTCATCAGCAAAGCGGAGGTGGTGTAGTCGCCGACCATCTATCTTCACTCCCATTCCTTCCCATACTAATTGTTGCATGATGTTCTCGAGGGTGGCGCTGAAGAGATTTGGTGAAATGGTATCACCCTGTCAAACCCCTCTTTTCACATTAATGATCACTTCTTTGTAGAATGGTGAGATCCTGGTGGTGAATCCATAATACAGCTCACGAAGGATCTTGATGTATTGGGTTTGAACACCTTGTTTGGCTAGGGCTTCGATGACTGCTTCAGTCTCCACAGAATCAAAGGCTTTCTGTAAATCAATGAACGTGAGACAGAGTGGCATCTTGTACTCCCTACAAACCTCAATGAGCTTGGTTACCATGTGGATATGGTCGACTGTGCTAAATCCTTTCCGGAAGCCTGCTAGCTCGCATGGTTGTCCTTCATCTAGTGTCCTGCTAATCCTATTCAGGATGACTCGTGTAAACAGCTTGTAGATGACGAACAACAGGCAGATGGGGCGATAGTTGCCAATGTCGTGAATGTCTCCCTTCTTGAACAGTAGAACTGTCCTGCTGGTTTTCCATTGGGAGGGCACCTTGCATTCGGACAGGTAGTGTGTGAAGAGCCGAGCTAGTGTATTGATGAGTACTGACGGCAGATTCTTCAGGTATTCGGGTCTGACTTTGTCTGGGCCTGGTGCTGTTCCCTTCTTTACTGACGAGATGGCATGTCGGATTTCAGAAGGGAGAACGCTGGGAATGACATATCCATCCTGTGGAATTTGGTATGCGGGCAGGTGAATGTGGCTATCGAAGAGATTTGAGTAGAAGTCATGGATAATCTTCTCCATTGTCTTCTTGGAAGATGTGATAGATCCATCAGGGCGTCGGAGGGCAGTCATCTTGGTCTCATAGTTGGCAAAGGACAGGCGGGCAGTGCGAATGCTTTTCCCTGGCTTCTGCTGCATCTTCCAGTATTTCTGCTCTCTGTCTTTGAAGTCTTCTTTTATCGCTTCTCTGCACTGTTTAGCAAGCTTGGATGTTAGCATTTGGTCTCCTGAGGCTCGCGCCTTGCCACGTTGGCGAATGAGCTCTAGAGTTTCTGAAGACAAGTGTCCTTTTGTGCCTTTCTCTATCTCAGAATTCTTCGCACAATCATGGAGGTGCTGAACCAGTCGGTTGTATTCTTCATCGATGTCGTCAATGATGGTATCTTCCCATGTTGCTGCAATGGTGCCAAAGAGTTCCCAGTTGGTGGTTGTTCTGGGAGTTCTCTTCTTAAACTTTGCAGCCTTTTCTCCCTGTTGTGGGAAGTAGAATTTTGCACGAAGGAGACGGTGGTCCGATCCTGTTTGGAATTTGGGGACGACAGCTACATCGGTCAGACAAAACCTCAATTAAAGATTATGTGGTCTATTTCATTTGTGGAACTGTCCGCCAGGAGATTCCCCATGTCCAACGTTTCGCTTCAGCTTTCTGGAACTGTGAGTTCCCATGAATGGTCTTGGTGGACATGATGAACTCAGATAGTCTCTCACCCTGTTCGTTCCATTCTAGGCCATGGGTCCCAATACTATTGCATGGAAACTTGGTGCCACCCTTGAGGCGTCATGCAACATTTAGAATGGGAAGGAATGGGAGTGAAGATAGAGTGATGGCAACTACACCACCTCCACTTTGCTGATGACATCGTTCTAATAACACCAAACATTAGCCAAGCGGCACAAATGCTGGCTGACTTAGACCATGAATGTGGAAAGATAGGTCTACAACTGAACCTCCACAAAACTATGTTCATGGAAAATGAAATAGTTCCAGATGCTCCATTCACTCTCAATGGAACAAACATCTCTGAATGCAGCAGTTATGTGTACCTAGGTTGAGAACTCAACATGAGGAATGACCTAGCATCTGAGCTGCACAGGACGAAGAGAGCAGCATGGAACGCCTCCAAGAGCTTTGAAGAAATAGCTAAAAGGGCAAAGAACTTCCAGCTCTGGACAAATCTCTTCAACTCCACCCTTCTCCCTGCATTAACATTTGCCTCAGAGACCTGGGCCCTATGAAAGCAGGATGAGAACGCTATTCAGGTCTCCGAAAGTGGAATTGAAAGACCTTTACTTGTAGTATCACACCTGACTAAAGTGATAGAAGGAATCTGGAGTTCCAACCTCCATCAAAGATTGAGAATCAGGAAAGCTGTCTCATTTACCAAAGCATCAAGAATCAGATGGGCTGGACATGTGATGCAACTTCCGGAGACAACCGCTGGACTAAAGCCTTTACCGACTGGATCCCAGGAGACATCAAAGGATCCCATGGCTGCTTACCTACAAGATGGTCAGATTTCTTCATCAAGACCCTGAACCAACGGTTGGAGGCTCTTTGTGTTCCTGGAGCAAGCAGATGCCATTGGGCTACACTGGCATGTGACAGGGAAAAATGGAAATGTTACTGGTACTCACTTGAGCAAATCAACAAATAAAGGGATGTTAAGTGATGGAAAATTGTTATGTAATAGAAAATTTGGGATCTGAGATAGCACACTGTGTGAGACTTGTTTTGCAAATGGTTGACCCAAGTTTGATACCCAGCACCATATATGGTCTCTTAAACACTTTCGGGTTATTCCTAAACAAAAAAGCTAGGGGAGAGTTCCGAAGACTTCTGGATGTGGCCCAACAGCATACCCCAATAATGAAAACAGAGAAGAAAATTAGTGACTGCTCAATAAACATCTTAAAATATGATTACTGTTTAACATTTAACTGATACAATGCCAACAGAAGGAATAAAAACTGAGAACCCAGTATATATACAATAAAATAATTCACTCATATGGCATTTTTCCTTTTAATTTATTTTAATTTATAGTTTCTCTTACATCAAAACTGTCCTTAAATATAAATTTTGCTATATAGCAAAGGTGGAAAAAAAATTTCTCTGTATGGTGGTACCCGTAATGCTATATATATTTGGTGATTTTTAAAATGTAGGTAAAATTATCAGAACATAAAAATAACTACCTTAAAATGGGATATTTGGTGGCTCAGAGGACAGTAAAAATGTAATAACATCAACATCTTTCTGCATAATAAAACATTGTTTTAAACCTCTGTAGAATAAACCCTGTATATACAAAACAGTTGCTAATTTTTTTCTGTTCTCTTTCCCCCCTGGCAATTACCAATGTCGAATCTGTCTCAAGGGATTAGTTATTGATATTTCAGTTAAATACATTTTGTCTAAACTTTGAGTTTACCTAATGTTTATAAAGATAATAAAAAGTAGAATGCAATAGCACCCCATTCCTCTTTGTGATTATATAATATTCCACTATCGCTTTATATTATACATTATTTATTAGCCTAATGTTAGATGTTGGGTTGTTTCCTCATTTTACCTATGATAAATAGTATTACTATGAATATTTTTATTTAAAATTTTGAATACTTTTTTAATTCTTATTGGTATTTATCTAGGAGTAAAATTGATGGGCTAGTCAATGTGTTAGTTTTTGTTTAATTTGAGAGCTTCTGCTATTTTTCTGCTCATTGCTTCAAAATCCTTTTGTTGAAATGTAACACCCAAGGACATGGTATTAAGAAGAAGGAGTATTGAGAGATGTAAGTCATAAGAAAGGATAGAACTCTCAAAAATGGTGTTAATGCCCTTATTAAGGATGAGTGGAACTCTTTTATTCCCTATATAATGGCAGGTAAGATTTTTTGTCACCAAAACTGTCTTGAACATCCTGTTCTTGAGAGCTATAACAAAGAGATATTGATATAGAACTACCAGCTCATAGAAATTTAGTTAAAGCAACTCAAATGTAAAGGAGAGGAAACTTAAGCACTGGACTCAATAGTTTTGTCATTACATATAAAGGAACCATATTCTACACACCGTATTCTACACACCGTATTCTACATACCTGTTTTTTCTGTTTTTAAGATATTTAAATTAATTTCTTAATTATACTGTGAGTCACATCCGGACTTCCCTCTCATCACAACTCCACCCAGCAGACCAGACTATCACAGCCCGGCTCGGCGTGGCTGCTAGTGGCTGTGTGGTTCATCAATAAATGCTCTATTTAGAGGTGACTACAACAGTATGCCACTCGCATGGCAAGCATGGCAAGCTGCTTATGTAGTATTTGATATGCCAAATACCAGTAACATTTATATTAGGTCATTCCCGTGACATAATATAATGGTTTGAGGCTCTTTATGTTCCTGGAGTAAGCGGATGCCTTTGGGTTCTATTAGCTTGAGACAGGACATATAGAGAATTACTGGTGCCCGCTCTAGCAAATAGATGATTAACGGGAAGATAGTGATAGTGATACTGTGAGTCACCAATACCGTTGGTCACCATGGTAGGCACAGCGATTACCATCGAAAGTTGATAGGGCAGGCGTTCGAATGGGTGCGTCACTGCCACAGAGGGCATGCAATCAGTCCGAGGTTATCTAGAGGAGAGACTCACAGACATGGGGCCGAGCTGCTACTGGCTCTCCCTGTGCCCAGCCACTCATGAGGCACCCAGGAGGGATGGTGGGTTATAGCCCTGGCCCACCACCCCAGCAGAGCCTTGCAACAAGCTTGACGACCCCTACTCCATGACAGCCTCCATTTTTTCACATCCGGACTTCCCTCTCATCAGAACTCCACCCAGCAGACCAGCCTATCACAGCCCAGCTTGCGCTGCCACAAAGCCGTGCGGTTCATCAATAAATGCGGGATTTAGAGATGACTACAAGAGTATGCTACCTGCATGGCAGAGCCTGGCAAGCTACCTGTGTCATATTTGATATGCCAAATACCAGTAACAATTATAGACCTCATTCCTATGACCTGATGGAATAGTTTTAGGCTCTTTATGTTCCTGGAGAAAGCAGGTGTTCTTGGGCTCTACTAGCATGAGACAGGACATATGGAGATGTTACTGGTGTCCGCTCGAGCAAATCAATGATGAACAGGAAGAGCACTGTCTTACAGTGATACAGTGAATTATACTGTTAGATGGCATATAATTTTGTCTTTATTTTTCTTTAATGCATACTTGGTGCAAGATAACTGAGAAGAATTTTCATCTATTCTAATAGAAACAGTTGGTTTTTAATACTACTAAAAAGAATTACTATTTATTTTGTTTTTTTATGGAAGCTCCAAAAGGATTACCGACTAGCTATAAACCTTGAACGATAGGGGAAAATAAAATTAAATAAACCCTACTAATGTAAACATACACTCTTCAGTTTATCAGTTACTAATTAAATTGCCTATAAGAATAAAAGTCAACATTAATCAGTGGAAGGTGTAATCACCAAGTAAACTTTCAACAATGTTTCCTTAATGTTCTTATACATAAACTACAATGAATAGAAATGTGAAATGTGTGAGAAAATTATCTCAAAAAGTTTGAATGCATTCTTTACATGCAGAAGACCTAGGCTCTATCCCTGCCACCACAATTATCCACATACACAGAGTGAGGAATTACAATTGATGTGGTCTAAAATTATTAAAAACAAGTATAGACATAAAAGAAATCAGAAAATAAGAAAATGTAGGTCATAGGGAAATAAAACAGCAGCAAAACCTAATATATCTTAGATGTACTAGCAAGTGGATTTTACTCTATCCTTTGTTAGAGGTATAACAATTCATATTTTGTAAAAGGTTACCAGGGATTTTTAATCCATTAATCTATATGGGAATCACTGACATATATATTGATATATATATATATATATATATAATATATATACAGGTATATACTACATATATAAAATATATACATATATTATATATATATATAGAGAGAGATTTATATCTAACATTACTAGTTTATCCTTTCAGTATTCAAAGTTTCCATTTGAACTCTGCGGTCTCTATTTACTAATTTAGTAGCTTCTAAATTTACTTTCTAGTAAATTTAGTTAGTGTTTCTTTTTCTTTTTATTCTTATGAATGTACAGTTCACTTATTTTTTTAATCTATGATGGATGTTTTAGTACTAGATATGTTTTGAGTCTGATCTTTCTTGCATGTGTTATTAAAGAGAACTCTTATAACTTCACAGCAGTCTTCAGTGAATGTTCACTACAAAGTTCAGTAACTGATGCACTGATGCAAAGTTCAGTAACTGATGACAGAATTTTAGGACAAATTTACTGTGAAATAAAAGAATCCTTAGGAGAAAAGTGGTGAAAGCTTGATCCTGGGATATCATTGACTTTGTCAAATGCTTAATTTTGACCAAAACTCACTTAAACATTGTTAATATGAGTACATTAGTAACAGCTATGTTCTTAAAGAGTCAAGCAAAAAAGTTTAAAATACATAAAACAGTAAACATTGTTCTGAATAATCTGATAATAAATATCATAAACACAAATACTTTATATTTCCATAACTACTAATATAGTGTAGAGTAAAATCATTTTATTTTTCTCTTCCAATCATAAAAAGAATGTCATTTATGATCATTCATATTTCATTACCCTAATAATTAGTTTAGTAGAAATTATTTTATATTATTTAGCTTTTTCTTCTGGACGTAAAGAAATAGTCATTTGTACTTTTTCATTTATAAGTTTTCTTAGCTATACAAAGAAAGAATTCAGAGTATAGTCAAACTTCATGTGTATTAACTGAAAAATTAACTAGGAAATGAAGAAGAGAGAATTGGAGAACAGGAGATGGAACTAAGTGGAGGATAAGGAGATAGTTTATATGGTAAGTCTAGGTCAGAGTGAGGATTATATATTGCTTTCTTTATATAAATTTTAACAGATTCTTTTCTCTGCTTGTAAGTACAATTGTATACAGAATTAAGTGTATATGGTCAATGTGGATCTCGACACATCCACATTGACCATATACACTTAATTCTGTATCCAATTGTACTTACAAGCAGGAAAAGAATCTGTTAAAAAAGCAATATATAATCCTCACTCTGAAGATTATATATTGTGCTCTTCCTTGAAGTGAACCAAACAAAACGAGATCCACCTTGCTGCAGTCTTTTTTTAGATCCAGCTCAGGTATGCTGATACAGAGACTCACAGACATGGGGCAGAGCTGCTACTGGTTCTCCCTGTGCCCAGCCACTAACGAGGCGCCCAGGAGGGATGGCGGGTTTTAGCCCTGGCCCGCCACCCCAGCAGAGCCTTGCAACAAGCCAGACAAACCCCCACTCCATGAGGGCCTCCATTCTCCACAACCGGAATTCCCCTCCGTCATAACTCCACCCTGCAGACCAGCCTATCACAGCCAGGCTCGCAAGGCCACTTGCGGCCACGCAGTTCATCAATAAATGCCGGATTTAGAGATGACTACAAGTGTATGCTACCTGCGGCAGAGCCTGGCAAGCTACCTGTGTCGTATTTGATATGCCAAATACCAGTAACAATTATAGACGTCATTCCCATGACCTGATGGAAAGGTTTGAGACTCTTTATGTTCCTGGAGCAAGCATGTGCCCTTGGGTTCTATTAACATGAGACAGGACATATGGAGATGTTACTGGTGCCCACTCGAGCCAAGCGATGATGAGCGGGAAGACAGTGATGGTCAATATAAGGTGAGCCCAGTGTTCCCAGGCAGCAGCTCTGAATATTAATTTAGACTGTTTTTATAATATGTGAACACCATTAAGGTGAGAAAATGCTTTTCTCTGTTGTTCAGCAAGGCATCTGTTTTGTTTGGTTCACTTCAAGGAAGAGCACATTGATCTAAATGAGTAACTATTTTTGTAGTGCTCATATATCAATACTTCCCCCTTCCTTTTACCTTTTCGTATTGCAATTATAGGGAGCCATGAACTGAAATACTTGTGCATTTAGTTTTGTTTTTGTGGGAGGTCACATCCCTTTTTAGTGGTGGTGTTAATATAGAACTGAATATGGTGAAGCAAGATATTACTTGTGGACCAGGGATCACAGATAGAAGAGCAGCTGAGCACAAGCTGCAGAGCCATCAAAAATGTTCTTATCTCACATGATGGCACCAAAGATCAAGAAAACAGGCATATTTTCGCAAAGTTGGTGGCTTAAGTAAATGAGCCATCTCATGGACATACTGCTCTGAACAGATAAGTAAAAAGCTGAAAAGATTGAAAGATCAACAGCACTTTTTTTTTGGAATCCCAGAGAGGAAAGAGAACAAAAGAAAATGCCTCTACTATTGGAGAGCTATTTAAATAATGGAAGACATAAATTATTAAAACAGACACAGAAGAAGAAACCACAACAGGAATCAGTGATGAAGTAGGGCACGTAAACTGTAATTCAATTGCAGGAGGGTCAATGCACACAACTTTAAGAGTTAAAAATTGCCAGGCAACCAGTCATTGGTGGTGGATGTGTGGTTGTATTGTTTGGCTACAAAACCACAACCAAAGTTACATAGTTATTAGAGAACATTCACTTCTGAATTCCAGAAAAGGGTTGAGAGCAAAGGGAAAAGCATTTTGAAGTAATTAATTCACACTTCTCTTCATAAGGCTGCTCTCCAGGGGAAATGGCCAATTAGAATTTATACACAGGGATATAATCCGTAACTAATATTCTGGGAAAAGGATACACCAAAAATTCAGTCCATGTGTGAAAGGGATAAATCTAACTAAGGCGCTTTAACCACCTCATTTTATCAAAATGGTAGGGAAAAAAACACTGAAAAACACTTAAGGAGTTTAAGACCAGAAAAACAGGCACATAAAACACGTAGGAATTCTCCATCCTTCTTTTCTGATTGGTGAACATGGTGGAGAGATCCCTTACTATGCACTTAAACTTTTCCAAGTAACAAAACTTATTGTGTTTAGCAATAATATATTTTGTCTTGACTATTAAAATATTGATATTCAAGAATAATTTTCATTTTGGAGCTTTTCACTTCTCTGCCTATAGGGTGACTACTCAGTCTTCAAAGTCCAAACCAGTCTCACAAGTCTTAACGTCTCTCTGACTTTGTCACATCATATGACAAAAACTGTTATTGTTCTCACAACTGATTCACAGATTCACTTGCCATTTACTCCTAGAAGGCTAATTATTTAGATTTTTGAATGTGTATACTGACCTTTTCCACTTTAAAAGTATATTTAAAGCAGATATTTTTCTAAAAGATAGCTTTTTTTCTTTTAGTTTTTTGTTTGTTGGTTTGCTTCATTTTTATTGTTGCTCATTCAGGACTTATTTTTCGCTCTGTACTCAGGGATCACTCCTGGCAGGCCTGGGACCATATAGAAAGTGAAGGATTAAATCCAGGTCAGATATGTGCAAGACAAATTCCGTACCCACTGTACTATCTCTCTGGCTCTCTCACCTATTAATTTATTAATAAGACATAATAAATCTTTATAATAACTTTAGAAAGATCTAAAGTTATATTTATGTGCACTTTCTCTCACATTTAAAATAAATTAAAATTGATGCAAGGAAGTGTGCTAAATAGTTGTAAATAACAAGAATCACTGTTTTTTCTCAATGTGATTCATCAGAAATTTAAATGATAATCTAGTGATGGCATCTCTGAAAAAATGAAAACTCATTTCTATTTTGATATTAAAAACACTTTTTAAGATTGAGTATTTAAGTGCGTAGTGGGCAATGGAATACTCATTATTATAAGTTTGAAAATACTTTTTCTGCAAATAGAATTCCTGCAGTTGTAGCAACCATAAAATCACTCACAAAATTAGTTTTACCCATTTTTACCACTAATGTTAGTCTGTGATTATTCCACATACACTGCCAAGGGATTTGCAAAGAATAGGATTATCCTGAATCCTAGGGGAAATTCGTCTCTTAAGTTACTGAGCTACAATGATAATAGATGAATATTTTTTAATTACTAGCATTAAAATGAGTTATTTGCCCTACACTTAAATTTTGGATATTAAATCCCCTCAGTTACTATTTATAAAATTCGTGTGTTTTTCTTTCTGTATCACCTGGATTTTCATTCTTATTGAAATAATTATTCTTTAAATCTTCCCTTTTTCCTAAATCAGATATATTATAGCTAATGCAGTAGAGAAGTCACCTATCTGTTCCAATACATAGTCTGGTGAGAAGGGAAATGTTTAAAACAGAGCATTAAACAATTTCTAATTCTTTCCAACATTTTTCTATAATAGAGAGACCACCCATGGAATTTTACGATAGGTTTACCAAAGTGACTTGGTTTTAAAATCATCAACAGTGGCCTCATTCAGAGAATTTATTTTATCCTTGAACAGTAGAGGTTCATTTATATGTGAATTTTTTAAGTTAATAGTTGGTGCTCTATATCCTTGAGTCCTATATTCACAGATGAAACAAATTGAAGATTACACCCAGATTTTCTACTTTGCTATAGGTGCTGTAGGAATTGAAACCAGTCATCCAGGCTAACAAGAGAAATCTTTTTAGTTTTAAGTAAATTTCCCTTCCTCTTCCTTCCTTCCCTCTTTCCTTCCTTTCTTCCTTCCTTCCTTCCTTCCTTCCCTCTTTCCTTCTTTCCTTCTTTCCTTCCTTCCTTCCTTCCCTCTTTCCTTCCTTCCTTCCTTCCTTCCTTCCTTCCTTCCTTCCTTCCTTCCTTCCTTCCTTCCTTCCTTCCCTCTTTCCTTCCTTCCTTCCTTCCTTCATTCCTTCCTTCCCTCTTTCCTTCCTTCCTTCCTTCCTTCCTTCCTTCCTTCCTTCCTTCCTTCCTTCCTTCCTTCCTTCCTTCCTTCCTTCCTTCCTTCCTTCCTTCCTTCCTTCCTTCCCTCTTTCCTTCCTTCCTTCCTTCCTTCCTTCCTTCCTTCCTTCCTTCCTTCCTTCCTTCCTTCCTTCCTTCCTTCCTTCCTTCCTTCCTCCTTCCTTCCTTCCTTCCCTCTTTCCTTCCCTCTTTCCTTCCTTCCTTCCTTCCTTCCTTCCTTCCTTCCTTCCTTCCTTCCTTCCTTCCTTCCTTCCTTCCTTCCTTCCTTCCTTCCTTCCTTCCTGCCTTCCTTCCTTCCTTCCTTCTTTGCATCCCTTCCTTCCTTCCTTCCTTCCTTCCTTCCTTCCTTCCTTCCTTCCTTCCTTCCTTCCTTCCTTCCTTCCTTCCTTCCTTCCTTCCTTCCTTCCTTCCTTCCTTCCTTCCCTCCCTCCCTCCCTCCCTCCCTCCCTCCCTCCCTCCCTCCCTCCCTCCCTCCTTCCTTCCTTCGTTCTTTCCTTCGGGCAGAGATAGAGGTGTCATTCTAATACACATTAGGAAAAACACATTCTGCCACTTAACATAGCCCAAAGGAAGAAGGCTTTCTTGACATAGACCCATACCAGGAGCTGACGAATTCCAGGTGCAGACTTGGGCTGACTCCTGAGGGCAGTTACAAGAACTGCTTAGACAAAGGCAGAGTTAAGAACTCAAGACTGGACCACCAGGAACACAATGTGTTTTACCCCAATAATGCTTCATTAAATTCTACTTGTGCAAAGAATTTAGGATCAAGGGAATTATAGAAACTATCCATATACATAACCTTAAAAAATCCACTAGATGGTTTTTGCATTCTGGAGAATGCTGTGTTTCCTCTTTAGCATACATCTAGAGGTTTTGTCTTGATGATGATGAATGACATTCCCACAATAATAATAATAACAATATAATAATAATAATAACTTGTATACTTGTCTTCCCTTTGTTCATCAATTTGCTCAAACAGGCACCAGTAACGTCTCCATAAGTCCTGTCACATGCTAGTTTAGCCCAAGGGCAACTGCTTGCTCCAGGAACATGAAGAGCCTCAAACCATACCTTCAGGTCATGGGAATGAGATCTATAATTGTTACTCGTTTTTGGCATATCAAATACAACATGGGTATCTTCCCAGACTCTGCAGTAATAATAATAATACTAATAATAATAATCACTATCACTGTCTTCCCCCTTCATCATCGATTTGCTTGAGCGGGCACCAGGAACAATAATAATACTACTAATACTAATGATAATAATAATAATATCATAGTGATAATAATAGCAGTAACAGTAGCAATAATAATAAATGAAAAATAATCAGAAAGATGTAGGCAGGAAGGTAACCTCAACCCCCCCCACCTCTCTTAGCAATGGAATTCCAAGGAAGTAATAAAATCAATAGTGCCAAGGCTGAAAACAGCAAGGTCTGATAAAATTTTACCTGATCCCAAAAGGGCCAGGGAATGCTAGCGACCCCTCTGAGAGAAGTTCCAGCAGAAAAATAGTCTAGGAAAAGAATTTCAAGGAGGACCATCCACTACTCTCAACTCTAGCAACAGACTTTTGCTAGTTAGACGTTCCACATGGGGACAGCTTAGGAAAAGCCTATACAAGCCACCTTGAACAAAGGAAAAATGCACATACACTTGAGTCCATGTGCTGCTTGTGCCCATGTGGCTGAGCAAATGTGGTGCCTGAGCACATGTCATCTGCATTTTCTCTCTTGAGATATGTGCTTTCATACTTGTATATCTAATGCTGGATGAGTATAGGTACTCTATCTTTAATGAAGCCTACATTCTTTATTGAGTGTGTTACTTTCTCTCACTTTCCTCTCCTTCCCTTTCCATAACCGTCCAAATACAATCCTAAACCCTGACAACTTCTTTCTGCTAGAAAGACAAAGAACCTGTAAGGTCTGGGTGAGGCCTAGGATAGCAAAGAGTGCAAGGCAATGGAATTCCTAAAATGTAATAAAAGCAATAACACTAAGGCTGAAAATAACCCAAGTTGCAAAAAAACAGGGACGAAGGCCTTTACCTGGTGCCATGAGACCCTGAGAAGGAAGAACCACCATCTGAGAGACGCTCCAACAGAAACAAAAGGACAGGAAAGGAATTTCAAAGACCATCCACACTCCCAACAGTTCCTCCTTGACAACCTTTTCTTTGTGACAATATTTGACTATGATAACTACAGGCCAAGGAAACATGAAAATCCATGCAAAAATCAACCTTAAAGACCATATACAGTTCTCTCCACCTTTGGGGAATTCCAGGCTCTCTCTTGAGTACCTCTCTCTCTCTCTCTCTCTTTTTCCCATCCTAAAATTTCCATAATAAAATCCATATTTACTTCACAAATCCCTGGTAACAACCTAGGACCCATTTTCCTTTCCTATAAAGAGAAGTTTCTCGCCCTAAGTCCATGGCTCTCTGAGAAACCTTGGGTGATGGGGATCAACTCCCGTGTCTAGAAGACCAAGTGAACTTCAGGTGTGGCTTGACCATGAACTCATGGGGCTGGTAGGGTTCTGGCCCATGCTGTGCAGGAGCTCATCGCAGGCTTTCTTCCCCAGTAGGACCCAGGACAGCAGTGGCATATCAGGAAAAAGTGAGTCTCTCTCCTTCCTGCCTCACATAAGCCACTCATGGGGTCCCATCTACATCAGGGTTGACTTTCCTTACCTGTAAAGAGTAATTCCTCTCAAGCCAGTCCATGGTTCCCTGAGAGATTGGGTGGTGGCAATTAACTCCTGTGCTGAGTAGACCAAGTGGACATCAGGTGTAACTTGACCAGCATTTCGTGGGTTTTTGCAGTGCTCAGGTACATACCATGCAGAGGCTCATTGTAGACTTTATCAGTACTTACCTTCCTAGATGCAGAAGTGGATAAGGAAAAAGTGATCGTGTCTCTCCTCTCCACCTCACATAGCCCCACCCATGGAGTTCTACCAACTTCAGTAGTGGAATCAAACCTGGCCATGTGCTTCAGCCCTTTCTGCTATCTTTCAGTTTCCATCAACAATTTTGTTTACTATTTTTTTTTAAATTATAGACACCCTGATTTCCAATAGTGCTATTGATAGGCTTTAGTCCTAGAAAATATGACAAAGATATGATAACAAAGAAGATAGGGTGAATAATTTAAAAACAAACAAAATACCATAATGACTCCAGCTTTAACATCAAAGTTAGAGACAGGAAAGCTGCTTTTTTCTATATATGCCACTGGTCATAGAGTTTCAGACAGGAAAATCTTTCTAAAACATTATTAAATTGCTTCCTGATATCAAATGTTCCTCTAACATATCAGAGTGATAGCTATTATGGCTAAAACTAACCTTTGTGAGAAAGACTGACCAAAATGACTTCAATGTTCCTCTAAAGTTTAAGTTATGTTACTCCTAGAAAAATACAAAATATTAAAAGCAATGAAAGGAAAACAACAAAAGCCCTCTAATTTATCATGATAATTATGATGTACTCTGATCCAATTTATCTGTAGATGTTAAATATAAAGTCACCAGAGACAAGCTATCCGGATTTTAAAACTTATTATTTGTTATATTGGTTTTGATCAAGTTAATTAAGGCCTGTTTGTTTCAATTTTGTAAACTGGGCACTAAAAATGTGGCTTCTTTATATTTACTAATGAGGATTAAATACCTTAAATTATTAAAGAATTTTGTTACATATTAAGCACTAAATATTTAATATGTATAATCAAAAGTGATATGACAATATTTAATAACTTGTTATAAAGGCTGAAGTTCATCTTGTCCATCATCATTAATTTGTTGACGATAATGGTAATGATGATGATGATCGAACCATTTACTGGTTGACATGTTATTAAACCCTATTGGAATATGTCTAATATTGAAAATGTACCATTATCAGAACCTATTTCAAGCTCAGGTATGCCTGATCCAGAGACTCAGAGACACAGAATAGAGCAGCTACCGGCTTTCCCTGAGCCCAACTGATCATGAGGAGGCCAGGAGGGAAGGTGGGTTCTAGCCCTGGCTTGCCATCCCGCAGTCTCGAAAGAAGCCAGAGGAACCCCCCACACCATGAGGGCTGCCATTTTCAACATCAGGACTCCACAGCTCGTCAGAGCTCCACCCAGCAGAAGAGCTGATCTTTCTCCATTTTGCCTGTCTGCTTTGCAGCTGCGCAGTTCATCAATACATGCAGTAGATGAGAGGCTACTACAAGAGTATCCCACCTGCATGGCAGAGCCTGGCAAGCTACCTGTGTCGTATTTGATATGCCAAGAACCAGTAACAATTATAGATCTCATTCCCATGACTTGAAGGAATGAATTGAGGTCCTTCATGTTCCTGGAGCTAGCAGTTGCCCTTGGGTTACACTAGCATGTGACAGAACATATGGAGATGTTACTGGTGCCCACTCAAGAAAATCGAAGAACGATGGGAAGACAAGTGATGTAAGTGATACAAGTGATCAGACTCTAAGTAAAGGATTGTATGAGGTATTTTATTTAACATTTGAGAGAGGAATATAAGTAATGGGTAAGCGAAACTCACAGAGAAGTGGGAAAGGACAATAATTCATATAATAAGTGAGTACCACTCCCACATTCTTGCTCAAGGCTCTCTGGTAAGTTAAGTTAGACTCATCCATAAACTATTCCTGACACATTTTTCTTATTGAGTCATATTCTATAGGATTTACAGGGTGTGTCTGAGAATGTTAGCTTCTCTCCATTTGCACAATGAGAATATCAACATTATTAAATTGGAGTCAACAGCTCATAGGATTTATCCACAGTGTCCAAGAAACCAAAATATTTATCATATATTAAAGGAATTATGAAAGCACATTTTGAAATCCAAGCAATACCCTGAAAATGGTAAGCAATCAATTTTCTCCTCAAAGTAGCTATGCATAGGTATATTATAACCAAATATTATTAGATATTTCTGGTATTAAATGTTAGGGAAAAACAGATATAGAGATAAACTTTCTATATATATAATGCTTCATTTTGGACCTAAATCGAATGCAAAATGTTCACATTGACTTTATCACCAACAGATATTTGTATAAAACTCTTTTAAAGAACTTGACACACTTAATTGGCTTCATCTTTGCTTGCTTGTTATTACTATTGTCTTATCTTCTGTAAAAGAAAGTGAACTACTTGAGTTGAAAAAGGGGGTCCCACAACAGATTTTTCAAGTGCAAAGATGCAAAGAATTTCACAGATTGTGCAAATGCTTAGTAAATCATAGGTTGCTTAGAAAGTAAAGGATGGGGAAGAAAGTATATGGAAAAGACAAATAGTATGTAAAAATAGTACTAAGAAAAAAGTATTTAAAAGATAAATGTTATTTAATGTTTTATAAGTACTTTATATGTGTCAAGTCATTTGTATGCAATTTGTATAATAACCATGCCAATATTTCTGTTATGTAAACTTTACTCCATTTTTTTAGTGGCGACATTTGAGCTCAAAGTGATCAACTTTCACAGACAAAAAATCACAAACAAAAATAGTGCCTGGATTTAAGATGGAATCTATCATCATTAAAAAGAAAATCACACTTGTGGGCCTGAGAAAATCATGCTTCCTTGCTTATGACCCACCCCAGTTTGAGCTAAGTACTGCCCAGAGTACTCCCTGAGCAGAGAGCCAGGAGTAAAGTCTGAATCTAACTGTGGTCCCTGCAATTAGTAAACACAAACACGCAAAGAAGCAAAAATTACAATAATTCAATACTTTATACTGCTTCTGAGAAAAACATGGTGAAAAGTAGAGAATAATAAAGAAGTATAAACAAGGAAGAAACGAAAAGAAATAGGGAAAGCAGGAAAACAATGAAAGAAATGTGAAAGGAAATAGGGATTAAAGGAATAATTCTGCACTTGCAGAGAAGGATGTTTACTACCGATACTTGAAAAGCTGTCATGGAGTTTATTAAAGCTACTCATATATGAACTATAAAACTTCAGGAAAAATTGTGAAGAAATATAGAGTAATTTACTGAAATTGTCCTGGAGTAAGACTTTATGACTTGTTGATTGCTAAAATAAAATATTATTTTTATATTTCTACAATAAAATAAGATAAAAATTACCATTAATTAGATGCATGAGAACTTTGAAAAGAAAAAAACAATTGATTAAAACATTAAAACGAAAAGCACATTTAAAAATTTAGTCTTTCTGATACTTTATCTCTAGGATGGTTGTGTTAAAGATTGAGATAGAAGAAAAACAGAGTTCCAGGAGCTGAATTAATTTTATTTCTAAAATATAAAACTATTTCACAGTTTCTTGGAGTAGGAAAGGAAAAAAGTAAAAATGTCTAATTTTAATATTGTTTTAATTTCAAGTCATTGTAAAATTTACAGAAAGATATTGTTAATCATACCTACACTTGGTATTTGTTTTCCTTCAAACCTCATTGTGGTTAATAGGTACTTCTCTCAAATAGGTAAAGCAAAGCCAGTGGTTTTGAGAGTGGATAACAGTTTGAAATGTCACCATAGCTTTGATTTATCCAAAGCAACAGTCAGTGTGAATTATCTGAGATAATGTGTAGAAATTTTCCTCTTTACTCTTTAAAAGTTGTGTCTTAATTATGAAAGTCTACATTTCAATCACAAAGAACAACAGGCATTAGAAATATTTTATACTAATATCATTGGATTCTGCAGGGCCTGAGTCAGAGGTGACTCTGGCAAGCACAATGGTAATCAAAGTCCCTTGCTTTGAACTGCTGGCCTAATTGGGAGAGAAACACAGAAAGGAACACTTCATTGTCACTCCCTCCCTTAGACCTATTTTGCTATGCCCTGTAAAGGTTTTCTAGTCTCATAGTCACACAGTAGTAAGACTGTTAATCAAGTAGATCTTAAATATTCTCATATCAAAAAATAAATGATAGAACTGTACAAAGTATACAAGGTACTGTATAGTAGTAACCATGAGATCTGTAGGTTATTTATCTTAAATAATTATTTAAATTAGACAGATAATTATTTATATGTAGACAAATAAACTGTTATTTGGTGAGTTTCACTGCCACTCAAAAAGTAAAACAAAAAAAAATGGAAGGAGATAAAACGGGGGTCAAAGGGGAGAGATCTCTTCATTTAGGAAAAAAAAGACTTAAAAGTTAACAATTATATAATCTACAATGTGGAAGGGAAGGAAAAGAGAAAGAGAGAGAAAGAGAAAGAAATTAAGAACCTGCCACAGAGGCAGGCTAGGGAGGGGGAGGGTATCGGGGACATTGGTGGTGGGAAATGGGCACTGGTGGAGGTATGGGTAACGGAACACTATATGACCGAAACCCAAATATGAATATCTTATGAACATCTTTGTAACTGTATATCTCACAGTGGTATAATCAAATATTTTTAAAAATTTAACAATTATTACATAAGTCTTCTTTCTGTATGTTTGCTTGGCTTTCATGTTTTTTTTACTACAGAAGTTATTTTGTAGATGTTTGTTTACGAATTTAAAAAATCTGCCCTCATAGCAGTTGTGACTAGAATCAACCATTGAAAATAAAAGGGTCTTAAGTCTATCTGATTAAATGTCTTCCAATCTTAATAGTATTCACAAACTAATATGCGGGCCATAAAGCTCTTAAACAATTGTAATCCATTATTAGTTCAAAGAGTTTCTTATAAATTTTAGGTTGGTCCAGGGCATAAATTGTTAAGGAAGCATTAAAGATGAAAGTCCAAAATATATACAGAAACTATGGAAAAAATTTCTCTGCTGCTAGCTTTAATGGGAACTCATAAGTAAAGATGACAGTAAAAAGTTAGTGAAAAAGTGAGTATTGCTAGTACAGAGAAAAGGGTTATCTTTTGCTATTTGACACTCGTTATAGTACTAAAGCACCCTAAGGCACAAACTATGCAAGAAATGACTTCCTTGGGGATTCTTTTCAAGGTATATAGCTTGTTGAGACTTCACAGGAAGAAAAATTTTCTAAATATCTTCTTGTTCAGTTCTCCAGGAAAAAAAATGAAGATAAGAGTTAATTCTGCATACCATGCTTCTTTGTGATCTTAATATGTTAATAAATTTCTTGTAGAGAACATTATGAAACTTTTAGACTACTTTTAGAAGAAAGCCTACCTTATATACTTAATCAAAAGGACAAATGTAGGGAAGGTCATTACCACACAAAGTATCAAATACAGTATATTTGCATGTGTTTACACTAAGAATATCTTTTACAGAAATATTTTTGCCACTTTATTACGGCATAAATCATTCATTTGAAAAGTTAGAAGTCATATTCGAGAAATACTTTAGAAACAGAATGATGATATTAAATCTTGTACTCGCATATTTATTTGAGTTGAAATACTTTTTTTTGGTAAAATGCGAAACAATTTTGTTGAAATTTACCTGAACTAAATTGATCATTTCTGACTCAACAATTAAAACTAATGATTACATTTTAGGAATTTATAAGATTTATAAAATATGGGTCCTAGATCAGCCTATCTTGACTGGGTATCAATTCTATCAACTGTAATTTGTATGAGCAAGTTATTTAATCACTCCTGGTGTTACTATGCTATCTACAAATTTGGAAAACCAATAGTGTAGATTTCATATGGTACTACTTAGGAATGTAATGGTGGATAGTGTAAATAATTATTATTTAAGATATTATTATTCTTATTTTCTATTATGTGTTTTTGGTACTTGCAGAAAAATTGGTATATAAAAACTGTGGGGGAAAATCCAGAAAGATATGATGCTGATTATAGTAATGCTATAGACCTTATTATGAGTGTGATAACTCAGAAATTTTTCAAAAACTGCATAATGTGACATATATATGTATATACGTATATATATGTATATATATATATATATATATATCACGATCACGATCACGATCACGATCTTCCCATTAATCATCTATTTGCTAGAGCGGGCACCAGTAATATCTCAATATGTCCTGTCACATGCTGTAGAGCCAAGGGCATCGGCTTGGGACAGGAACATAAAGAGCCTCAAACCATTATATTAGGTCATGAGAATGATCTAATATAATTGTTACTGGCATTTGGCATATCAAATACAACACGAGCAGCTTGCTAGGCTTGCCGTGTGGGAGGCATACTCTATAAACACCTCCAAATAAAGCCTTTATTGATGAATGAAACATATATATATATATATATGTTATATATATATATATATATATATATATATATATATAACAAGAAAAAATTAAATGTAGAAAAAGTTTAACAAAGTTAGCAGCATCAGGACTACAGATTGGAGAAATTGGAGCTACGATGATTAAAGTTTTGAAACTTGCAGCAAATGAATCTGTAAAGTTCTCATATTTATATTTTACAATATAATTTTATCTATTTGAAAGTTGTTAATCAGGTAGAATTAAATATTCTCATATCAAAAAAATGATAACTACAAAGAATACAAGGTACTATATTGTAATAACTATGAGATCTGCTGGTTATATATCTTAAATAATTATTTAAATGACATACAAATAAATGAAAATTTAGAGGAAAGAAAAAATTTTGCATCATTCCAGTATGCAAAATTCTTATATACACAAAACAGTGTACAGAAACAATGCAGAGAAAATGGGGAAGAAATAAACTGAGAATAGAGATGTATAAGGAACACTTAAATGTTCTTATAACAAAGTAGAAACAATTCCCTCAAACCCTGAAAAGACTGTAAGTGAATTTAGAATAGCAAAGTCTAAAAAAGTTCGTGAAATTAACATGTCATTGAGGGAAATAGCCCTTGATTATTTATGAAACTGAATTCCTTTGAGAATGGATTTGTTCATTGGAATTAAATTATACAATCTTTTGACATAACAGCATGTCTGATTTGGGCTGGAGATATAATAGGAATTAAGGCATTTGTCTTCTGTACTGACAACCCTGTGTGAATCTCTGTAGCAGACACATGTGACTCCCGAGTACAGCCAGGGGATCATTCCTGAGCAAGATGGCAGGAATATTCCCTGACCATAGATGAGTATGGCCCTAACTTCTCCAACTTCACATATGTTTGGTTGCTTAAAATTGAGTAGAACTGCATTGATAAATAAAGGGATATGAATGCCTAATATATAAAATTTATGCTATTTTAACCATATTTTAATCCTTATGTTACATACAACTCAATAGCATCAGGTCTCTAGTATTTTTAAAGCAGTGAATATGCTTTTGTAAGAAAAAAATCTTTCAGATGACATAGAAAAAGACTGGGCCCCCTGGGATGAACCCAGAGCCATGTCAGAGCTTGGCAAGCTACCCGTGGTGTATTCATATGCCAAAAACAGTAACAATAATGGACCTCATTCCCAACAAATGGAGACGTTACTGCCACCCGCTCAAGCAAATCGATGAACAATAGGAAAACAAGTGATATAAAATATTCAATTAAAATATCATTATTGGATTGGGTGAGAGGCCTAATTTCCTGGGGATCCTGGGATGGTAGTGCTCGAGTTTTGAGGTGACTACAAGAGAATCCCACCCACACTGCAGAACCTGGCAAGCTACCCGTGCCGTACTTGACATGCTAAATACCAGTAACAATTATAGACCTCATTCCCATGACTTGATGGAATGGTTTGAGGTCTTTATGTTCCTGGAGCAGGCAGATGCCCTTGGGCTATGTCACATGTGACAGGACATATTGAGATGTTACTGGTGCCCGCTCGAGCAAATTGATGATCTATGGGAAGACAGTGATACAGTGATTAGTAAAATGCAGCATAATAATTCAGCAAGCAAATGAAAGTTCTGAAAATGATTGCCTTGCAAGGTAATTAACATAAAATTAAAACTGTTTTAACAAGAGTTTAAATGGGTTTAGTCATTCCTGAAAAAAATGAATTTCATATTTTATTTCACTCTAGTCAGGACCTTTGCTAGAAATGTTTGAAATAGGGGTCAGAGAGGAAAAATAGCTGGTATGGCTCCTGCCTTACAAACAGCTGACTCAGGTTCAATTATAGGTCTGCAATACATGGTCACCAGAATCCCCATCAGGAGTGATTTTTGAGCACAGAACCAGTAATAAATCATGAGCACTACTGGATGTGAGCCAAAATACAAAATAGAATACAAAATAAATGTTCAAAATAGTACTGTATCATGAATATGATACAATAGTGTTAAGTTTCTAATGGAAGAAGGTGCTAGAAATGTGAATTATCACAGCTACAAACTTGGCACTATAGTAGTTTGGGGCATCTATGCACAAGTGTTGCTAGTACTCATTAATTCTTTAAAGTATTAACATGTTGTTTTTATATTTTTACTGGTGTGAATCTGTATTTCATGACTGATGTAATGAGTAAAGAAGTCATAACTGTTAATTATTTATAGAAATTGATAATTTGGAATATCAAGTTGTTCTTTGCTAGTCTGAGAGAAATATATTTACTATCTGTTTTAAAATGGGGGAAATTAAGGCCTGAAAATATAGTACAGTAGTGCTCCTAAAATATTAATTGCCAAAAGAAATATGAGCGTTCTTAAACTTGTTAAGTAAAAATAATTGAAAGGTTTAAAAACTGTAGGTAACTGTTATCCTGAGATTTTTATTATATAACTCTATATGGGATTTATTAACATTCCCTATGCTAGTAGTAACTTTAGTAAGCTAGTTACATTGATGATGAATATAACATGAACTGAAACATTCCTTCAAAGCTTAAGTACATATATAAAGCTAAATATATAGTGCAGTATTACGTGTCAGTAACTCAGACAATATTTATTAAAAATATTCTTTTAGAAAAATGCTAAGTTCTAATAGAGATGTTCTTCTTATACTTGAAAAGATGCTTTTAACATTATTTGAATGATCTAAATATTATTCATTTTATCTATATATCAACTATTTTAAGGATAAACTACATTAAATAAGTCTTTAATGTTTTGGGGCCATAGCAATAGTACAGTGGGAAGGGCATTTGCCTTGTACATATCTGATCTGGGTTCAATCTCCAGCATCCCATCAGATCCCCCAAGCAACTCGAGGAGCAATTACAGTGCAGAGCCAGGAGTAACCCCTAAGCATTTCTGGGTGTTACCCCAGAAAGAAAAAGAGTATTCATATATATATATATATGTATATATATATATACATATATATATATGAATACTCTTATATATATATATTATTGTACTGAAGTTATAGTGTAATGTAGAAAAAAAATGTTACTCCATCAACATCATTTTAACTGTAGGGAAGTAAGGAGAAACATCTAGCTCAGAACATCTCATCCTCTGAGACACTGATGAGTTAAGTAATTAATCAGTGTCTCCCTGAGTAGCTAGATAAATGCACTGAACATTTTTAAATTCTATAAAAATAAAAATATGTAATAAAATATGTAAATATGTAATAAATATGTAAATTATATGATCCAGAATAATTTTTTACCTTTTATAAGTCAATCTGCTTCATAGATTTTTAAGTTCCTCTTCTGCAATATTTTGAAAAAATAAATATATAGCACAACTTAACAAAACATAGGTGCAAAGTATTTAACACTTTAAATTAATGCCTGAAAATATAGTACAGTGGTGCTCCTAAATTATTTATTGCCAAAAGAAGTATGAGCTTTCTTAAACTTGTTAAGCAAAAAATATAATTGAAAGGATAAACAAAATCCCTAATACTGTAGATCCAGGAGATTCCGCTTCTGTATTGCAACAGAGAAGTAACATAACTTACATTGCTCTTAAGTGCAAATTAGTACATACACATAGAAACTTATGTACATAGATGATTTAGAGAAGTTATCTAGGTTTTAGGTGAATAAAAAGGTTTTATTTAGAATTTCACCCATTAAAGGTAAACATAAAGTTGAATCTTAGTCACTGTTTCTTTTTGAGGTGCAGAAGCTTTTTAGTTTCATGTAGTCCCATATGTTTATCTTTTCTTCTAGTTGCTTTGTTAGTGATGTTTCATCTTTGAAGATGCCTTTAGCTTCAATGTCATGGAGGGTTTTTCCTATATTTTCTTCAATGTACTTTATGGATTCAAGTCTGATATTGAGATCTTTAATCCACTTTGATCTGATTTTTGTGCATGGTGTTAAACACAGGTCCAAATTCATTTTTTTTACATGTCGCTGCCTAGTTTTCCCAACACCACTTATTGAAGACTAAGATACAAAAGCAGTCCACAGAATGGGAAAGAATATTCACCCAATACCCATCTGATAAGGGGTTAATATCCAGGATATATCAGGCACTGGTAGAACTTTACAAGAAGAAAACAAACAACCCCATCAAAAAATGGGGGAGAAGAAATGAACAGAAACTTCAGCAAGGAAGAAATTCGAATGGCCAAAAAACATATGAAAAAATGCTCATCATCACTAATCATCAGAGAGATGCAAATCAAAACAACAATGAGATACCACTTTACACCACAGAGACTGGCACATATTCAAAAGAACAAGAACAACAAGTGCTGGCGTGGGTGTGGGGAAAAGGGAACACTCATCCATTGTTGGTGGGAATGCCGGCTGGTACAGCCTTTCTGGAAAACAATATGGACATTCCTCCAAAGACTAGAAATTGGACTCCCATTTGACCCAGCCATACCACTCCTGGGAATCTACTCTGGGAAGCCAAAAATACGCAGCGGAAACACCATCCCTACTTTTATGTTCATAGCAGCATTATTCACAATAGCCAGAATCTGGAAGCAACCAGAGTGCCCAAAAATCGATGACTGGATAAAAAAGCTTTGGTACATCTACACTATGCAGCTGTTAGGAAAAATGAAGTTATAAAATTTGCCTACAAATGGATGGACATGGAGAAGATTATGTTGAGCAAAATTAGCCAGAAGTAGAGAGACAGATACAGAATGACTGCATTTATTTGCATGGCATAAATATATATGTACATATTATGATACCAATATCCAAGGTCAAGTGAAACATATATCAGGAGGTCTTGTCAAAGGTGGAAATTATCACAAACTTGTGGGAGTCAGAGGCTAGGTAAGACAGAAAATGGAACAGTGTGCTAACAATTGTCGAGGGTACTAATGCCAACCTAGAACTGAGCATTAAATAGAGGCAAAAAGATACACATGACAACCCTTTAATGTATGTTCTGTAATCCATAGTCCGGAGGGGAAGGAAAAGAGAAAGAGAGAGAAATGGAAAGAAATAAAGAACCTGCCATGGACGAGGGCTGGGGGAGGGGGAGGGAACCAGGAAAGTTGGTGGTGGGAGATGGGCACTGGTGGCGGGATGGGTGCTGCAACACTGTATTACCAAACCCAAATATGAACTTCTTAATTGTATATCTTTGTAATTGTAAAAATAAAAAAATTAATTAAAAAAACATAAAGTTGAAGATTTACATCTTTCTAGGGAATGTCAACTGGTTCTGCCTTTTTTTGAAAACAATCCTCCAAAAACTAGATATTGAGCTCCCATTTGACTTAGCACTACCACTCCTGGGATCATACTGTGAAAACCCAAAAAATTCATAGAAGAAACATTATCTGCACTTCTATATTCATTGCAGGTCTATTCTCAACAGCTAGAATCTGGAAACAGCCTGAGTGTCGAGAACAGAAGATTGGATAACGAAACTTTGATACATCTACACAATGACCTTGCCACTGTCAGGAAAGATGAAGTCATGAAATTTGCCTACAAATGGACTGACATGGAGATTATCATCCTTAGTGAAATTAGAATGAAAAGGACAGATATAGGTTGACTGCATTCTCTGTGGGATATAAATATATACCAGTGTTCTACTAATTGTTGGAAATGGTAACGCCAGACTAGAACTGAGAACTGAATTCATGACAAGGGATTTACATGATAATCTCTAAATATATTTAGGACAAGCACATGTAAGAGAAGGGAGAGAGAGGGAATTGGGGGGAAGTGCCTGCTATAAAACCAGGCTGGGGGGGAGGGGAGGGAATCTGGGGATATTGGAGTTGGCAGATGTGCACTGGTAGAGAGATGGGTGCTGGAACACTGTATGAGTGAAACTCAATCACTAACAGCTGTATAAATGTAGGGCCGGAGCGATAGCCCAGTGGGTAGGGTGTTTGCCTTGCATGCGGCCGGCCAGGGTTCGATTCCCGGCATCCCAAAAGGGTCCCCCCGAGCACCACCAGGAGTAATTCCTGAGTGCAGAGCCAGGAGAAACCCCTGAGTATTGCTGGGTGTGACCCAAAAAGCAAAAAAAAAATGTATATCTCACTGAGGTATAATAAAATGAAATAAAAAATATTCATTGTGTTTCTTCCTGAGCTTTAACATGGAGATTTGTAATATTTGTGGGGGAAAACATGCAAGTACTTCTTACAGAAAATTTGCTTGACTTTGTTTTTATCATTAACATAACCCAGTAAAGATATTTTCATGCCCAAGATTGCTGAATTTCTTCCAAATGACTCATTTTCTATTGTTTGTGGAAGAGGGAAGGCTTGGGAGAAAACAGGCAATCCAGGAAGTGAAAAAAAGAACAAGATTGTAAACTCTCACTTCAGAAATAAATAAGTACATGGCAAAGTGAATTAAATACAAGTTACCTCAAAGTGCATGTTATTATTATTAACTATTACAATAACTTAGTTACTCAGTACATTATGTATCATGAAATTAAAGTAAAGAAACTAAAAATTGGGATTGGTACATAGCATCAAAGCACTTGCCTAGCATGTGACCAAACCTGGTTCAAAGCCCAGCACTGTATAGTGTTTCCTGAGCACCACTAGGAGTTATCATTGAGCACTGCTGGGTGTACTCTCCCGAAGCCAAAAAATAGCTGACACTCTTAAAGTATACTAAGCTTAATCTATGAATGCATTTAGTATTTGAATTTTTATTGGAATTCTATATTCTTTTTTTCTTTTTATCTCACACCTGGCATTGCTCAGGGGTTAGTCCTGTTTCTTTGCTCAGGAATTATTCCTGGCAGTGCTTGGGGGACCATATGTAATGTAGGGGATTGAACCCGGGTCAGCTGCATGCAAGGCAAACACCCTACCTGCTGTACTATCGCTCTGGACCCTGGAATTCTATATTCTTTATCTATTTTGAGCAGATGAAAAATATTTAATCAAACCATACATTTCCATTTAAGTGTGTAATGTATCATAGTGTACTGAATCATTTTCTTTAAACTGAGTTAAATATTTAAAAGAAGACTATTGGGTCTGCACAGATAGTGCAGTGGGTAGGGTACTTTCTTTCTTTGGATAGAGCCAGGTTTGATCCCTAGCATCCCATATGATGCACCTCAGAAAGTTGCATCTCCTGTGGTGGCTGTATCTTTCTCTAACTCAAGGGATAGTGGCTTACCCTGCAGCATGGATAGCAGCCAGAGGAAGGTCCGTGCCTTAAAAAAGGGGAGAGAATGTGAAGGTCGGGAATCTGAGGGGGACGCTAAGGATTAGTAAGCTATGATCTCAGTCTCACTTCTGCAGCTTGTCTTGCTCCCTGTCCTGCCTTGTTTCAGAGTTTCAATTTCCTGTTCCAGCCTTTTAAATACCTGCTGAGTTGCTGTGTTTATATATGTATATATGTTTACATGCATATATGCATATATGCATATATGTATATATGTATATGTGTATATGTGCATATGTGTATATGTATATGTGTATATAGTCTATATGTGTATATGTATATATGTGTATATATATGTATATATACACACATAACATATACATATATGTATATTTAACTGTGTAGAAAATTTGACTCAGGATAAAAAAGTATAAATTAAGTAGGATTAAAGCAGTTATGCTTTATAATTTGTGTGCAAACTGAGATAAGCAAGAATGAAGAAACAGAAGAATAGTTAAAATAGAAAAACAAGTCACTTGGAAAGCTAAGGAACGTCCCATATAAGGCAATGAAAAGGAGATTATGTTCCTAAGAGTGAGGACAGAACAGCCAGTTCCCTTACAGTGGCACACCAACTATTTTGAATGATCTTCTGACATCTTGGGTAATCTATCTTTATTTTTATGTCGGAGAGTATGAATGCAAGCAGGCAGCAGGTGGCCTTGGTGTCAGGGTTCTGCAACAGCTCACATGCTCTACTCCATGGCCATTCTCTCTTATTTTAGCAAAGAATCACTTGTGTTAAGGAAGAGAAGGTGATATAATACCAAACTTATTTATTTGATATGTATGAGGGAACAAAATTATGCATAGTTATTGGACTCCAGATCATCTGATTCTTGACAGGAAGCATAGGGAAAGATTCTGCTGGAGCTGTCTGCCACTGACATATTTTGAGTTTACGCTTGAATCTCTTTCCTGTCACTTTGGATGAGAGTGTTTTAACTTACCATCTGCATCTTGTATGTAATATTCACTTCAACAAACTCAACAAAATGTCAGATGGTATATTTCTGACTATGTTAGTAACCAAAATACAGCCTTAAATGTGCTTCAGTTTCTCCAATAATGAAATATAAAATCTGGTACCTTCCCAGCTAAGAACAATGCTGTAAGTTTAGAACAGCTTGCTAAAGGTCAGAAGCAGGGTGTAAGTAAGAAAATTATCCAGTTGTATTTCAGAAGTTTAGACAGAGATATCATTTTAATGGCATCAAATATATTTTTGATAGTAAAGCCATTTCAGATGTTTCTTGGATCTAGTGACTTGCACAGAAAAAGGGCACCATGTACAATTGATCTTTAAAATCCTCAAAATAGGGGGACAGAGATGCAGCTTATGTGCAGAGACACATTCAGACTCCACAGCTCATCAGCACTCGACCCAAGAGAAAAGTTGATGTCTCTTCATTGTGCGTGGCCACTAAGCGGGCCCATGGTTCATCAGTAAATGCACTAATTTAGAGCCTACTGCCAAGAGTCCTACCCACACAGCACAGCCTGGCAAGCTTCCCATGTCATATTTGATATGCATAAAAACCAAACCAGTAACAAATATAGACCTCATTCCCATAACCTGAACAAATGGTTTGAGGCTCTTCGTGTTCCTGGGGCAAGCAGATACCCTTGGACTACACTATCATGTGACAGGATATATGAAGATGTTTCTGGTGCCCACTCGGGCAAATCGATGACCAAAGGGAAGACATGATACAAGAAGTTATGGCAGGCCCAAAATAACAGTTCTCAGAGCTGGATAGTACAAGTATTAATTTTTTGGTTTTTTATCTTAAATTTATTATTTTTAATTGAATTGCTGTGAGATGGACCAGTGTAAGGAGTAATGCACTTGCCTTGCCATTGGCCTATGCTAGTTTGATTCTCAGATCTCCTGGAAGACATCAAGGGTTGATCTTTGAGCACAGAGCCAGTAATAGTCCTGAGCAGCACAAGATGTTTATCATAATGAGTCCTGCATAAGAAAGATTGGAAAATAACAATAATATTACCAAAATGCTCTAAACACTAGAACCTTTTAATATGTTACTTTTTGTTGGCAAAGGGATTTTGCTGTTGTGGGATTTTGAGATGGGGCGGTTATTCTGTTTTTTTTTTAAGTGGACTCAACATAGTCATAAACGCTTTTATAAGGAATGAGAAATACATAGGAGTTAGAGACAAAAAATGTGGCAGTGATTTGGAGTGATATGATGGCTGGGCTAGGGGAATGTGGTCAGTTTCTAAAAACCGGAAAAGGGAAGGCAAGTTTTTCTCCCAAAGTCTGTAGTAGAAATGCAGCCCTGCCAGAATCTCTAATTTTAACCTCATAGTACTTATTTCACACTCATCTTGGAATAACAGAAAAATAATTTTGTGATGTCTTAACTGGCCCAGTATGTGGTTATTTTTATAGCATCAGCACTCTAAGATTATATGTCAATCTTAATTTTAAAAAAATATATTGCTCAGATGTAGTATTAGAGTGCTCATAATGATTATGTGTAATGAGTAACTAGTTTTCCTCTCCTAAAGGAATTAAATCCCATCCTTGTCTGACAAGAGGAGTGGGGAAGGAAATATATAGGAGAGAAAAATCTCTTTCCTCCATCACTGATCTGTAAGTCACTACTTGCCATTCTTTGAATTTTCTCACTTTTCTCTCATGCCACTATCAATCAGGCATCACTGTATCACTGTATCACTGTCTTCCTGTTCATCATCGATTTGCTCAAGCGGGCACCAGTAACATCTCCATATGGCCTGTCTCATGCAAGTAGAGCCCAAGGGCACCTGCTTGCTCCAGGAATATAAAGAGCCTCAAACCATTCCATCAGGTCATGGGAATGGCAGAGCCTGGCAAGCTACCCATGTCGCACTTGATATGCCAAATACCAGTAACAATTATAGACCTCAATCAGGCATACATTAGAAACAAGAGTACCTGTAGCTAGCATACAGTTTATTAATATAAGAATAGTATGATAGTCTCACATAGACAGATGATGACAGATATCTTCAGAGATATGAAAGCTCAGTGTTGAATACCAGTGGTGCTCAGCATTGAACACCAGTATTCTTTGTGTGTTTGTTTTGAGTTCATAACTGGCAGTGCTCAGGGCTGTTCTGGCTCTGTGCTTGGAATCACTTCTGACTGCTCAGGGAACTGAATGTGAAATGGGGGATAGATCACAAGTAGTACACACACAAGGCAAATGCTCTACCGGTTTTACACTTGCTCTGAATCTTGTATCACTTGTCTTCCTGTTTTTTTAACTTCTCCATTCATTTGTTGGGAATGGGATTCATTATTACTGTTTTTGCCATATCAAATACACCATGGATAGGACCCTGAATATCAGTGTTTTAATTAGCAGTTCACTTGATCACTTGACTTAATCACTTGACATACTGTTATTCATCGATTTGCTCGAGTGGGCACTAGTAATGTTTCCATTTGTCCTTATATCATACCAGTGTAGCCTGTCGGGCGCTCCGCCGGGTCCCCGACAGTGCCGGGAAGCGAGTTCCCTTCTACCTCCGGCCGGGCGAGGAATGGATGAGCACTCAGGGATCCGATGAGGTTTTAAAAGACTTTACTTATCACAGGTTCAGGCATACAAATCAGCAAAAGGAAAAACCCGATGCTTAGGATTCCAGGCTAGAACCCCAGCCACGTGTAGGCCAAGATGGCGACCACCACGTGTGTAGCTTCCAAGCAGGGGAACACTCACAGCGAGCAAAAGCCCCCAAAGAAGCGCGAGAGTGAAAACCGGCTAGTTTATATCCCTTCAACTCAGACCTTCCTCCCATTGTTATGGAAAGCAGGGAGTGTTAAATGTCCTTAGATAATCCCTCCCTGCACCTCACCTAGGCCCTTTAGTGTGCTAATGCAGCGGCCCTTAAAGGAGTCCTGCAACAACTCCCCCTGATTAGTTTACTAATAAAAATTGAAAAGGTAAGAAATATTTAGTAATGTACAGAAAATTAAGATAAGAAAAAACAATTCGAATTACAAAATGACAATACATGTTACTTTAGGATCCTAACTTGTTTTTGGACCCAAAGCAAAGTTCAAGACAAAGTGTTTTTAGCTGTCTGATTATAACGGACTATAGTTTGCACTGTCCATAATTTGTGAGAGTCAATTTGCTATATTTTATGTAAAGTCTGTGGGGCTACTTCTGGAACAGCAATAGCGGTGATCATATAAGTATGAGTCTCTGGAGAGCAGCGGTCAGGAACTCGTTGAATTGTCAGGAACACTGGATTGGGTCTCAGGAACACTGGAACAAGTATCTCGAATTCTGGAACAGGAGTCTTGAGTGCTGGAACAGGTGTCCGGAACATCGGTGTGGTATCTTGAACTCTGGAACAGGAGTCTTGAGTGCTGGAGCAGGTGTCTGGAACATCGGTGTGGGCGCTTGCAGGGCTTCTTCAGCAAGGGAACATTGGCACCGGTAACTGTACCTGTAGCTTAGGCGAGACAAAAAACACTTTTCGAGGTTAATCACAAGTAGAGATTTTAAGGCTTTGTAGGGATCCAAGTCTGGGATGGAGAGAAGAACATAAAGAAGCTCCAACATGGGTGGAGCAGGGAAATAAGTATGAGAATTGATGATTTTAAAATTGATAAACCTAGTGGATCAGCAGTGGAGCTGATGAATGTAATAGAGGTTTGTAGTGGTCAGAAATTGAGAAGGTAGTAGTTGAGACATAACATAGACACAACATTAATCACAAACATAATGGTGGCCACCACATGCACACACACGCATACATACATTTGATCGATCAATATCTTACAGCTGTATATGTGACCCATTTAGGGTGATAAATGGTAACGAGTCAAGCGCTTCATAAATATAAAGCCGGCAAATGATGGTGAGAAAGTGTCTTTTCCTGTGAATAGAGCACTGGGAAAAAATTAGTTTTGCAAATTATTAAATTTTTAGCGAGCACTGTTTTAGGAGTCTCGGAGTATTGAGCACTGTAGCGCAGGTTTACTGGATTCGAATATCTCATCCTGTGAACAGAATCATTAGAAAAAACAATTTTTTATTGATTTAGCAAACATTTTTTGTAATGAGCACTGTGATCAGAGTCCACCCATTTTTCCACCCTTTTTTTTTTGTAAGAAAGAAAATATTTAGGCTGTAAGGCAAGATATTAGACATGAACCATGATCACAGACTGCAAAACAAGATCATTATTAAAAGGAGCCAATCCAGGAAGTTTAAACAGCAACTTGCAATTTAAAATTTAAGACTTTATATTGAAAGAATTAGTTGTTTTCTGATTCTTGGAGAATTCTAGTCTTGACAAGTCGCAGAGGGACCCAGAGTTTCTTGGCAGGGTTATCGTCTGTAGAAATGAAAGCATAGCCTCTTCCCCGAATGAGGAGGTGACCTGCAATCCATTTATCATCAATTTTCACCCAGATAGGTGAATTGACTGTTTTTTGAGTTTGCATATCTTCTTGAAAGTGACGTTCAGCCGCGGTATAGGGATCTCCTTGAGGTATATTTAAGAAGTTTAAGGTGAATAATGTTAAAGATAAAGAATCCATTGGAGGCATGCTTGTTTTTCGTTGCTTTAATAGCTGAGTTTTAAGTGTTCTGTGGGCACGTTCAACTATTCCTTGTCCTTGTGGATTATATGGAATTCCTGTAATATGTTTGATCTGCCATTCCTCGCAAAAAAGATTTGAAGGTTTTGCTGGTGTAAGCAGGACCATTATCTGTTTTTATGGTATGGGGAATACCCATGACGGAGAAGCACTGGAGTAAAAATGAACAAACAGATTTAGCTCTTTCAGACGTCATAGGAACAGCCCTTATGAACCGGGAATATGTATCGATGACCACATGAAGGAAAGGTTTGTTGGGAAATAAGTTAGTATGAGTTATATCCATCTGCCACAATTGGTTTGTCTGTAAACCTCGAGGATTTGCTCCTGCTACATGAGATGTACAATGTAAAAGAGCACAGACAGGACAGTTGCGGACAATTTGTCTAGCTTGTCTCCATGGGATGCCATGGTGTACATGAAGGTGGCGGGCATTTGTATGTAGAGTCTGGTGCTCTTCCTCAGCTGATTTAAATACTGGTGCTGCCAGGAGATCTGCTGCTTCGCTTTCCTCGAACCATTGGCCCGGGAGTCGGCTGTGAGAACGGATGTGGGAGATGTATATAGGGAATGTTCTATTTCGGAGGAGATCTTGTAGTTTATGGAGCAGCTCCTGAATTATAGGATTATGGGCATTTAAAGAAGCAGTGACAATTCCAGGAAATAAAACAACTACATATGCAGAATCACTCACCACATTACATGGACCAGATACATGGGATAGTAAATGTATCAGGGTGGCGAAGTTCCACTTGTTGGGCAGATTTATAATTTGTATGCACAGTAGTGGTCAACGAAGGACCTGTAATTCCACCCCTTCCTGATGAGGAGCCATCAATATAATACACTGGAGCATCAGGAATGGGAGAGGAGCGGACAATGGTGGAAATTATAAAAGGTGTCCTTTTCAGAAATTCCCAGGTTTTTCCAGCTGGGTAATGATAAGATATTTCTCCTGAAAAATCTGCTAAAGCTCTCTGAAGGATTTCACTGAGTGGTAAAACAGCTTCAATTTCTTTTTTAGGGTCAGGTAGTACAATTACATGGGGGATCATGTCCAAGTAATACTTGGGTTCTTGATCTTCCCTTAATTATAAGGTTAGCTATCATCTCAAGGTAAGGTGTAGCAGTACGATTCTGCTTGTTATGTAAGTAAACCCATTCTAACGGTCCAGATAATTGGGCTATAGCAGCAGTTGGAGACTCGGGAGTGTTGAAGACCAAGAACCATACCTTTTCTCCAGGATTAAATCTGGAGAGGTAAGATTTTTGAAGCCGATTCATGAAAAAAATCTAATTCCTTCTGAGCTTTAGGAGTTAGCTGCCTTGGGCTATTTAAAGCAGGATCACCTTCAAGGGTGTGGAACAGGTTACTGAGCTCACAGTTAGGAATACCAAGGGAGGGGCGCACCCAGTTGATATCCCCCAGCAGTTTTTGAAAATCATTCAAGGTTTTGAGCCTTTTCTGACTAATGGAGATCTTTTGAGGACGTACTGTAGTGCGGTCAAGAGCATAGCCCAAATATTCATATGGAGGCTGCATCTGGATTTTCTCTGGAGCTACTTGTAAGCCAGCCTCTGGTAAAACTGTCATTACATCATTATATAAATTCTGGAGATCTCTGGAATTATCACAAGCTAGCAGGATATCATCCATGTAGTGGATGATGTATGCACCAGGAAATTTAGCACCGAATGGGTCGCAAAACCTCATCAACAAAGTGTTGACACATCGTAGGTGAATTAGTCATTCCTTGGGGCAATACTGTCCACTGAAACCTACGTAAAGGACCTTTATGATTAATGGAAGGGACTGAAAATGCAAACCTTTTCCGATCATCTGGGTGGATAGGTATGCTGTAAAAGCAGTCTTTTAAATCTATGATAATTAGCGGCCAATCCTTAGGAATAGCTGCTGGAGAGGGGAGCCCAGGTTGTAGGGCTCCCATGGGGACCATAGTAGAATTTACATTCCTTAAGTCAATCAGCAAACGCCATTTGCCTGATTTTTTTCTGTATTACAAAAACAGGAGAATTCCATTCTGAAAACGCTTCCTCAATATGTCCTAATTTCAGCTGTTCTTCCACTAGATTTGTTAGCGCCTCTAACTTTTTGGTATTGAGGGGCCACTGTGGTGTCCATATAGGTTTGTCAGACTTCCACTGAATACGGATAGGTAGTGGGCGCTAACCACAGCGGCCCCAATTAAAAAGGGGTTACTCCCGGTGTTAGGCTTATTATGGAGAGCTGGAATTGGTGCTCGACGGGAATTGGACGAGGTATGTGGATTACTGCCCCCCACTGCTCCAGCATGTCTCGACCCTATAAAGTTAAAGGCATAGGGGCTATATAAGGCTGGACCATGGCTACATTCCCCTTCAGGGCCAATACACGGCAGCCACCTGGCACTTTGTCGGAGAAGAGAGGAGGAGATATTGCCTACCCCGCCTCAGGCTATGGGACACTTTCTTTAGGGCCCAGTTAGAAGGCCAATACTTGGTGGAGATTATGGATATGTCTGCCCCTGTATCCAACATGCCTTTGAATTTCCTTTTATAAATTTCGATGGGTATAACCGGCCGCTTGGCCTGAGAAATTCTGGCAGTGTACCCAACTAGATAGTTAGCAGGTGGCTGATGGGCTTGGTTCTGTGTGGCTGCATAACCAACAATGAAGTTGGCAGAATGGTTGGTACTGTTTAAGCCACCAGCTGTAGGGGTGTTCGGACTGACTACACGGATCCTCAAAAAATAATAATAGTTTAGCAAGTGGTTCCCTTTTTTAAAAGTCCATTTAGTTGGCACAGATATTGACAGTATTATCTCTCCATGAGATTCAGGATCCAGAAATCCGAAATGCACCATAATTCCCTTAAATTTCAGCCAATCGCTCCCTGAATTAAACCCATACTACCTGGGGAGCAGGTCCTTTTATCCCTGTTTTTAGCATGTAGGGGTCTTGACTTGGGTATATTGGACAGTCTTAGGGCAGAGAATGTCGAGACTGTCACTGCCTGATGGGGTAGGCCAGAGAGCATTTATTGACTGTAATTCTGTGGATTCTGATTCGGAGGATAGTGGGCAGGTGGAATGAAGGAGAGTGCCCCTGGATTCAGCTGGGCCTGGGGCTGGCCCCCACCCAGTTTCCCGCATTAGGGGAGGCATAGATGTTATTTGAGCCTGCGGAGCTTGTGGAACCTGGGAGGGGGTCCATGTAACATTTCCTATAAAGGGATTATTAGAATGTTGCCCTGTATTGATAGTTTTAGAAGATGGGCAATCTCTACGGGTGTGTCCCTTCTTTCCGCAGCTAAAGCAGGTTATCTGTCCAGATGAAGCCTGAGGCTGACTTCGCCTCCAAGACCGAACAGTCTCTGGCCCAATGTTTTCCTTTTCTGCACCTTGGGCATGGTCCAGGTGGGGCCCTTCGAGGGGTGGAGCTGCGATTATTAGAATAGTTTCTCCGATTATTGTTTATCCTTTGAAGTTTATTGTTTCTCCCCTAGAGCTGTCTGACATTTCATCCCTCTCCTGATCCTCCTGCTGTATGGGATAAGCCTCTATATCATCCTTGTTTTATGGGAGGTTAAACCTGACATTTCTACAGGCCTTTAGATACCCCATGAGGTCATCCTTTTCCCCTAATACCATATAGTAATGCTCGACATTTT